>NW_015149090.1:264185-284649 GCF_001465965.1 Polistes dominula
AGTAAAAATCTATTAACAAAATTGTGTATTTTGATTTTATTTATTATTAATTAAATAATATATTAATATAATAAAATAATAATATATCGTATAGACAAACAAATAATTAAATATACATTAATGAATAAAGTTAAATGGAAAGAGACAAAAAACAAAAAAAAAAAGAATATATGTATATTGAAATTATTTCATAATGAAATACGAAAATTGTAAAATTATTCGTATCGACGAGGAATCATAGTAACAGATGTATTTTACTTTGTAAAGCTAGAATCGAATAAGTGAACTTAAGTTTGAAAACGACTTCGGGCAGCGGTAACTTAACGAAAGTCTTCCTCGGCAAACGACCGTTGAACTTTCCAAGTTATGCGAACTGGATTATAAGAATGAATGAGCCAAGAAGGCGGAAGGGAACAGTCGTTAGAACGGATATGAGCTAGTTCTTGAATTAAAAATATTTCCTCTTTTTTTTTTTTTTTTCTTTCAGTATCTAAAGCAACATTCTGATACTTGTCCTTTACTTTCTTTTTCTCTTTCAGTTACCTTTTCTTTCGTCTCATCTTTTTAACACACACACACACACACACACACACAGCTATTTTTTATTTCTTTTTATTTTTTTTTTATTCATTTTAAATCGCTAACTTTTCCCTTTTACATTACATTCATACAACTTTTCTATTTATTTCTTCGAATATCTTATATCGTTATTTGCAAAGAAGGAAAGAAAAAAACAACTCAGAAGGTCGTTTGTAACTCGAGAGAAAAGCTTTACTCAACTCTACTAATCTTTATTTTATTTTATTTTATTTTATTTTATTTTATACTTCGTAACTCACGGTATCGTGTTTAGTTTGAAAAATAAATTCTTTGAATACTCGAAAATTGGATATAAAAAAAAATTCTAATCATTTTTTGTACTATCATTAATACAATACGATAAGTCAAATTACTTAAATTCTAATAATTATATACATTTTAAGAAAAATTATTAGACAATTGTATTCGAATGAAAAAAAAAAAAGAAATATAAAAAACAAATATTCTAAATTGAATTTATTATAATCGAATATAACTAAGAACAAAATTAAATCAAATATTTAAGTAATCCCAATCTTTTAGTATAAAGAAAATTCGATTGATCTATCAATATCATTTCCTAAATTGAATCACTCCCTTATCTCAGGTAGATCGAAACTGACCCGTGAGAAACAAGATTGTCACGTTGCGAAAGTATCGTCTTCCTTGCTTCGGATTCTTGATAAAACTTGTGAAACTTATCCGGCGAAAGTTATCCCGAGCAAGATGCATCCTATCTCTATCTCTATCACTCTATTTCTCTTTCCTTTAGATTTAATTGGAGAAAGGAGGATCAAAACTAAAAAGTTCCAAACTATCGGCAGTGTGCGTATACGCAACCGTGTTTTTCTTCGTTTCTATCGTATAACACAAACGATAATTACATCAGCTATTGAGAATCACGAAACAAGAGGATGGTAAACCGATTATCATCAAACATAGGAGAACCATTATGCCTTGGCACATGAATCCGGTTTTCATGATATTACAAAAGCAAACAATACCTTCCTCAAAAGTTTCTTAATCGCTTGTTAATTATCCTAATAAATTAAATATACCATTAAAAACTTTACAAATGATGAAATATTAACAACAAGTTTCAATTATGTTTTAAAAGATATTTATATTTGTGTGCAAAGAATCATTTGTGATTCTTTATGATAATAATGTTTGTTTTATGATAGTTTAAACATTCTCTTATTTTACGTCAACGCATGACAAAACAAATTGTGATGATCATTTTTACGAGAGAAACATGGACAAAATATTTACAATTAAAGAAATACACACACATTCATACGCGCGCGTCAAATTAATTGCTAAAAAAAAAATTTATAAGCAAAATATGTCGAGAGATGTTGTTGCAAAGTACAGAATTGTTATTCTTTAAAATTAATAATTAAAACAATTTTTTTTTTTTTAAATAATTGATATATTCTCTTTATAGAAATATAATAATTATATAATATTCTTTATATAATCATAATAATATTTTTGTCAAATAATTTATATATTCTTTAAAAATAATTTAGTAATTTATAAAAAAAGTTGCTAAAAAAAGTTATAAGCAAAATATGTCGAGAGATGTTATTGCAAGTAAAGAATTGTTATTCCTTAAAATTATTAATTAAAATAATTTATATATTCTTGAAAATAATTTAATAATTTATAAAAGAAAAAATTATTCTCGATAAAATAAATCAAATAATACGAAATATAAAAAGTATATTAATTGTAAGTTTAACAAATAAATCAACTTATTCTTTTTTGTATAAATATTTTACCTCTCTTTAAATTTACATAATAAATTTGAACACTTTTAACCTATAAATATGGTGTATAAATTCGTGTAATAATTATTAGGATTATTTTCAAACCTACTTAAGTAATTTTTTGCTCAACACCACCCTTCATGTTTTCCCTATCTCGTATCATTCGTGCATTATAACATGACTTCCTCATGTTTCAGTCAGTCAGTCAGTCAGTCAGTTAGTCAGTCAGTCAGTCAGTCAGTTGTAGTTAATAAAAGCTCAGCAAATATCAATGAACAACGATCCGTTCGTGCCACTTCAACTTTACAATCCTGACTTTGGTGTGTTCCCACGACCTACGGTAGCGGTAATCGATCCTTCTCTGCTGCTCTTTCCCCTACACCCACACTCTCACCCCCTTACAACCTAACCTTCTCCTTCTATTTCTCATTCTCTTTCCGAGAGTGCTTCTTGACCTCTTTTTAGAAAATACCCTCTCTCTCTCTCTCTCTCTTTCTTATAACTAGAAACGTAATGTTCAAATACATATGTACATCGTAAAAACATCACTAGAGATGTTGGTAGTACTGGTTTAACTTTCTTATCAACTAACATCATCGTCTAGACGAGATCAAATTCTATATTAATAACAATCCTTTTTTTTTTTTTTAATAATAATAATAATGTTAAATGTATTTCTCCACTTTGATTGTTTAAATCATAACACTTTTCATTTATCTAACTACGAGTGTGTTAACATTAATCAAAAATTATTTGATCTCGTGTCACACACGTTTTCAATTGTCTTTTTTAATTATTATTATCATCCTTCTTCTTCTTCTTCTTCTTTTTTTTTTTTTACAATTAACAATCATACAGCATTATAGAATTATAATATTTGCTCTGATCGAAATATTAAATCCAAAGATAATTGAGATTTCGCGTGGATACAACATTGAAATAAATAAATCGTCCTATACCATGAGAGAAAATTCATGGAAAATAAATTCAAATGAATAACAAACGATCAAAATAAAAATATATATATATATATATATATATTGAACGATTGTAAAGTAGATTTACATGAAAGTGTGACAACCCCTTTTTAGAAACGTTTTCACGAACAACGAAGACGTGAGGGTAAATCGTGAAGACGGCACAATGGGAAAATATATTCGCACGAAGAACAGAGAGGAGGGGGGGGTGGTTCCTGGAATGTGCACAGTGCAGTTTCCAACTGCATTGCACTGCACACCGCGACCATCTTCTACCCAATCGTTTTGCATTCGAGTACCACGATTTACTTCAACGGTCTATCTATTTTCCCTTTCTCTTTCTCTCTCTCTTTCTYTCTCTTTCTCTTTCTCTCTTATTCTGCTTATATCTTTCTTCATTCTCATTCTAGTTTTCGTTATACGCTCGTTGGGGTACGGTACGTTGGCAGAAACTAGCAAACTTATTCCGTCTGGTTTGGTGCAAACAACAATTCACTATGCCTATGGTATATATATATATATATATATACGTATAATATTCTTCCTTGACTTTTACCGACCCTACAATAAACTACTTCTGTGTTTGCGTGCTACCATTTTACAGTTTCGTCAAACTGCATTCTGCATTTGAATTGCCGTTTTAAGGGTTTTTGTTGCTTTCGTATAAGAGAACAAACTTTGTCGAGTAAATAGATAAACTAGATATCAATTGATTTACATATAAACGTATTCAAATAGATCATTATCCCCCTAATTGGTTATTGATAAATTTAATTCACTATGTTTTAACACTAGAACTATCGATAATTGAGACGTAACTATCTCTAACAAAACTAGTCAAAATTATTGGTCTTTAAAAGAAACGTAAAAGTAGAATATTTTTGTATTTATTTTACAAAAGGAACTTCATGTTTTGAGATCTTAAAAACTATATAATAACAATTATAATAATAACAATAAGTACAATAATGAGGAATATTTGGTATCAAAATCTTTGGTATCAAGAATATCAAAGTTGTCAAACCAGTCAAAATGACTGGTGTGGTAGTTCTACTGTTAATTTTAAAATTAATCAAATCATTTATATAATATAATACTAATTATATGTAAAATAATACTAATTGTGTAAAATATATATATATAGTCAAGATTAGAAGAAAAAATATCACAAGCGGTCAGATCATGAAAACTCTAGCATATTTTTTTCATTATCCTTTTAGAAGTTTCCCCCAAGCATTCACTGTCACAGAGCAAGAATTTAAATTACGAATCTGCTCGTGTGCACTCCCAGTTCATTCCTGTGTAAAATAAAAAGAAGAAGAAATAAAAAAAAGAAATTAAAAAAAAAAAAAAATGAAATAGGATTTTTATTTTACCTTACTACTTAACTAGGTACCAACGAAGTTGACAACGAAACGATAAAAGTCAAATCAGCGTAATTCGTTATCTCGATATTCATTTAAACGAAGCGTTAAAATGAGATTCCAAAAGGAAGGTAGGAAGGAAGGAAGGAAGGTAGGAAAATAATTTACGAGTACCAAAGAATTCTTAACAAAGCATCTTTCTGTCCCCTATCCCTCGCTCTCTCTTCCCCAAGATAAAAAGTTTCATTATTTTAATTCACTTCAAACAAGTCTAAAAGTGTAAACTTCTCTGGTAAACTTAAAGAGCAAAGAGAAAGAAGAGAGGACAGGCAAAGAGACAACTAAATTATCGACCCGGCACGAGCAACTGTCCTTTATATTCTTTTCAAAAGTAAACTACGCAAATACCTTACGTCAAAAAGGTGACTGACTATTGTTCAAAGTACAAAGTAAACAACTTGTTCCATTCGCAATGAGGAAAACTAAAGAATGGAGCTTTTATAAAAGGTAAAACTTATATTATTATACGATTCATCATCTTCTTCTTCTTCTTCTTCTTCTTATTCTACTACAACACTGAATTTTATTTCTTTTTAAAATCAAAACTTCATTCAAAGTAAAATATCTAGAACGACAATCTTGAAAATATCTTTGTTTTCTCAACGATTTACGTAATTTCAATTATAAACGATATTTTTGATGTAATTTTTTTATGAAATCACTTAACAACAACAAAATCGTATAAAATCACAAATTTGTGGTGTGATAAATATAATAGAAAAAAAAAAAATTGTAATAAAAAACCATATGATACTATGTTTCCAAAGGAAAGAAAGGTAACAAGAGAAACACAAGTAGACTTTAGAGATATCAGCAGTAGTAGAAATTGCAAAAGTGGATGAAGGAAGGTTGGTTGGCACACAGACTCTCGTTGCTCATAATTCCTCGTTAAACTCGTCCGTATTCTCTCTTTTCCTACCTACCCTTTTTCTACCCTTCTTAACCCGCTTTTCTGTAGCTGCTAGAAACGACATTGCCAATTTCCCTTTGAAGCTCGGATGAAAAAAGAAAATAGACTACGAAAAAGGAAGGAAGGAAGGAAGGTTGGTAGAAGAAAGAACGAATCATGTTGAACAGTTTAAAAGAGAAAGAAAAGGAGATAGAATGAGAGAAAGAGAAAAAGAGATAAAGAAGAGACAAAGATGAAACTTTTGTCTAATGAGATGCAAACTGCCGCCATGAACGCGTTTACATGGAGACAGACGAGTTAGAATTTTAACACATGCCCCATATGAATACGTCAGTTAAATAGCTAGGTACACGAATTGTGTACAATTTATCCCATAACTTGGACGTTTTATATATTATAACTATTATGAATAATGCAATAACAATGTAGAAATGATGTTAGTGATATTTTCTTCATAAGATGTTTTTTTTTTCATTTACAATAATAATAACTTGTAATTTATCTATGCAAAATCCGTGTTATTTTGTTCGTTAGGTATGTCCATTGTCGTGTTATTATGTAAAGCAATTAGTAAGTCTGTAAAATATAATTTAATAAGATAACACATATATATATACAGTTTAGCAAAGAGAACTGGCAAAACTTGTTCTTATTATACAACACGTTAAATTATAACAAACGACAGTTAACATATTTCTAAGGTAGTTTCTTCCTACAGATATAACTGTGTAAGAGAAGTTTCGTTGAAATTTACAAAGATTATCCCTCCCAACCCCTATCCTCTCCAAGTACAACCATAGAAATTTCCATTCGGTATAGTCATAGAGAATGGACCGATCGCTTTTCCACGACTACTACTAACTCCAGGCCATGCTAAATTAGAAACACCTGTTTCCAAGTGAGCACGCGTCTCTTTAGGTATGTGTTTGTGTTTGTGCGTGTAGTTTTCATGTTCAGTAACGTATGTATCGGTGGTATGGTTGTGCCACCACCTTTCCTCTCTCGTTTAGTCGGTTAGAACATCGGTGGGTTTGCGAGTGTCAGTAACAACAGGCGTCCGCAAACTTTGCCCACCTGTCCTGATAATGTCGGTTAATATCATGTAAATTGTAATTAATATTCATGGGCTTAATTCCGGTGAGCTTCGCGTTGGAAACTGCGTTGTATGGTAACGTTACCATATCCGTGTCGCCACTGCCGACTGCTACTACTCTTCTACACCTATCTACCAACCCCTACGAACCTCTCCTATCCCTTTCCTCTTTCTCAACAGGACCGTCCTTGCCAACTTTTACCGAAAATTTACGGTCCTAGTCGAAATACGCGAGCTACTTTCACCAAGAGTTGGCCAACACGTTCGTTAAAATTCTCATTTCTTCTGTAAAGAAACCTCCTAATATGGTGTTTAGAAAATTGTTTTATTTTAATAAGATCATTCTATTTGAATCTTCCACAAATCTGTGTTCGACATTTGCTTTTAAACCCTCGACGAAAAACAAGGAAAAATCGATTTTCACGAGTTAAAAATGTAACATTTTAGATTCATTTTCTTAAATCAGATATTTAATACCTATTCTCGTAAATTGAATAATATCATCTGTTACTTAATTACACACAAATTTCTTTGATATATACCTAAATGAAATAATTCCTTTCTAAAAGAGATTAAAACGTTAAATTGCAAAGTATCTAAAATAGTTTTAACTTGAAATTTAATTTAAAGACTGTACATATATTATTCATTTGATTAGAAATTCTTTGCAACGATGATGCAATATTGTTTCCACGAAACTATCGAAACGTTCGTTGAAACCGTATAATCGTTAACACCGTTTGAGTAATTTTAAGGATCGAGGGAATTGTAATCCTCTAGGGATGTTTCTTCCGCGTTGTTGCACGGTCAGACCTTTGTACACGAACATACTGAGTGTTAGAGAGAGAAAGAGAAAGGTAGAAGAGAGAAATAGAGATAGAAGAGAAAGGGCGTGCACGATGTAACATATAATCGTCGACATGCTGGCAAGATGAGTCCTCGAATAGCAAAAAATGCTACACCACTTCCTAGCAATATCTTTCGGTGCAGCATGGAAGCTTCATTTTCCTCTCTCTCTCTCTCTCTTTCTCTTTCTCTCTCTCTTTTTCTTGCTATTTAGAAGAGAAGAACAGTTACTTCAACGTTGGCTTAACGTTTATACTGTTAGATATTCCCACGATCCATTTAACTCTCTTGGTACATCGAAAGCCACCTGACGTCAATGATTTTGCGTTTTCTTTATTTGACGATACAAAACAAAAATAGAAATAAAAAAATAAAAAATAAAACATTGCATAAAAAGAATCAAATTATTTGATACATGACAAAGTGACAATTTGATTGAACGTAAATTTCAATCGTCAAATATTCCTGAAATTGCAATACTGTTATTGTTTATTATTATTATTATTATTATTGTTATTTAATGAAACTATACTCACCATTGGTCACGAGGATCAGGTAAAGTTCTATGCACGGAAATAAGGTCGCTGGCGTATTGATTGAATGCGTTATTTATCCACCCATCGTCCACGAGTTTTTTGATCTCAGCTGTTAGATTAGTCGGTAATATGATTGGTCTACCCATCTCACCGAGTCCTGCGATGTCTGGATCACGTGGTGCGACTAAAACACCTCCTCCTGTGTCAATGAAAAAAAAAAATAAATAAATAAAAATTTAACTCACACATACAAACACACACACATGAAATCGTTAAAGTGGAACAAACAACTTGTGAGAAGAAGAAAATATAAATAAATTCGAGAAAATGGAATCGAATTTTTATAATCGTCCATACGATCGTATTTGAGTGAGTAAATGAGAGAGAAAGAGAGAGTTGAGAGAAAGATATCATATACTTTCTGAAAGCATTTTCGCATAAACTTGAGTTTTATTTGCCATGGCGTCATACTGTTCAAGCGTATCCAAACTTATGCTGCTGTTACTTCAATGGAGGTCTACGTAGCATTTTGCTATTGCTCCTTTTGAAAATAATTTTATCCCATTCCCAGCAAGTTGGACCCTGGTGTATACGATGACGGCAATAAAGACGACGACAAATTGCTTTACTGGCCACTCTGGTGCGAACTTGCCTGGAAACTCGCTCATTTCACTCATTCAGTATCTTTCTTTTAACTCTTACTCTTTCCCTCGTCGTCTCTTTTTCTATACTCATCATCAGGAATATTATCAAAGACTCTTAAAGTACTACTTTTTTTTCATTTAATCCCGTATCTCTCTCTCTCTCTCGTTTAGTTTCTATTTAAATATTACCCGTCCCCGATATTACCATTGAGAAAAGGAAATTGCACTGTGGACAATCGTAATAAAAAGATTCAAATGAGTTACTCAAAGAGTACAAGATATTTATATCGTTATATTAGTTTAATAAAAAAAAAGAAGTAAAGAAGAACAATTCAAAGTTAATTAAGATTTGTTTCATTGATTTTATACTGTAATGAAAGATTTTTCATGAAAAAAAGGAATAATAAATGAAATGAAAGTAAAATGGAAGAGGTTTGGTTTACCTTGTTCTAAACCAGCCTGATTAAGTTTGGCTTTGCTTTGGACGTTTCCTTGGGTCTCTTTTCTAAGAGGAAGAGCCGGTGGCACAAAACCATTGGCCACTTGTGGTGGTGCAGCGACACCAGAGGGTGCCAAACCCTGTACAGCTTCTGCAGCCGCACGATCCTCCGTGTATAAAAGGAAACACACGGTGATCCAAACAGCGGTTGCCAATACTCCAACCTTCAACCACAATGATCTTCTTCTTGGAAAGCCCATCCTTTTTGTTCGTTTCTTTCCTTCTTTCCTTTAATATTTTCCTCTTTTACTTTTCTCCCCTTTTTATTTTTTCCCCCTTTTTACCCCTTTTCAACGATCAACTTTCACCCACCTTTATCGATCAACTTCCACTGCTACTATTCTCAAAGAGTTTCTATGCGTGTTACCTCAACAACATTCTTACACACCTAACTTCTCGTTTTTTCCACACTACTTTTCCTATTCGTCGATATTTTGTTAATTAAACTATGATCAATAAACTAATTCGATCACACTTTTTTTATCATAGCTGATCTTGGAAAAAATCGGCTAAATTGAATTGAATTTGAATTCTTTCTAATATACTTTCACTTTCTTCTTCTTCTTCTTCTTCTTCTTCTTCCTCTTCTTCTTCTTCTTCTTCTTCTTCTGGATTTATGATATGCATCAATCGATTTAACGAATCACGGTTAGATAATTTTTCTTTTTAAATCTTAATATTATTTCGATCAATGTAATTAATATGTCTTCGATGATATGTATATTTGTGGTAATGTTTTCTTCAATAACGTCACCGCATTTTGATCATCTGAAACAAATAATAAAAATATAAATAATAATAATAATAATATTTCTTACTTTAATATTATAGATAATAATATAAACGTTTCAATAGAATTCAAAAAGAAAATATTATGTGTGCTTTATGCGAGAAATTGCTGTTAAACGTTTTCAAAACGATCTCGAGGAAACCACCCTTCCAATTGAATAAATTTCAAACATGTTTTCAAATCATGTTACATTATCCATGGTAAAGCGATCTTAAGTAATGGTTACCATCGATATTTTTCGATCATTCGTTCGTACACACACTTGCATATATATTCACATATGCATATATATGTGCATGCGTTATCGCTTTTATTTTCACGATTTTAATTGGTCGTTAATCGCAATGCCGATGCAGTTCGAAACGTGCGGTCAGTAACGAATAAAAATGTAATATCATCACGGAAAGTAAATTATCCTATATGAACTCATCGTCCTACTCTACTCTCCCTCTCTCTCTCTCTCTCTCTTCCTCTCTTTAATATCGTAATAATATAGACGTTTAATGTTATCCAACGCCATATAACGTTGGACCGAGATCGGTCGATCGTTTTAAATAAAGTTTATTAAGTTTTAACGATAGCACCAAGTTTGTTATCGTTATTCATCACATATTAATAATATTTCGATTTTAAAAAGACCAAGGTCATTATATTGCATCACTAATATATAAAAATATTACTAATTATAAATAAAAAAAAAAATTATACAAATATATATATTTAACTCCTTAAGTTGCACGCTCAAGTTAACTCGAGCGGTGTTGTATTACGTTAAGCCAAAATAGTTCCTGAAGGGATTAATTATATTATATTTTAATTATATTTAATTAAATTTTATATATATATATATATTAAATTAAATTATATATATTTAATTATATTATATATATTAAATTATATATTAAAATGTAAAAACCAAAATACTTGATAATTATATTAAATAATTAAATTATTATAATAATAATTTTGACATAATCACATCAAAAGTATTTTGTTCTTTTTTTTTTTTTTTTAATTTAATTTTAATAATGTATTAATTTATTAATAATAAATTGTTCATTTAATTGAATTAATAATTTAATAATGTAAATCGTTAATTAATTTGAATATTCGAAGTTACATTTCTTTTTATTTTTTTTTTTTTTTTTTAATTTAATTAAACATTGTCATCAAAATAATAAATAGTGGAATTAAAATATTATAATATTATATGTAAGAGAAGCAAGTGCGTTGTAGTTCAGTGGTAAGGGTGAAAAGGAGGGAAATATCGATCGGAAAAGGTTTGCGGAAAATGACTGGGGGTGATACGAGNAATTTATTAATAATAAATTGTTCATTTAATTGAATTAATAATTTAATAATGTAAATCGTTAATTAATTTGAATATTCGAAGTTACATTTCTTTTTTTTTTTTTTTTTTTTTGGAAAGTTTATCCTGAAAATTTTCAAGAGCGAGACGAAAAGTGAAAGGTTTTAGGGGATGGAGAAGCAAGTGCGTTGTAGTTCAGTGGTAAGGGTGAAAAGGAGGGAAATATCGATCGGAAAAGGTTTGCGGAAAATGACTGGGGGTGATACGAGACAGACGTGCACATCCTCAACTGGGTACAAAACAATTTCAAACTCGGGCTACGAGAAATGCAACATTGCTGTTATCGATAAGAATTATTTGTAAAATATGTTTTAATAAATAAAAAAGGATAAAGAGAGAATAAAATTACTAGAAAATTAAAATCCAATCGTGGTATTTAAATTAATGACATGATTCTTTACGCGATGGGATTTTAATTTTGTAAATTATATTTTCCATGAGGGAATGATATCTACAGTAATGTACATTAAATATTTCTAATAATTAATTATTTTACTATTTATTCATCCTAACACGCGTAATTTTTCTTTTTTCTAAACATACTTCGAGTAAAATATAATTTATTTTAATTACTAAGAATAATCACTCGTGGGACACCGGATATATATATATATATATATATATATATATATATATGAATCCTTAGAGACACTGGGTATATATGTCTTCAGAGTTTATATACAACGAAATAAATATTTAAAGTGTGTTAGTAAATGTATGTATGTATGTATGTATGCATGTATGTATGTGTACAGATAATTTTAATCATTTTAATTTTCAAGTAAAGTGTAAATGTGTTGAAAAAGAAGAAAAAAACATTTTTATAATGCTGACAATGTATTTACCCTGAATATTGAAAATGCAAATCATTTTTAGTTCTTTTTTTTTTTTTTTTATTTTTTTTTTTTTATTTCAAATAATTTTTGCCAATCGAATCAAATTTTTTGTTGACTCGGTTATAGATGTGAATTTTTTTTACCGTTGAGAGATTATGTATTAGGAGATACGCTGAGGTGCTATTTAAAATTTCAAAGTAGGGTTAACTAAAGTGCTTATTCCCTTATGGATAGAATTTAAAATTTGATCAATATTTACTTTATATAAAATTCCCCCCCCCCATTTTTCCCTCCCCCTCGTCGATATCTAAATTTACATGTTTTTTTTTTTCTTTCGTTCTCAAAATTCAACGTTACTTACTTAAAATCAAAATTTATTCTCCTACTTGGGAAAATTTTTAAATAAACATACTCCATATATATGTTCCTTTCTTTTTAATACTATAAATAAATATGATAAAATATTAAATTTTTGTTTTTTTTTTGCAGATTAAAAATTAATAATTATAATTTAATAATAATATTAATTAAAATAAACGAAATATACGAATTTTTACGTACAAATAATTTTTTACGATATATATTGCTTGAGGTATTATATCTTATGATTAATTCATAGAAGATTTATTACAAGTATATATATATATATATATGTATGTATATGTATATGTATGACTATAATAATTATGCGTTTGTGGTGATTAAGTTTGGAAGTTAACTGGTTATATATATATATATGAACATTAAGTTATACCGATAAAATTATTTACGACTTTAGGTAAATATAATTAAAGTGAGCTTCATTGCAGCTGCAGTTGCAGTTTCCCCATGGCTTATACAAGGGAGTTAAAAATTTAATCTCCTCGACTCTATATATATATATCTTATGACTAAAAGAGGTAAGGTAAAGTGAGCGTAATACAAAAACAAAAAAAACAAAAAGAATAATCTAAGAACCTGACAACATTCTATAACGTTGTTTCTCCCATAAATGAGACCCAACAAAACCCCGTTCAACATTTTTTCAACAATGTCACGATCAAATTAAAACTTTAAGTACTGTCGAGTTTCTGTAATTATGTATAAACTTTTCCCATAACTCGTGTTTTTGAATAATACATGCATATTATTATTATTTTTTTTTTTTTCTAATGCAGTTACTTTTTTGTTGTACAAGTAAATATTAAATAATATTTTGTTAAATTATTTAGAAAAATGTTGAATACAAAATATGAAAAACAATCGTTTCAATTTTGCATTGAAATACCAAAACCAAATTTTATACTTTACAAATAATTTTGCAGCTTAGTTTTATTTATTAATTTATTAAATATATTAGAAAAATATATTCTTCCTAAACGCAATTTTTGTACAAATAAATATTAAATAATATGTTATTAAATTATTTAGAAAAATGTTGAATACAAAATACGAAAAACAATCGTTTCAATTTTGCATTGAAATACCAAAACCAAATTTTATACTTTACAAATAATTTTGTAGCTTAGTTTTATTTATTAATTTATTAAATATATTAGAAATACATATTCTTCATAAATGCAATTTTTGTACAAATAAATATTAAATAATATGTTATTAAATTATTTAGAAAAATGTTGAATACAAAATATGAATAACAATCGTTTCAATTTTGCATTGAAATACCAAAACCAAATTTTATACTTTACAAATAATTTTGAAGCCTAATTTTATTAATTAATTTATTAAATATATTAGAAATACATATTCTTCATAAGTGCAACACATCTAATAAAAAAAAAAAAACCGTGATATTATTAAACATAAAAATTATCTTTTTCGATCGAATCAGTTTATCTGTATTCAAAAGGTTTAATAAGATAATTAAAAACGATTACTAATTATCGATAGAAATCTCTTCACTGATAACATATTGACATCATAAATAACTTTACATAATAACCTTGCATTAATGATAGAAGGAGGAGAAAAGGAGAAATAAAAAAAAAAAAAATAAAAAAAAAAAAGCAAACTAATCTGTTCGAGTTGAAATACCTTTAACGTTCGATCCATTAGTTTCAGTCGTTAACGATACTACTACCGATACGGAAGTTGATAAATGATCATCTACTGTAAAATGTAAAATCCAAGACTTAGCTTGTGATCGATATTATAACGGTAACGATCATTTGAATATATCTCATGTGATTTAATATGACGAATGAATCACTTCATGCATAAATACGATTTGTATTCATTAATAATACTAATAATTATAATTATAATAATAATAATGATAATAATGATAATAATAATAATAGAAGTAATCTTCTGAAATGTAATTAGTAATTTTAAAAATACAATTTTGATTAGATACAATCAGAATTGTATAAAATTCTTTAATTAAGTTATCATATTAATGTAAGTAGAAGTTAGATAGAAAAATGTTATATATATATATATATTTCATTGTAATATTAATTAATTGAAACAAATCGATTAATAATAATAATAATAGTAGCAGAAGTAATTTTCTGAAATGTAATTAGTAATTTTCAAAATACAAATTTGATTAGATACAATCAAAATTGTATAAAATTCATTAATTAAGTTATCATATTAACTTAAATAGAAGTCAGGTAGAATTATGTTATATTTCATTGTAATATTAATTAATTGAAACAAATCAATTAATAATAATAATAATAATAATATTATTAGAAGTAATCTTCTGAAATGTAATTAGTTATTTTAAAAATATAATTTCGATTAGATACAATCAGAATTATATACAATTCTTTAATTAAGTTATCATACTGACATAAGTTGAGTCAAATAGAAAGATGTCATGTGTTTTATTATAATATTAATTAAAAAATAAAAGTAATAATAACTGTCAACTTTGTATAAACATAAATCTAGTGATAAACATTGTCTCATCATTCCAGATTCTTTATCAGAGTTTATTCGTTCGTATTTCATCTTTTCCATATACCCATCGTCTCGCGATCATAACTCAACTCTCTCGAATGGACAACAAAAATAAAAAATAATTAAAAAAAAAAAAAAGACCAAAATGAACAATGAGAAGAGAGTAGATGCTTTTCCAGGAGAAAAGGATCTATTTTCTCTCTTTCAGAATGGTTCCTCTTTCTTTCTTTCTCTCTCTCTTTCTATCTCACTTAGAAATTTTCTCTCGCACGTTGAGAAATATCCCATAAACGTCATTGGTTTTTACTCTAAACGAAATTGGACAGGTACCAAGAAAGATACGGACAGGAAAAACAAAGGAAAGGAAAGGAAAGTAAAGTAAAAGAAATGAAAAAAAAATGAGACAAACTTTAAAAAAATGGAACACATTTTTTGTTGTTTTTTTTTTCCGAGTCTCCTTTCTCGTTCATAATAATTGAATTAAAAACCAAGCGAACTCGGACAGGTGTTTAACGTAAACGTTATTATTTGTGTTTTTAATGCTTCGTTAAGCTCATTGCTAGGATCAACGTATTAAACTGTTCGTTCATTTGAATTTTATCGCGTTAATATTACGTAAGATGTAAAAAAAGGAATTGTTAATCTTTAGCTTCTTTTAAAATGATTATTTAACAAATATAATTATTGCTTGCTATATTTTAACAAGAATGATAATACCCCCTGGTAGCACAAAATATTGAAAAATATTGAATACATATGTATTCAATATTTAGTATTATAAATATTATATTATATCTTAATATATATAAATTACGTTTCTAGCGTTGTTTGTCCGCAATGGACTCCTAAGCTACTGAACCGACTTTAATAAAATTTTATAAATAATATAATAATATAGTAATATATTACTATAGTAGTAATATATATCCTATATGTACCCTAGTAATTTATAATTATAATTTGATTTTCAATCTTCATATCTTATTCATGTATACACAAACCTTGTGTATAAATATTAAATATAAATATAAGTATTGTTTAGTTTATCCCATTTTTCATTGAAATTATCTTTATTCTGTCTACTTTATTCGTATCATTTATCACTTTTGTGTGTTTTCTTCTTCTACTTTCAACTTTTATTTTTATCGATTTCATGAAAGTATCGCGATTCTTCTATCTGTATAATATACTGCAAACGAGCTAGAAACTTTCTCACTTTCGTATTATACAAAGGCTTCGAATTGAGAAGAAGAGGAAGAAAGAGGAGAAAGAAGAGGAAGAAGAGATACCAGAGAGGAGGCTTTAGTTTCATACGTAGTAGTAAGAGAAGAGAGAAAACGTTAGCCGAAGTAAAGAAGTTGGAATTCGCTTTCGCACCGAGTACCGTCAATTTTCACCAACTTCTCTCTTACCTTACCTTACCTTACCTTACCCTTACCCTTACTTGCAGGAAAATGTAGGAAATCGCTTTTCTGCAATTCGAAGCGAAGCTATACGAAAAGGAGTTAAGAGTGTTACTGCTAGTAATAGTAATAGTAGTACTAGTAGTAGTAGAGAAGAACCGAATTTCCTAGTAAAAACCGAACGATGAAAGGATATACTTATAGGTTATTTAGTAGCTTCTACGCAGTCGGCATCTCGAAACATTCCAAAATCTGAAAAGCTTGGTAAAATGGTAGGAAATAAGGAATAGAGATGATAGGAGAAAAATCTTTCTTATTTCTTCTCGTTTCGTATCATAACCGAGTCAACGAAAATGTCTCTGTGTATTTCGTTTACATGAAAAGCAATCGGATTTTATAAAATGGAGACTGTATATATATTTTAATGGTTATATATATATATTTTTTTTTTTGATGGAATTCGTGATGTTTCTCAATAGCAAAAAAAAAAAATTCTACAATATTTATTCTTATACGAATTTGCATAAGTATTGGGTTGGCAACTAACAAGGAGAGTGCAAGATCATGGGATCACGGATTTTGTTCAAATTTTGTAGGATGGTGGATTTTGTTTCCCTGTTGTATCTTTATATATAAAAATAGACATAAAAAAAGAAAAATTCACCCTACACAGACTGAACCCTAACGACTCCGAACACCGAACAGTTGTTGCTGCTACGCTAAACCCATTACGTGTAATCGTTTGCTACAGGGTTGAATATAAACAGTGAATTGCATATTCAGCATCTTCAATTGCAACTATCTAAAAAACTATTGAATAGTGTTCCCTATAGCCATATATATTTTCATCAACAGAGAAACAAAATCTATCAACCTACAAAATTTGAACAAAATCCGTGACCCAATGACCTTACACTCTCCTTTTAAGTCATTCCTGATTTTAAAAAGGATTCTAAAATAAATGAAAGAATAGTATAGAATAAAAAACATTTCTTCGTTAGAATCTTCATTTTGACAAAAAAAAAAAAAAAAAAGAAAAAAGTCATAGTTAAAGTTTCCAGTTCTCGAAGCTTTTATTCTCATTTCCGTCGAACTGCACGAGAAGCTCCATTTACGGGACTTTGTGTGGTGCGGATACGTTGTTGTCTCGAGTAAGTTGAGACAAAAAGGATAAGAAAGAAAGTATAGAAAGAAAGAAAGAAAGAACGAAAGAAAGAAAGAAAGAAAGTATGAAAGAAAGAAATAAAATCGTAACAGGCTATCGAAGAAACGTTAGTACCGAACGAGGTGCACCCTCTTCTTTGAAAAACTCGTACGTGGCCAAGTAGCACGCTTTCCTTTTAGGAGCCATTACTATACGCGACACTTTCAACAAGTCTTTACTGAAGATTTCAACTACGTATTGACGGAAAAAAAAAACAGCAAAGCAAGATTCTCCCCTTGATGCAACCAATCGTATTATTCGTTTCAATTCAATGAAATACTCAATCTTACTTTTTAATATAGATTCTTTTTTTAATATATTATACATCCACGAATCTCGTGAAATTCGATTTCACTTGTTTGCATTCATTTTAAAGTGCAGTTTCATAAAATACAAGAAAGATGAAATGCGTTATTTTCTTTCATATATGTCACATTTCTTAGAGAATGTATTTTCTTTCCATTTATATTACTTTTATTCTAGAATTATTTTATATTGTTACTTTTTTTCATTTTTATTTTTATTATTATTATTATTATTATTATTATTTTGTTATCGTCACCCGAGAATACATGAATCACGATGAAAAGAAAAAAAATATTAATATTGTATTCTGTTACGATTTTATAGAAATTTATTTTTCACATTTAAATAATATTATTATTTTATAATATAATACTACAATATACTATAATATAACTAGGTATAGCTAGGTATAACTAGGTATAATATAACTGTATATATTAAATAAAGTTAGTATCTCTATAACTATACTGTAATACTATATAATTATGCAGTATATTATATACTATATTACCAACTATATAGTATGCTATACTATAACTATAGCTATACTAAGTAATACTATATAATATATAATATACTATACTATATATATTATGCTAATATATTTAGTATTAATTATATATTTAGTATTAATTATATATTTAGTATATTATATAGTATACTATATAATATAATATACATAACTTTTATATTATATGACTATAATGTAATATTTTACTTATTTTATTTTATTTTATATAATTATATATATATATTATACTTATTTAATTTATATTATACTTATTATAACTATTATACTAATTTTATTTAATAATAATAATTTGAATAATACGTCGTAAAATATGTGATACATTTTTTCTATAAAGAGTTTATGTGATAATATTAATTTTAAGTAAGTATTTTATTAATAACAGTCAAAAAATATTCGTGCAAATTATGAGGGAAAAAGATATTAAATGAAAAAAAAAAAAAAAAAAGAAAAAAGACAAGCAAGCGTTGAAAATCCGATGATGAAGATCTCTTGAGCGTTACGTACTCTAACCGTTTTCTCGAAGCAGTCATCGTGGCATAGAAAATGTGTTTGCTGGTGAGAAATTTGCCAGCTCATCGATGCACGAAATTGCAACCACAAGCGTTTACGAGATACACTGTAATAATAATACTAATAATCTTCAAAAGTTTTTTTTTCTTTTTTTTTCTAATTTTTTTATTTTATTTTTATTTTTATTTCTCATTACCACATTCATCGGATACGGATCACCAAGTTTTTCATATTTTCTTCAAAAAAGAATTTACTATCACAATGCTTCGACGAATACATTTCGTCGAGTTATAAATAATAAAAGAACGTAGAAGGTAGAAGAAGATAAAAAAAAAAAATAAATAAATATTCCGTTTAATTTAAAGCGTTATTTAAATGAAAAAAAAGAAATCAAATCAAATCAAATCAAAATAAAAAAGAAATTATAAGCATAACAATTTTTCCATTTTAATTTAAGCTTTCTAAATAATCGACTTTCGATTCGATGCCAGAAAGATAAAATTAATCTTGCGGTAAGATTTGCCAAGTGCTATTACCAATATTAATTCTACAGTTTAATAAATAATATCATAACCCATTTAATGTAATCACAAATAAAATTTAAATGAGACTACATTTGAAATAACTTATATATATATTTATATATCCTACAATTACAAAATGTTCATTGAAATCTCTTTACGATTGATTAAAAATTTATAAATCTAATTTAGTAAATAACGAATTAATTAATCATAAAATCAATAAAATCAAATTCAATTAAAACACTGCATAATTTCAATAAAAAAAGAAACTAAATTATTCTTAGAATAGAATTAATTAAACTATAATAAAATATCTTTAGTAGTTTCAAAGGAAATCATTGCAAAAAAAAAATTATAAATAAATGAAATATTTTGCATTCTAATTATCTGAATTATATACTTATACATATTATCTATCTCTCTCTCTATATATATAGATATACTATTACATATATACTACTTTAATAGTTAGTATACTATACTAGTACTATATGCTACTAGTAGTACTAATAGTTAGTATACTATATAGTACTATATGCTACTAGTAGTACTAGTAGTTAGTATCCTATACTATACTGTACTAACTATACTAGTTAGTACTAGTATATATATATATATTATTATATATTATTATATAATATAGAATATATTAGTAATGTAATATATATTATATATATACAGAACATCTAAACCAGAAACTGAAGGAAAATAGCCGTGAAAACTTACCGTGAGATGAACGTTATATCTAATACTTCCATTTTGCTTTCTCTATCAAATATATAATAATATATATATATATA
>NW_015149090.1:308251-319023 GCF_001465965.1 Polistes dominula
ATTATATATTATTTATATAATATATTTATATTATTATATAGTATATTATATACTATATAAATTAAATATATAATAATAATTAAATATAATATTAATTAAATTAAAATATTATATATATATATATATATAATTTTATAATATATTTATTATATATTTATATTATTTTCATATTATATTTATAAATTTTATTATTTGGACCAATTACCATTATTTAGTCCAAATAATATAATTATATAATATAATATAAATATTAATATAATATATATAATAAAAAATAATGTAATATATATATATATATATATTTATAAACATAATATATTAATATATTAATATAATAATATATTTATATAATATAATATAACTATTCCATTATAAATTGACTTATTTTCGTTATCTTAAATATAAGATATTTCAACTTATATCACAAATAATGAAAAATAAAATTATTTTACAGAATAGAAACGATAAAATACAATTATTCAATACTCCACATTCAATGCAAAAAATGAAGAAAAGGGATGATGGTGCATTGGTTTGCAAAAAAGACGCAGACTAAGAATAAGAAAAAAAAGTTGTAGTTTACTTTCATAGATAGGCGCCTATTAGTAACCGATTTTCCATCATTCTATCAGCAAAGCGGATTATAACGAGTCAACGTGAGCAGCATATCGATTTAAACGAAGATAGCAAACTATACCCACTTCCATACCCGTAACCTATTACCAAATCGCATTCGCATTCTCCATTGCGAGTCGAGCATATCTTCGTGTAGGATTATTCCGAGGCGATGAGCATTCCGAAAGATACATGCGAATATATGACAAGAGAATGGAAAGAGAATATATACATGTGTATATGTATAAACATACACATGTGTATGCGTATACACATGTATTTGGATTCAGCCAAGATACGATAACGTTTGCAGTGCTATATTAACCGTCTTCAATTTAAACTATCTCTCTATCTCTCTTTCTCTATTTCTATCTTTTATCTCATTATATTACCAACATACGAAAGTAAAATGTAATACCTTAATTTAAATTATTATTATTTGAATGTTGAAAATTTTTGTTTTTTTTTTTCTTCTTTTTTTTCTTCAGTAATTTTATTATAATTAGTATTTTATTTTATTATTTGTTTCTATTATTATATCAAGCTTTATTATATATATATATATATAATAATTATAATAAAATTAAAATAATAATTATATAATAAAAATAATAATAATAATTATATAAATTATACAAAAATATTATTATAAAATAATAATTATAATAAAATTAATTATAATAAATAAAATATTATTATATATATATATATATATTGTATTATATTATATATTATATATTATAGAAATGATATTAATTAAAATAATAATAATTAATTAAAAAAATAAAATTAATTTTATTATATATTTTTATTATATCAAATTTTATTATTTTATAATTATATATATATATATATATATATATATATATTGTGTAATCTTGACATTATCATGTTAAAATAATTGTCAAATATTATGTAATCCATTTGCATATACATATATTTGTCAAAAATAAAAGAAACAAATATTTTTTTATTTTACCAAAATCTTTTATCTTATGTTGCAAATTAGCAAACTAACATTGAGAATCCTTAGACTCGTCTAACAATAACGCGTTATTTAAATTGACGGGAAGTTTAAAAAAAAAAAAACAGAAAAACCAATTGCCTTTCGTGAGTCGTAGGACGGTGATTAAATAAGAATACATAAATTATAAATAATTATTAAGGAAATGACGAACGATATCCTTTCTTTCTCTCCCATATCAATCATGATCTTATTTGTATTTTTTTTTCTTTTTTCATACTCTCTCTACTCGATCATTTTCTCGGCATCGTGAAAGACGATGAGAATATATTATAATATATTTTTTTTCTTGTTAAAAATTATTATTAACCGCTAGAGACACGTACAACAAATAACAACCGTTCAAATTACCTGTCAAAATTTTAATACAAATTTTTGCATTTTCAAATAATACAAAACAAAAATACAAACATTTATTTGAATTTAATTAAAACAATATACTGAATTAAAATTAAAACGTTATTAATTATTTTTAAATTGATTTTATTATTTATTTCACACATGTTAAAGATAATAAAAACTTTGTATCATAGGCAAATTGGCAAAGATACAAAAATAAAATCAGAACATATTGTTTTAATCCTGTTGAACGTATCATCCTAATAAAAATAAGAACTTCTTCAACAACTATTAAATACAAAATTACATAATACAATAAAGAATATAATAATATAATTATTATATTAAATATAAATAAATATATTAATATAATTATTAATATATAAATATAATTATAGTAATAAATATAAGTAAAATAATATATAATACAATATAATAATCAAAAATACATAATTCTTCGAAACGCTAAACTAGACCTACCATTATATGTTAATAAAAATTCAAAATAAATATATACATATATAATGTATGCCATAGTAATACACAGAAGGACTCCTAGCATTGATGATCAAGTTATAAATAAAAAAAATATGATTATATTTTTATTAATTAAAAATAATTTCAAATGTCTTCCTACAAATCATCGATAATACATAAAAATATGAATTTTAACTGAACAAATAAATGATTCTATTAAAAAAAAAAAAAAAGAAAAAGAGAGAATAGTATCATTTACAATTGAGCTTAGATAAAAATAGGACAAATTTATCGATTTATTTGAAAAAGCATCAGAAAGTTGTCCTTTAAGTAGTAAACGACGATCGATAGACGGATGTGTTCGTTAGTGGCAGTTACAGGAAGCTTTATCGTTCGGGATCTTCTTCCGTGTCGCACGCACGAAGAAGAAAGATAAGAAGTGAAACGTAAAGAATGAGACAGAGAGAGAGAGAGAGAGAGAGAGAGGGAGAGTGAGAGAATCGAGGGAGAATGACCGGGTCGATGGCCACAAAAGTCCAAGGTACCAGTAACGATAAAACCTTAGCCCAAGTGTCCAAGTAAGTACACACTTACCAACATACTTACGTAAGTTACATACAAGAATGAAAAGTCTGACTAGTTTCTCTTTACCTTTTCCCCTTTTCTTTTTTTTTCTTATTTTCTTTCTCCCTTTCTTCTTTTTCTATTTGTCTTTCTCTTTTTCTTTTAGATCTTTTTCAAGTAGTATAACAGTATTACACAGACGACAAAATCCGATAACATTTATCGAGAACCACAAAAAAAAAAATAAAAAAATAAAAAAAAGGATCATACCTTTAAAAATAATCAATAGAATTTGTTGTTGTTGTAGTAGTTGTAAATGAATAAATATTAAGAGGAGGAAAATATAATTCGCTTAGAATTTCTACCATTTTCTCTACAAATCTTCCGATATAATAATTTGAAATCAGTCGATATTACTAACGATTATTACCTTAATTATGTTCAGACGAGATAACACACTAGTATATACATGTTGTTAGGAGATTAGGAATTGACCCCTGACAGAAATGCAGCTAATTGGCTGATAAAGCTGGTTACCACTAAACCATTGGCCCCCCTCCCTCCCCATTTCTCTCACCCTCTGTCCTCTCATACCAATACCTTGCCACTCTTGTCGTGTGTGTATAATAAGTAATTTCTAGTAATTTGATGCAGATATATATATATATATATATATGGCAAAAAGTATTGTGTTACATCTCCTAATAATTAATAACAATCTTTATATGTATATGTATATACACATATTTAATTGTTATTTTTAATAAATACAAATTTGTTCTTTTCAATTAATTACAATGCAATTTGAAAATTGCATTTGATTATTTTTTTAAAATTAGGGGTTAATTTTAAAATAAATTTGATATGATATAAAAATATCAAAAACTAAACTATATTGGAAATTTTATTCGTGATTTGTACAACGAATAAGAAAAGGGATGAAACAAATTAAAACTATTATTCATCTTTGGAAAACAAAAAAAATGCTAATTAAATATTCATTCGAATAGAAAAAAGAAAATTAATGAAATTTTATAAATTAGAATTGTTAGGACGATGAAAAATAATTTTGAACGAGTTACGTTGGTTTACATTTTTCTCTTTTATCGTGTATATATATATATATATATTATACATCATGGTAAAATGATTTATGATTTTTCTCATAGGATGAGAATGAACGTGTGTATCATAAGAGAGAGAGAGAGAGAGAGAGAGAGAGAGAAAGGTTCACTCGTTCGAAAGAACGATTGCCTGAAGGAGCAAAATGCGTAACCCAAAAGACGTTGGGTTGAACGAGTTAGCAGGGGTTGGGAAAGTGGGGTTTTGGTATATGGTGGTTTAAGGATAGAAAGACAGAAGCAACAAAAAAAAGAAAAATAAGAAAAAGCTCAGTAGCTCGGTGTTCGGTTCGGTACGGTTCGGTTAAGTTCCGTTCTGTTGGAAATATCGAAATATCGATCTAGCAAAAGGCTTCCTCTTCTTTCTTGGCTGAATGCGTTCTTGCTATTCGACGTGGATTTAACTTTGATTTTATCGTCCCGAAGACCGAAGAGAACGCACTTGAACGCGCCCCTCACCCCACCCTCACCCCACCTTCACCCCACCCCACACCTCGTCTTCTTCTTCTTCTTCTTCTTCTTCTTCCAACGTCGATAGGTCGGAGGAGAAAATCCTAGCAAGATTTTCGATTTTTATTTCTACTCTTATCGATGTGAACGAATAGTGAAGACGATAGGGGAGGAAATATGGGCAAAAGGGGTAGTTGAAATGATGTGTATGAGAAGGGTGAGGGATTGAAAGGGTGACTAGGATTAAGAGAATAAACCTAAGTATAATATAATCAATGTATACACGAGTTAGAGGTGAAAAGGGGGTGTATTTATTGTCGTTTCTCCATTCAAATTTTTACGATGGGTCCTATGAAAAAAAAAAAAAAAATAATAAAAATAAAAAAAAATTCATTTTCATAGAACGTAAAGGGTAGGTACTACCTTGGTATAATTTACAAACGTCACGCTTACGTTTATACGAGCAAATCAAATGGGACGTAGTTAATCAACGTCCGACACACTTAACTAAACTCGTTAGATTGTTAACGATCGATTGCAACAATGATCTCTCACACACACATATAAACACGTACATAGACACAATTGGGCATTGTACAGATTGGAGAATATTTCGTACAAAATTGAAATCGACCATTTAAACTTGGCCCCATGCTTTAAACAATCGATCAAAACCAGATGATACTCTCTCTCTCTCTCGTTCTCTCTCTCTCGTACTCAATACTAGGGGTGTTAAAATACAAGCAAGCCCTCCCTTTCTGTCAATGCGAACTCGAGATCGTCGAACAAACAATTTGGCTTCGGCTAATTATCGACCAGGTTCAACGTGACCTAATCGAATACTAATTTCACGATTTGACGTGTTACGTTAGTATTATTATCGTCGTCCAACGTGCTTTACGCATGCAATGCGGTGACCCAAAGTATCTATCTACCCTTTAATCACTTTCCCTCTATCTATTTCTCTCTCATTCTCTCTCTCTCTCTCTCTCTCTCTCTTTGATTATAGAACATGTCATGTGATAGAAATGCTAACAGATTTCTATTAAAATAGAAAATACATTAAATTAACTAATTCGTTACAATAATTATTGTATTTTTGGATATAACATTTAAATAACAAATAATACACGCGCACACACACACACATGTGCAAAAATAAATTTATGATACATAAACGAGATCACTGGTTTATTAATTTGCTTTTTTTTTTTTTTTTTTATTAATTCGATTGAATAGCAATAATGTTTCAATGAACGGTACTTAAAAGTCAAAGCAAAGAGAGAGAGAGAGAGAGAGTGAGTGCACTTTAATTTGCAAGGTAATAATTTGATAGGAAAGAAATTAAATTGGATGGTAAATGAAGTATCAGTAATTATTAGTCAATTATAACTACGTCAAGATTTTATTAATTGTTAAAGTGTTCATTAATAATGACTTTAATTAAATATTTATATTATTATTATTATTATTATTATTATTATTATTACTCTTCTTCTCTGGTAAACACATTTCATTTCGATGAATCGATGAATTGATTCAGTTTACTTATCGTTAAATACTTTTAGACAATTTCTCGATTGAAGAAAAAAGTTTAGTTGGAAAGGAAACGCGATTGGTAAATAAGTTTAATGAATGAGTAAAGGATGCAGAGAAAATAATTGAAAAAAAAAAAAGACAAAAAATTAACAATTCTATTTGATATTCGATATTATGGCAAAACTTATATTCAATTAAATAATTAATCTGATATCTTTCTAATACAAAACGTTCATTATTTATTAAGAAATAGTATAGATCGAGATTGAAAGGGTTTCGTGTGTGTAGATGTTCCTTGTCAAAAAAAAAAAAAGAACATTTAACCAAATGAAATTCGTTTGTTTTTTTTTTTTTTTTTAAGACAAAAGATAAAAACACAGAATCAGGGATGAAGTAGAAAGTATAAAAAAAAAATTGCATACGACTTGAAGAGAAAAATTCCGCGAGTTCTATTGCGTTTGAAATAATTGTTCATAGAAAGAGGAAATGTGGTGATTCATTTGAAACAAATTTTTTTTTACACTGACCAACGTGAAAATGAGTTGACCGAGCTTGAATGAAATAACGAAAAGTTTACAAATTCAGGTAAAAATAGTTCATCATATTTGTAATAGTAAAGCTATTAGAGAAATAGGTGTATGCAAGAAAAAAAAAGAAAAAAGCACAACTTAACTTTCATTACTTTCTACGTATTAATAAAAAAATAAAAAAATCACGAAGGAAATTTTTCATTGGTCGGAATATCAGACTGACGATTTAAAAAAATAAAAAAAAACCCCCTTCGAAATTTATACCACGTTTTATCAAACGTAAGAAAAATGCAAGATAGATTTTTTTTCGTTCATTTCAAAAAGTTCGTATTTGTACAATTTTTGTGCAAACTAATTACTTAATTAAAAAAAAAAAATACACTAATGTGTTCCTCATACATAAAATCTAATTTGAAATACATGAATATAGTTAAAAAAAAAAAAAAAAAATTAAAATAAATAAAAAAGATTGGTTGTTTACGTAATTTATCTTGAAATGATTAAACGAGAGAACAAAATTCAAACTAATCCGAGATTTAACTAATTTAACTGGAATATTGACTTATTTATTTCACGTAAGAATATAAATGTTGAAATAATAAATTCTATCGTCAGAATAAACAGACAGAGACTTACATTATCGCGGATTATTATAACAAATAGATAAACAATAAACTTCAAACATCTAACATTGATTCAACTATATTCTACACAATTACCGTATAATTTTACTGTATTTATGTAACTCACATGTATTAACTTGCAAAGATCCCTTTACGATATACATTTTAATATTATTATTTGTGTACTTTGATATTTTCAATATAATTTATCTGTTCCAGTTAAATACGTAGATATGATTTAATCGAATCAAAAAAGGT
The DNA here is from genome assembly GCF_001465965.1 of Polistes dominula. Next base: position 315,792 of record NW_015149090.1, read on the forward strand.
AATTCACATATATGTATGTATGTATGCATGTATAAATACCTTTAAGAGAACAAATTGAGCACTCAGCATGTGTTAGAATACTTCAAAACTAATTTGCGGTGATGCGAATAGATAGATGGGATATTTAATTATATAAATTTGATGTTCACCTAATTTTAAGGTAACTCCGACGTTCATCACGTAACGAAAAACGAAAATTTGATGCAATCTCGAAAACGTTCCACGTGTAAAGTGCATCGTTACGTGACGTTGACTTTTATCAGATTTTATCTCTCAAATACGTACGTATGTATGGTATGTATCTATGTATTGTGTATATATATATATATGTATATGAATGTAAATATAACGAACGTGTACGGAGATACGCGATGAACATTTTTTTTTAATAAAATGAATAAAAACGTTGGATTATAATATCTTTAATAACGGTGGCACACAGTCAAATGTATTTTTAAATATTTAATTAAAACCTTATTAAAACCAGAAAACTAATTTGCGAAAAAACAGAATAAATATAATAATATTTTCAAATTTGATCAAAAAGTCAACTCTACGATGATAAATGATATTTTTAACTAAACTTTTATTTTCTTTTCAAAAACGTTCGATCATTTAAACGAATTTTCGATTATTATTTGAAAAAAAAATTTAATAAACTAATTAATGTGTTTTCGAAAAACCAAAAGTATGTCTAAATTATTCTATATCTAATAAAAAAAAAAAAAGTATTCTTTATTCGTGCAGATGAAAAATATCAAAAAAAATCAAGCGAAATATGAGAAAAAGCGAAACTTTTTCCCACCAATCGTTAATAACAAATATAGTTATGGTTATAATAACGATAACAAGATTCTCCATTTATGAGCAATGGGATCAGAGTGAAATTAATTAAGCCATTGTCGGGCTATCCGAGAACAGCCACAATGTGAGCTGCTCTCCTAATTTCAGGCGGTAGACGACATGTTTGCGTGAGACCACTGGCATCTTCACGCTCCACATGCCCTAAGAGACGAACATCCTACATAAACGCACCCTACGACCCTTCTGAAGTAGCACGAGTTCGCATTTACGCTTTCAAATCGATATAGTTCCGATCATTCCGTGAAATCCGATCCTGACGTTATCTACAACCATATTTATTCTAATTTAATTATACGAACATTTATATAAATCGCATAATTCATCATCTATAGTGTGTATTTATTAATAATGTATAATGTATAATCATGAGGTTGAGTCAGGTGTGTTTTATTGGTGATTCACGCATGTATCTTTCATGGGACGTTGAATTTTATCGAATAATTCAGGTTAGATTTTCTTGTAAATGAAAAATGAAAATCTTGTTAAAATAAAAAAAATAAAACATTTCAAAAGTATAACCTAAATTTTAAATAAAATAACACTTTTATTACCACCCGATTAAATAAAATACAAAAAAAAAAATAAAATAAAACCAGCATCAACGTAAACACGTTCAACCAACCCCTACAACATTCTCTAAACAGTCTGTTAACATTTATTAATATTTCAACTTTAATCGGAACACAAATTTATTTTATACTAACTAAATATAGATATATCTATTTATTATTTTCGAATAAATTTCTTATTCGATAAGTTCGGTAATATATCTTAAAAAAAAAAAAAAAAAAAGAAAATTAATTATCCAATTTAGAAAATAATCATATTTTAAGAGAAACAACGATCGTACAACGTAATCCAACGAATATATAATTTGATAAATAAATAAAAAAAAAAAAAAGAAAATTCCTATTTCAGGATATATATAATATATCTCATTTAAATAATAATATTTTAAGTAGCAATATCCCTGGGACGAATCACAGCACAATAAGTGGTGCCAGATGGTACCCTCTAATAAGAACCATACCTTTGCAACTGTTCTCCCTTCTCACTCACTCTCATTCTCTTCTCTTTCCATAGCTCTTACTATTCTCTCCTTAGTTTTCCTCCTCTCTTTTCGACCATTCCACGAATGTAATTTCGTCCTGGCTTTAGAAGGCATGCCAACCCAACTTCAATTAGCAAATTCTTGCTGTTCACCTTCGTGTATCCGTAATTAGTCGATACAATTTCAAGAAGATGCCGGCAAGCCACCACCACCACCACCACCACCAGACGGTAACTTTAACAGCAGGTATCTTCAAGAAGGGTGTGTTGTATAGAAAGGTGGAACGTGATCCCGAAGAACTTCTTATAGGTTAACACGATCGTACATTGGTCCGATTAGAACACCGCATTACGAGATTAATTAAATTCTATTCTATCCCTTTTCTCTTTTGACTCAAGATATTGTTGAACTTGTTAAGTTTTCAACGAATTACGATTTATCGTAGCATATTTTGCTTTGAAAATAATCAATCAAATTTGATAAGTTCACGTTTTTGTAAAAATAAATGCCCAAATGTTGTGTGTTAGATAAATGAACATTAAATTCCTTTCCCCCACTCCTACACCTTTTTAATCGATATCATTTATCAACGATAATTTTCTATTTACTGGTGTAGGTATATATAGAGTATGTGTGTGTGTGTATATATATATATAGGTATGTATGTATTTCTTGTTATACTAATATGCAGATAAATTCATTAAAATCGAAGGTATGACTAATGAACTCAGTGAAATCAACTTCGCATCATATCGCGCGTCAGCTTTCAGAACGATTAATAGGCTACGAGTCTGTTCGGCGTACATTAAAGTCAGGATTATGCAAATATATTCCAAGTACGTTACTACAATAGTTAATCTTCGTGCTTCGTCCGGAAAGGTTCGGTAGGAGGAAGTTTGGGTGGTTATTCGAAGTACGCGTTTACTAAATTGTTCACCGACCGTCGAAATAGGTTATTAGTTATTCGATGCTTACTTCTCTCTCTCACTCTCTCTCTCTCTCTTTCTCTCATTCTCTTCTATCCTGTCAAGATGAACTTAAACACATTATTTGATAGAAATGAAATTCCAATTGGTTTATTAAATACATCATATATATATATATATACGTTGTTTCATTGCGTTTCAATTATACCATATCGTGTTAAGAATGTTAAAAAGATATACGATATTACATCATTGAAATAAAATATAATAAAATTAATATATATGGTGGTCTAGGTTTCAAAAATTGTCTATGATTTATTTTTATTTAAAAATAGAAAGAAAGAGAGAAGAAGAAGGTAATGGAATATATATTGTAAATTATATAGTTTAA
>NW_015149090.1:320312-353393 GCF_001465965.1 Polistes dominula
TGAATATTATTAGTATTATATTAAATATTATATATTAAATATTATATTAAAATATTTATATATTTTATATTATATATTATTTTATTAATATATTTATATTATATATAAGCTTTATTTTATATAAGCTTCTTATATAAATATATAAAATATAATAAAGAATAATATACAATATACACGCAAACAAACACACACACACATAATATTTATAATATTGAATAATTACCATCATTATATTTTATTCAAATCAAAATTATGCAATTAGAAATCATCACTGGTTATATGAACGTTTAAAATAAAGAAACACACATATAATTTATTAATTTAATTTAAACACAATCGATAATAATAATAAAGTATATTATAATATATAGATATACTTTTAATACCTTGATAATTAATCGCAAGAAATGTATATTGTAGTTTTAAAACACGTAATATAAATCCAGACAACCATACTTTTCGAAATCCACGGTTAGACTGACACAATGTCAACGACGAATGTTCTTTTATTTAATGTTGTTTATATAAATTGCCGAAGGTTATTTACGTATAACGAGAGTAATACTCGCGATATATAAACTGTTATTCTTTTATCTCATTATTTCTTTCTCTCTAACATACACACACACACACACACACACACACGCACTTTCTTTTTTTATATTATTTCACAAAAATAAAATGTTTTTCTTAAAACAACAAGGAAACCGAAGTTTCCACATCGTATAAAGCATAATATTGAAAAATAATCTACGAAATAACTTGTAATTTATTTAACATTATTTTTTAATTAATATTGTACACGTGTGTGTGGCGGTGGGGGAGGGGGTGCAGGTAAAGAGAGAAATGAGAGAACAATGTTTATTAATGAATTTTTAATAACAATATTTCTGTTTTCATCTCGTCATTTTTTAAATTGATACTAATGTAGACGATAAAACTATAAAATATTGAGTTCTTTTCTTGTTATTTTTTTATTTTCTGTTTAAATACGCTATCGATTTTATCGAAAGAAAATACTCCCCATTGGAAGATTAAGAGGAATATTTTAGGAGGGCCATAAAATCATAATAAAAAACAAACTTAAGAATTATCGAGATGTATTGGTGCGACAAAAACCTTTTGTGCAGTGTCGGGCCCTTTGAGAGGTTTCGGATTCCTATGTAAACACATGTGACACACCATATAAAGAAATGATATTCCAATATTCTAGACAAAGTCCCTTTATGCTTAGTTTCCATTACCGAAAAAACCATAGGCTGTACTCATCGGTGGACTATGGGGGTAGATCCTTCTGCTATTGGTGTAGCTCATTTCAGATCTAAATATGTGAAAATAAGTAAAAGGGCGTCCACTAATTATACAATCAGTCTGTCTGTATATATCTGTCTATATCTGTCTTTAGTCGTTAGTTTACTAATTATACTTTCAGTGTGTTATATCCATAATTAAATATATATATATGTGTGTGCCCATAATTATGAAAGTGGTCTAAGTAAAAATTAATAAAAAAAATCAGTTCATCAGTTTATCATTATTATAAACTAAATAAATTCAATGTAATTTGAAAACGATATTATCAAAAATGAATCGTTAGATGATGTTTGTTATTTCAATATTGTGTAGAATTCGTATAATGTTCAATTATAAATCTTTAAATGTCTCAAAAGAAGAGATATATAACTTAGAGACCACTTTCTTAATTATAGACACATATCAAATCATTTTTATTTTATATTATCTTAGTCTGAACTGTACATTAAATTCGAGCGTGTTATTTCTTTCGTTCCAATGAATTATAAGAAAAACGATTTCATATTTAACATTTTCTATACGGTAGACAGACAAAAAAGGTTTTATTTTTTTTTTTTTTATAAAAAAAAATGCGAGTACATCGTTTTATCTTTCGAAACTGATTACAACGATTTGAATATAAAATATATTCGAGTTAATTTTTCATTTGAATATTTGAATATTTTATCAGTTTTACGAGAATTAAAGAAATAATTCTCAGATTATAAAAAAAAAAAAGTATGTATCTTCTTTCATTTACGTAAAATATCTTATCGTTTATACTTAAACATAAAACAAGAAAAAAAAAAAGAATAAGAGAAAGAACGTAGATTTTATTATTTCAAAAGGTAAAGTATAATATTGACATTATCTCGAAAGTTTTTCATTAAAAAGGAAAAAAAAAAAAAAATAGAATAAATAGAATAAATAGAAAAAGAGAAGACGTCGTATTTCCCCTTCCCCCCCCCCACCCACCCCTCTTAAAAACGGTACAACTCTTGTCTGAATAATTTCTTTTCAATAATGAATCTTCAAATAAAAAAACAAACAAACAAACAAACAAAAATGAAGAAATCTTTAGAAGATAAAAATTCGTAAAACGATATTTTAAATATTTAATCATCTGTATACATTATAATATTGTTATATTAAACCATAAATTATATAAGGAACATTAATAAACAATTATAAAATTCAATTTAATCAATCATGAATAATTGTTGAACTTTTGTGGTATGCTTGTTTTCAATTTGGTGGTTTAGTTTTGTTGAACCTTGTGTGGCTTCGTCATTCTGCAACGATTTGCAATGGAAACATTTTACGAATGTTTTTCAAAAGTAAACATACATACATACATACACATATATGTATAATAAAATATTCTACATGAATTTTATCATGCACTTAACATATTTTCATAATAAATTTTCATAAATGTAATATTTTTTTACCAACGTTAGAGTGGTATTATATCTTAAGTTTTTAATACCACTGTTTTTTTTTTTCTTTTTATTATTTTCATAAAGAAATACTGGAAAAATTAAAATTATAAATTTTCCCTGTTACATCCTTCCTAAAAAAAAAAAAAATATCTTTAATATATTTAATTAATTTCTTTGATTAAGAAAGATGAGAAAGAAAATTAATACTATATTATATAATATTAATATATAATATAATATTTTATATTAATATAATATATTTATAATTTACATATATTATATATATTTATTATTATATATTAATATAATTTATTAATATAAATATTATATATTATTTATTAATATATATTTAATTATTTAATTATACATATATATATATATATAACAACAGAAATATGATCTAACTTACTGGCTTCTTAATTCTCTTTCTATTCGAAGTAACTTTATATTTTACGAAAGTAATTTCTTATGCGGGACAAGGTAAGATCAGATTACCATCGTAACGTTCGCGAAATAATTGCTCTTAAATAATAATCAACAACGCAGAAAGAGAAAATTACGAACAAATTAAATACGTCCGGATAATATTTGTATATATATATATATGTATAATGTATAATACAAAATGCATTTGTAAACGTCGTTGCAAAAAGGTTAATTAACTTTGTATTTAATTGGTCAATAATTTGTAATATGAATGACAAGAATATATATATATATATATATATATATATATATATATATATATATATATATAAACAAATCTTTGTAAGTATAAATTATAATAAATTGCCAATAATTAATATTATATTAATTACAGATATTAATTGTTCGTAATTAAATATTGATCGAACAAATACGAACCCCATAATAATTAATTAAAGACAATTGAACAAAGTAATTAAACAAATTATTTTTTACTTTCCATATATAAGAGTGTTCTAAATAATAAACAATAAACTATCCCATGCCATTTAAAAATATGTTCTCACAGGTATGTCTTACTTATTAGAAATAAAAGTCTACACATTCTCACAATAATAATAAATTTAAAGAAAAAAAAAAGAAAAAAAAGAAAGAAAAAAACAAGGCAGTGGGGAGGGGGGGGGTGAGAACAAAAAAATTGAAACATTCGTGAGAGGTAGGGGAAAACGTGGAAAACAATTCGGAATAGTACAGTACGATAGAAAAAAAAAAAAAAAAAAAATAGTTTTCAATCAAATTCTGCGGTCGCAGTCGAATATTTAAAATTCGTTTTCAACGATTCTTCTTCTTCTACTGTTCTTCTTCTTCTTCGTTTTTTCACGCTTTCACGCTTGCATACCTACACGATGCAAACTTACTATACATTCATTTGTATACATAGAAAAAGCATACACCTGTGCGAACACTCACACATACGTATTGATAAAAAAAAAACCAAACACGTGACTATCGACTGGTATTTTACTTTTAGGTAGATGCCACATGGACCGGACAGCTGCCGATACTGCGTGACGCTTTGATTTATTTTCTATGCACGTGAAACTTTTACAAAATTTTATTATAAGATTTTACAATTTAGCTCTATCAATTTATATGATAAAAAAAAACAAAAAAAGAAAAAAACATTCTTTTATATATATATTTCAGTAACTAAAACTTGCGTAATATTTCAATCTTTTCAAATAAACTCGTAGTAGTTTTCATATACGTGTAAGCAAGTATCTGTGATAGTTTTATTTAAAAAAAAAAAAAAAAAAAACATTTTTTCGATTGACAAAATAAATGAAAATTGTTTTTTAAATCAATTTATACGACAACAATAAAATTTATATATATATATATATATGTATATATTTCAGTATTTAAAACTTGTGTAATATTTCAATCTTTTCAAATAAACTCGAAATAGTTTTCATATACGTGTAAGCAAGTATTTGTGATAGTTTTATTAAATAAAAAAAAAATAAATAAAAAAATACAAGAATAAAAGGAAAATTGTTTCGATTGACAAAACAAATGAAAATTGTTGTTCACATTGAAAATATTCAATGCAATGACAACTATCAAGTTTTATTATCAACCCTTTTGGAAAATAAATTTCTGCATATTTATCAATACCAATAATAATAATAATAATAAGAAAATATCTAATAGCAACAATTTATAACTAATGTTTAAATAGTAGAATATAAAAGAAGAAAAAGAAGGATTTTTATTTTTAAAATAAAATCTTGAAGTTTGATATCTTGCTAAAGACATTTCTCGGACGAATGATGTTTGTAAAGTACTTCACGTTCGACGGAAAGTGAAAGATCGTTTTTCGAAAATCACGTTCGATGGATTTTCGTTTCTGGATTTTGGCCAAAGGTACCATACAAATCGGAAAAGGAACGCAAACTCTTTACATTATTCGTCCTTCCGTTATGGATCGGTACTAAAACGAAAGTACGAAGGTACGAAGGTACGAACGATGTGTCTGGTACTTCCGATCTGTCAAATTTATGTCTCGATCGAATTTCATATTTTCCGTTTGGTTTTTTTGAAACATCAATTTACGTGAATTTAAACATAAAAATACACTATACACGCATCAGATTATTTTTATACGAAATTATTTCAATAATAACAATATTTTCTCTTGTTTTGTTTTGCTGAAACATCAACTAACATAAATTGAAAACATCAAATGTAAATTATTGGAAAAAAAAAAGAAATTCATTCTTGTTTCTCTACATATACAAATGTTCCTAATTAAATAAAATTAATTAAAATTTTTTTTTTTTCTTTTTTTTACTTCTTTTAAAAAGCTCGATAACATATTCGAGAATTAAAAGAAAAGAAAAAGTAATAATAAGTTTGAACAAATTTTCCCCAATACTTTTTTTTCCCCTCTGATCTGTAAAAAAAAAAAAATGGCCAGCTCTTTCTAAGCTTTTGTTCGTGGTACAATAACCGTCGACCGATCGAATCGAATATGGCTTTAGGGTACTTTTTTTGAAATACAATTTTACAAGGAAAGAGTCTCTTATTGTAATTACTATACCAAAAAAAAAAAAAAGAAAAAAGAGAGGATTCACTAGTCATAACTTTTCATAATAGAAAATAGAATGTTACAATTCTATTGAATTTAATTCTTCCCCATACGAATTGCAACATCCTTTTGTAAGCTTATTAACCCTTTTTCCTGACTACCGGTTATATGGCAAACTGGTTGAACCAAATGTTACTCGTAGTTGAGTTTATTTATGTACTGCGGAAAGTGCTGCTTAAAATTTCAGAGTGACAACTTCAACGTTTTCAAAATGCAAAATCCATTAAACGAGAAAACGAGAAAACGAGAAAGAGAGAAAGAGAGAAAGAGAAAGAGAGAGAGAGAGAAAAGAAATATGTTCTCGTTGAAAATTAATGAAACGATTGAATAAAAATAACAAAATAAAAAAAAATGAAAGAAATAAAAAAAAATAAAAAACAAAACAAATTACCGAATAATCGGAATGAAATATTTATCAGAAATTCTGTTAAAGTATACAAAAGGTTTGTTTTAAATCAAACAAGCGTACTCACACACATACTACAGTTTTATCCTAAAATAGAATACAAACTCATAATCAGATACGAAACATTCCTCGATACGAAATACATACATTCATATAATGTAATGTAATAAATACAAAATACGAATGGTTTTTAAACGTCGTATAGATTTGTACATTTTTTTTTGATACAAAAATAAATAAAATATTAGATTGTCCGAAAAAGTTCGTGCTGATTTTTTGAACGAAGATTGAAATGTAACGCATTTAAGTTTTTCTTTTAGTATTATATTTAATAAATTATTGTATTATTTACTAAATGATATACAAGTGCCATTATGTTGCACAATCTTTTATTCATCTTGAAAGATAATCTGAAAATTTCGTTGTTCGCAGAACTTTTCAGGGTTTTTTTTTTTTTTTTTTTTTAGCAAAAGAACATTATGCCATCTACCAAAAATCTGCACGAACTGAAATAAATGTAAGATTCAAAAATTTCCAAATTCAAAAGTGAAAATAAAGAAGAAGAAGAAGAAGAAGAAGAAAAAAAAGAAAGAAAGAAAGAAAAAAAAAAAGAAATACAAGAAATGAAGAGATAAAGTTCGTAACGCAGAAGACGGACCCATACGAAGATTCGAAAGTTCTTCTTCTTACCCTACGAGTAGAAAAAGATGGTGGAAAAGCGAGGATGGGGATTGAAAAGATCGGCCAACGTCGAAAGACTTTTGCCACGTAATCTTACCGTTATTCATAGCCTCGGTATTACCGAACTTCCTAAGTAGGATTACCGGCAAGTACTGGCAATCCTCTCTTCTACTCTTCTTTTTCTTTCTACTACTACTACTACTATCTACTACTATTACTTCTTCTTCTTCTTTTTCTTCTTCTTCTGTTTCTTCATCTTCCATAACCTCACATTTCCCATAGAATCGTAGAAAAAAAAATGCACGCGAGAAAGTTCGTTGAGAAAAATCTTTATACATATATATATATACCTTTCTTCTTTTCTTTTTTCTTTTAGAATTTCTAAAAAAAACTGCGAAAATGTGCGAGAGAGAGAGAGAGAGAGAGAGAGAGAGAAAGAGAGTGAAAGAGAGTGAAAGAGGGAGAGAACGAAAAAACATTATTTTCTTCCACTCGAATACCTTCCGAATAATAATAATAATAATAATAATAATAATAATAATAATAATAATAATAATAATAGTAATATCATTTGCTGGGTGTGTGATTATTATTTATAATAATTATTATAAGTAAATAATATAAGCTATTATTATATTTCGCTAAAAATAGTATAAGTAATTAATATAATAAAGTAATTTAATTAAATAATATAAGCTATGGTTATATTTTGCTAAAAATAATATAAGTAATTATTATAAATAACAAGGTTAATATAATAACGTAGTATAAGTCAATAATATAAGCTATTATTATATTTTCCTAAAAATAATATAAATAATTAATATAATAAAGCAATATAAGTAAATAATATAAGATATTATTTACTTATATTACTAAAAATAATATAAGAGTAATTAATATAAGTTATTAATAAGTTATTAATACATTTTGCTAAAAATAATATAAGTAATAAATATAAGTAAATAAATTAATTTAATAAAGTAATATAAGTAAAATAAAATATAGCATAATAAAATATAATAGTAATTATTCAATTTGTTCACGAATAAATAGAAAAAGTAATAAATATAAGTAAATAAATTAATTTAATAAAGTAATATAAGTAAAATAAAATATAGCATAATAAAATATAATAGTAATTATTCAATTTGNAAGTTATTAATACATTTTGCTAAAAATAATATAAGTAATAAATATAAGTAAATAAATTAATTTAATAAAGTAATATAAGTAAAATAAAATATAGCATAATAAAATATAATAGTAATTATTCAATTTTTTATTTAATTAAAAGAATTTCTCAAATGGTAGTTAGTTTCTTTTAATTACCACTTTCCCTTTTTCTTTAAAAAAAAAAAAAAAATACACAAAAGCATTATATTCTTGTATTCATTTACTTTTTCTATTAATATATTATAATATATCAAAAGTACTGCACACACATTTATAGAACAAATAATAATAAAATTACATGGGAATATTGGAAATACTCGATTGAGATATATATATATATTTTTTTTTTGTGTGTGAAATACGTTTTATTCTTTCATCGAAAAAAAAAAAGAATAAAATAATGCATTAAAGTCTATACGTTAAATTATCGTTCAAGTAATATCGAAATTTATGGTAAAAGTATTAATTAGCTCTGGTTTTTTTTTTCTTTTTTTTTCTTTTTTTTTTTACTTTTTCCTTTTTCTTTCTCTTCGAGAAAACCAAATGAACAACAAACAAGCAGCAGCAACTAGATCGGAAATACAACAAATTGTTAGAATAACTTTTTTTTTTTTTTCTATTTCTTTTTTCTTTTCTTTTTTTTCTTTTTTCTTTTTTTTTTCCTCCTCGACGACTTGATTTTCATTATAAATTCGGATATTTCCTAGTAGAGAGTAGAAACAAATAATTAGTATTCGCGGAGTCTCACACACAACGGGCGAAAACCAATAACCGTTAACATGTTCCCCGACTAATTAGCATTCCGTCGACGAGCACGAATCGACGAAGCGAAAAGGAGATACCGTCGAAAATACATGCAGGGTGTTGTATATATATATATATATACATATATATACATATATCTATATATATAAATGCACTGGGTGGCCTTGCTCACGAGGTCGACAACATTTTGTGTATTCTCGCGATTGAGGAATGTCGATTTTCGTGATTCCAATCTGACGAAAATTTTATAAACCCCCCCCCTCCCTCCCCCTTTCATATATATACATATATATAATCGTTTCTTTATTATATTTATTTAATATACATTTAAATTTACACCATTAACCATAAATACAAACATACCAAATTAATCAAGAATTTTTTATAAGACAGACAATCTAAATTGTAATTTACATTAAACAAATTTAGAGTTTACTATTTACATTAAAATTTTAATTTACAATATTAATCAAAAATGATTATATGTAATATAAATTTTAATTTACACAACAATAATCAAGAATTATTATATTTAATATAGGTTTTAATTTATAAAGCCTTAATTAAGAATTTCAAAGCACCAAAATTCAAAAATCCAAAATAAATATTATAATATAATTGTTTCTTTTTTTTTTGATTATATTTATTAATATAAATTATAATTTACACCATTAACCAAGAATTTAAAAACACCATAACACCAAAAGCCAAATATCAATAAAGGAATAATATAAATTAAATTATCTTTAAACTATTTCTATATTTAACATATTTTCTACGAAATATAATATAATATTATAAAAATCATTATAGATTAAAATTATCTCGTTAAATCTAGAAACAAGTTTTTTTTTCCTTTTTCTTTTTTTTTTTTTCATGATAAAACAATCTTAACATTTATGATAAAAAGAAACAATTTTCATCATAACATGATATATTTAATATTATTATGTTGATATAAACTATTTAAGTAATAATTTACTGGAATATCGTTATAAGGATGCAGACGGATTGAATGATAAGAATTTTGGTGAAACAACTTATGTCTAAATAAGACTTGCACTTCTTAGAATCACCTAGGTTCACTTTTTATCTATGTCAGCAGAACTGGTTTACACCGTGCCTAAACCTTTCCTTTGGCGTTCAAGCAGAAAAGAATGCGCATCCGGCCGAAGGTCATCAAGATCTTCAAGAGAAGAAAAAAGAAGAGAAGAGAAGAGACGAGAAGAGAAAAAGAAAAGTAAAAAAATCAAAGAGAGAAGAAGGAAGGGTGAGGTGGAAAAGAAGGAATTGAAAAAGGGAACAAACTGTGAGTTGTTACTTCGTGTTAACGGTCTTAACTCGTGTAAGGTACTCATTAAAAAAAAAGTCACTTGTTTCCCTTTTTTTTTTTTTTATTTCACCAATAAGATACTTACTTCTCCAATGGGTATTTACTCTTTCGTAAATGATTTGAATAAAAAAAAGAAAAAAAAAAGAAGAAAACACAAGAACCAAATAATCACGATTAATCGTTTAGCAAAATTAATTACCTCCTTAACATTATTTTTAAAAACGTCAAAAAATTCTGGATTCAAGGTAAAATATCTTGACGATTCAGAAAGAGTGTATGTATATGTGTGTATGTGTATATGTGTATGTGGGTGTGTGTTCTATTCAACAAGATTCGTGCTATAATTTCTTCCCTGACCTGGAATTAACTTAATTACCACGTGAAACAGTGTTAAAACGTGAAGAACAACTCATGAATGGGTAAACATTTCTATTCACAATAAATAAAACGATCGATGTTGTGAGAGTTGAAAATTTGAAAGAGAAATATAAAAAAAAAATGAAACAAAAATAAAATAGGAAACGACAAATGAAGGAATAGAAGACAAAACATGAATGTGAACGATAATAGGGAATTTAAGATCAATCTTAAACCCTAAACCCCCTCCACCCCCCCCCCCAAAAAAAAACAAAAAGAAAATAAAATAAAAACCTGTGTGTTTGTACGAGGGAATAAAAGTTGAATTGTAAGACAAAAATTGAACTGATTTGAAAGAATATTTTAATAATAATAATAATATGTATTTTAATATTATATATTTTATTTAATATAATTTATTATTAATAATATTTATTATATAATATTATAATAAACATAATTTATTATTATATAATATAAATTATATATATAATATTTTATTATAATGTATTACAATAAATTTAATTTATTATTTATAAAAATTATATATATATATATACAAAAGTAAGTATTAGTATTAAAATTACAAAGAAAATATAAAATATAATAAATCTTATTTATCTTTTTGATTTCTATGAATCGTTCGTCTGCGAATTCTGATTGTCTATCTCTTTCATATTTTTTTTTTCTTTTTTAGATGGTACTTTGCGGTTAACCACAGATCTGGATAAAGAATTGGAATAATGGAGAAAAGAGTAGTCAATAAGGAAGAAATAGAACGATGTATAAGTTCTTTCGACAAATCCATTCGTAGTAAGGAGAGAAAATAAGAAATGTCTGCTGAGACGTCTTCATTGAACGCACGAGCCAAGTAAAAATCCTTCAGTTTGAGAAAGAAAGAAAGAAATAAATAAAAGAAAGATGGAAAGAAAGAAAGAAAGAAAGAAAGAAAAAAGAAAGAAACATCTTCATCCCAAAGTATACCTTCTTCTTTCAAATATCCAGCTTTTAAGTATGTACGTGGCTACTGGCCAATCATAAATGGCCCAGAAAAAGGTACTATATATCTTATCCTTAAAGCTCTTATTTTTTCCATTTCATCGAATTCACAAGAGAAGAGAAGAGAACCCGAAGTTTCTTATTTCAAAATACATCTCACGAAGATCTTATTTTGCATAATATTATATTATATTATAAAAGAATTAATGGTACGCGAATATTATCGATAATTAGATTTTTCACCACCCCTTCTTCACTTCACCCTGTCTTTATTATAATATCGAAGAATATTTCTTCATTTGTACGATGAAAAAAAAAAAGAAAAAAAATAATCAAGCAACTACGCTAACGAACGTTAACGAACATAAAGAGAAACAATAGTTACGATCAAAAAGCTTTTTGATTTGTGCTTTTAATTGGATTTAATCTAATTAAAGCTTTTCTCTCTCTTTATTTCTATATTTCTTTAATAATGAAAACGAAGACTTTGAGAAGGGGTGTAAGGGGAAATGATATTCTTCATTTGCAATGTGAAAATATGTAAACGTTTTACTTAGACGAGTCTTATTCATACCATAATCATAAATATATCAAGGTAGAAAAGATAAAGAGATAAAAAGAGAGAGGATAGATAAAGATTAAAAATGAATAAGTAAAAAGAACAAAAGCTTTAAATGAAAGCTCAAAGAAATCACGATGATGATTATGATGATGATGATAACCATCTTAACTGTTCAACGTTCTTCTTATACACCAATATATTTGGCTTTTAAACGAGATTAATTTGATCCATGAGAGAAAACCACAACCATCTATCTATCCATCTATCCATCAGGTGAGAACGAGCAAACGTCAGACTAGGCTTACTCAAACATCAACACACAATGGGCAAACAACAAGAGGACCAAACATCCTTCTACTTTTTCAATTTATACAAACTAACTAACAAATAACAATTGTGGCGAGTTAAGAGAAACATTTTATAAAATACCATGAATTTCATTCCTTCGTGTTATTTATTATTATTACATTTCTATTACATTTTCTTACTCGTAATTTATATTCATTCCATTGCTGGAGTAATATTTTAGTTAATTAATATTTGTAATATTTCTATTATTCGAGTAACTGTGAAACGTTGAAATGAAATATCTGACGTTAGTTGAATTCATGAATTATACGAAATATTTTCAAATACATTTGATACATTTTCATTTTCTTAATATATTTCTTACATCTAAAATGAACTATTTATTAATTATAATTTATACTAAAAATTCTCTACCAACCACTACGATCATTATTATCTACAATAGTTTCATTAGTTTATGAATATTTTCTTTTTTATATAATTATTATTATTATTATACTATATTTAATATAGATTTTATAATAATAATAATAATTATTATTATTAATATTATTATTTAACCTTTAATTATTATTATAGTATTATTATTTTACATGCATTACTGACTAATAATTCTACAATAATATCTTATCGTTATATAGTTTATTATATTACAATACGAGTACATTTAATTATTCTTCTAACTATTATTTTAAAAACTGTAAATCAACAAACTACAAAAAAGAATAATAATAATAATAATAATAATAATAATGTAAACTTTTCTACTACAAAAATATCTGTCTAACAATTTAATTAAACAATTCCCAGACGAGACGAGACGAGACGAGACGAGACGTATACTTTTCAGAACAAAAAAAATGAACTCAAATTCGTAAAATGAACCAACATCAACGTCTGTTGTTTTATCTTGAGAACAAAAAAAAAATGAAAAGTAAAAAAGCTTTCCCAAAAAAAATAAAAGCATTACTAGACAAACACGAGTAAGTTCTTACTTACTTTACTCAAAGTGGAGACAGATAACACCCACTAACGAAGATATACGACACGATTCGCTAAAATTCATTCGAAACGATCTTACGAATAACCACGTAGTGGGATCGACTGTAGTCGTTTATCAAGTTGCTATACCTTAAGAAGGTGATCTAGGATGCTGCTGGTGCTTTTTGGTCGGAGCAAAGGACCCTTCGGCAAAAGGGAGTGCCATGAAAAACGATGTACTTGTCAGGATACCCTGACTAACCTAATCGATAAAGTTAGCCTCCTGCAAACCGCCGTCTTGTGGACAAAGCAAACTTTCCTACACATCCATACATACATACATACATACATACACATATGTGTGTAAGGTGATTTATTTATATGTTGCGTGTTAAGGCATACACATATAAACTTCAACGTGTTTATATTCTTCTTCTGTGTATGTATTGTGTGTTTGTGTGTATATATATATGTAAGAATTATAACAAGTGTATGTATTTATGCGTAGAATCGAGAAAGCAAAGTTACAAATAGTATAAAATGTCGGAATGTTCAGATATGAAAGGTAAAAGAATGAAACACCGAAAGAGAGAAATAACAAAAAAGTAAAAACTACTATAGAAGAAAATATTCCCTAGCAAAGAACCATGAAAACGTTCTCCTTGTACCTGAAAGGATCTTATCAAAACACAATAACGAAATGTACATTGCTAAAAGATAAAATAGGCAATACAGGTATTGTAACGTTAGACCGAAGTCCAATGTATGATCTTCTAAAAAAAAAAAAAAGAAAAAAAAAAACAAAAAAAAAAATTCCCTAGCAAAGAACCATGAAAACGTTCTCCTTGTACCTGAAAGGATCTTATCAAAACACAATAAAATGTACATTGCTAAAAGATAAAATAGGCAATACAGGTATTGTAACGTTAGACCGAAGTCCAATGTATGATCTTCTAAAAAAAAAAAAAAGAAAAAAAAAAACGAAAAAAAAAACAAAGAAACTAAAGGAAAATATAAAAGAGATAGGATGATCTAGGGCACCCCATTGATATTCTTCCTTCGATTATTTTAACTTTTACCTGTTTGTTCAAGTTTCATTTAACTCTGTTCTTTCTTTTATTTAAAAAAAAAAAAGATTTTTAAAAAAGTAGTTCCTTCATATTATCCTTTTTTTTCTTCATATTATCAGACTTTTTTTTTACAACTTGATATTAGTTATCATTCGATAAGAAAAACATTTAATTCATTTTCTTTTAAAATATAAAAATTATTAATTGAAATTATTACGTATATAATTTAATGTTTTTTTTTTTAAATTTATTTAACCCTTCGAATGTGTTATGAACGCATTTATATGCTTTTGGTAAAAATTACCAGAGTGGTCTTATCAATGCATATACGTGTTTGTTAATATTAATGTAAAATAATATAATGTATATATTAATTAATTAAATTAAATTAAAAAAAAAAAAAAAAAAAGAAAAACTCTCTTTAATTATTAAATATAATTTACTATTAGAATCTGTTTAACAATGAATTATTTCATTCCTATAAAACATTTTAATTAAAAGTATTCTGCACTCAAAGGATTAACAAGCACATATCTTAAATCTTCAATGAATATGTGATCATCAAAGAAAAATAATTAAATTAATTATATTTACAAATTATATTAAACACCATTATATACAAATCATTTTTCTTTTTTTTTTTTTATTATATTCCATGAACAGGAATTCTCATTATTCTTTATTATGTTTAAACTAAACTATTTTATAAGAAGAACAATCTTATAATAAAACAACGGGTTATAAATTTGTAGAATTTCTTTAAAAAAAAAAAAAAAAAGAAAAAGAAAACTGCAGAAATATTCCTGCTGCTGCTGCTGCTGCTTATTTATCCTTTTTTTTTTTTTAACAAAAAAGAAAATTTAAAAAAAAGTTACTTTAAAGAAAGTAGGAAGATCCTAAACTACCATAACAACAATTTCGCGTACTACGCGTTTTAACAAAAAAAAAATAAAAATATAATAAAGAAAGAAAAAAGAGAAAGAAAAAATGAGATAGAGAAAGAAAGAAAGAATGAAAGAAAAAGAAAAAGAAAAATGAAAAAAAAAAAAATAAAAAAGCAAGAAGGGCTAAAAAGGTATGTGCTAAAGCCGATGATGGTGTAGAAAGAAAGGGTGGGGGAGAAAAGCAGAGAGTAAAAGGCCAGAAGCAAACCAGCAGAGCGAGTTAATTAAGACTCAAGCGACCCTTTCGTTGTTGTAAGTACTACTACCCTTCTGCTTTACATTAACATACACACACACACATATATATATACATACATATACCATATACATATAAATGCATACGTGTAATCCACCTACTTCGTGACACTGTCACTCGACGAAGTATCAACTTTCACCATACTACTATAAATTTTGTCCCCCCCTTTGCAGGGGTATATACCCTCTGCATTACTAATTTTTTTTTATCCCTTTATTCACCATTTTTCTCCCTTCACCTTCTCTTTCTTTTTGTTTTTCTACCCTTTTTTTTGTGTCTTTCTCGCTTCTCAGTTTGTGGTCAACCGTTATGCTTTAAATTCAACTTTCTAAGGGTGAAAACGCGAACGCGTTTAAATAAACGTCCAACCACCCATCCCCCTTGTTTAAAAACGCAACCATAATTCTTCACTTTCTAAGGAGGTTAATTGCAATTCTTAGCGAATTTTTTCTTTTTTCTTTTTTTTTTTTTTTGATAACGATATTCCTTTTCTTTAAATATCTCAAATATCAATTCTTTTGTGCATAGGAAATATATCAAATAATAGGCCATCGCATGCATGCACGCGTGCATGCATGCACTCATGCACATGCACATGCATGCATCCAATGAGAAATAATTGAATCTAAAGACTTTCATGTATTTTCTAATCCATATTAACAGGTATGGTAAATTTATACGTGGTCTTTATATGCTTCTATAATAAATTAAAATATTAATATCAAATTAAATTTCAATAAAAAAAAAAAAACTAAAAAAAAACAGTAAATGTAAAATAAATTATAGAAACATTATTTTTGCATTTAGATAAAAAAAAAAAAAATAAATAAATATATCAATGACTGTAGAATTTTGTAATTAAGAAGAATTTTGTTCACGTTATAAAATAATTGACAAATTATTTAAAGTATTGATTGAAATATTGTAATGGTAAAAATTATTGTTTAAATTAACGATACACCTGTAAATAGTAATTATATAAATTTAAGTTCGGAAAATATCACGGTATTAAAATATAAATATAAATATAATAATAAAAATAAATAAAATAATAAATATGTATAATAATATATTTATAATAATATAATAATAAATATATATAAAATATAAATCTAATATTAAATATAATAAAATTAAATATAATATTAAATATAATAAAATTAAATATAATAAAAATATATTAAACTATAATATATAAAATAACAAAATTAAACACTACATATTTATATATAATTTAAATTAATCTAAATATTAATTACAATAATATGAATATAATTAGAATAAATATAAATAAAATTATATTGTGAAATTAATTTAAATTAATCTTACATTATACCTTTACCTAACTGTACCTTACACATTACACCTTTAAAAGTATAATAAATTATAATTGAAGATATTAGATTATCCATTGATTTACCATTGAACAAAAATAAAAAAAATAGTTGGAATATAAGAAAGTAGAATTTCGTAGTTTAAATAAATATGAGAGGAAAAAGAAAAATAAAGAATCATTGGGAAAGTTCTGTCAACGAGAGGTTAACCTTTTGTAGTAATAGTAGTAGTAGTAGTAGTAGTAGTAGTTTAATAGTAAAAGCTAGCCACAAACACACAATCGAAAAGACGAAAGACGTCAGGTTTACTCTCTTATGTGCTTCTCCTTTCTACGTTTAACTTCGATCAGTATTATTGCAGCCACAAACATAATCTCCGAAAATCAAATATTAGCGAACATGATGGATATGACTTCTACAACTACTTCTACTTCTACTTCTACTTCTACTTCTTCTTTTACTACTACTACTACTACTACTACTACTCTTTACGTTTTATTCTTTCACTTGCATACTTGCTTATCCGTAGAATTTATAAGAGGGGAAATTGTTTTAAAAGATTTAAAGAAAAAATATATTTTTTATTACCCACAAATATATATATATATATATATATATATATTATACATTGTATATTATTATTATAAAAATTTTAATATACAATATATAATAATAATTATTATAATAATAAATATTATATATAATATAATATTATAATATTTATTTATATATATATATTATATATTATGATATTATTATATATTATATAATTATATATATTACATAAAAAAAATATTATAATAATATAATAATATAATAATTTTAATATATATAATTATATAAAAATATTATATTATTAAAATTATATATATATATATATATGTACGGTCACGCGTTGCTATGGTCTAGTTATAAAATATTAATTAATTATAATTTCAAAATTATTTAGTAAACTATAACACACAAAATAATACCACAATTACAATGGAATACATAAAATAATATTGCACGAAAAAAAAAAAATAGAAAAAGTAAGATTACGTCGTACATAAATTAAAATAATTGAATTGTAATACACAGCCATCTATTGAAAACTTACAATACCCATCTACATAACTTTAAAATAACAAATACTTAAATTAGCGATAAAAAATTAAAAATAAACGCGATAAAAACTATCCCCGTGTACTAAGTTGAACAAAATTTCATTAAAAAAATTAGTTGAGTCATTTCGAATTTGATTAGATACCAACAATATATCACTAAATTTCTATATATATATAACCAATGGGTCAAGAATCAAATTGATGAAGAGAAATTATTAAAGTATAATAAGATATCTTACGTTTACCAACCATAAAAGACATTTAACTTAGAAACACACCCTCATACAAAAGACGATAATCTAACGGGTGCCAAGTAATTAGCCACGTGACATTTAAGGGATGGTTAGAACCGAGGTGAAAGACCTTTTCTAGGTGCCGCCGAACACGATTGGTTAACACGCGAAACAAAAATCAACGATGCTCGTTAGACGATGCATTTTGTTTCATGGTACAAGTTCCATTTTTTTTTTTTTCCCTTCGTTTTATTATTTCTAAAACTAAACTAACAACTATTGCGTAAGAAAGAAAAAAAAAAAATAAAAAGATTTGACTCTAACTTAAAAATACGATGTCACTTTTTTTAAACTTGAAAATCGATGAGAGAAAACTTTTGATATGAACGTTTATTAATCTCTCTCTCTCTCTCTCTCTCTCTCTCTCTCTGTCTCTCTCTTTCTCTTCATAGTAAAAAAAAAAAAAAAAAAGGAAAGCAGTTTTATAAAGTGTTATTCTTTCGACGGTTATTTTTTTTTTCGCAAATTGTACGTTGATATTATACGCAAAGATTTATGCGTGCAGTTAAGTAGACGACACAAGCCAGAAAACTCCTCTTCTTCTTCACGCGGATTCCTTTGAGACATACGAGAGAAACTTTGCTTTTATCTTCGTATAGAAAGTTCCTAACGCGAAGAAGAAGAGAAGAAGAGGGAGAAAATAGTGGCACGGGGAGGGGGTGTGCGAGGACAAGGAAGGGGATGATAGAGGTGCAATAAATTTCGTCGAATGAAGTCGGTCGCGACGTTAACGACCATTTTGGAATCGAATTAAGGCTTCTTCCTCCTATCCTTGTCGTCGTTTTCTTGTACGATCGTTACTTTCCTCTACTTTTACGTAAATAAAAAACATAAGAAAGAAAATCAAAGCTAACGCGCATAAACTTATCTACAATCTATTATTATTTATACAATAAAAATTTATTATGTATATTATTATATTTATTATATATTATTATATATGTATATTGTTTAGATATTTTCACGTATAGCTTTGCTTAATTTTTCATTTTGTAATTTATTTTTTATTTATTTGTTAAATTTTTGTTTTTTTAACTTTCAAACGTATTAAATTCGAACAAAATTGATAAGAGTTTTTTTTTTCCAATTAAATTGTACAATTATATTTTTATTTTAATAAAGTTTGCAACTATATATAATAAATGCTAAAATATAATATATAATATATATTAAACTATATATAATAAATAATAATAATATTATATATTATATTTATTAATATAGATATTTATATATTTAATATTACAATTTATTTTATAGTTATAAGATAAATATATAAAATAATATTATAATTAAAATTAAATAATAATATTAATATAAATTAATATTAAAAATTATAATATATAATATAATATATAATATATATACCAAAAACTCTATATACAACAAATAATAATAATATTTATTATATTTATTAATATAGATATTTATATATTTAATATTACAATTTATTTTATAGTTATAAGATAAATATATAAAATAATATTAATTTAAATTAATATTATATTATTATTTATTCTATAGTTCATTATATATAATAAATGTGAAAATATAATAATTTATTAATATAAATATTTAATAATAAAATTGATATGTTATATTTATAAGATATACCTAATAATTAAAATTAAATAATAACAATAATAATAATATAAATTAATATTAAAATTTATATAAATATTTATTATATATAATAAAAATAACACGATCATTTCTAGATTTTGTTTCTTTTTCTTTTTTTCCTTTTTCCCTACTCATAAAATAATAAAATATATTTTACGAATCATTTTATGAAATAGAAAATATATCGAATCAATTCTAAATAAAAAAAAAAAGGTGGGGAAAAAAAAAAATTGAACGAAATAATTTCACTCTTGGCAAATATTTAACGTGTAATTTTTCTTTGAAGTATATTACCTAACTTAAAGATGAGGGAAGGGGGGGTAGGAACTCACAATGATTCCCTAATTTCTCAACAGTCTGAGGTGCTGCTTAACTTAATTTCATGCCTTGCCAACGAAGATAACGGCAACAACCTATTTCTACCTAACAACTCGTAGGCATTTATATTATTCTTCTTTTACTCCTCCTTCTTTTTCTTCTTCTTCTTCCTCTTCTTCCTCTTCATGAAGTAGTTTTTCATGAAATCGCTCGTTCACGGATATTCTAGCGCAACTTTCTTGTTTATTTCGTTTTCATCGTTTTAGTCAACCGATTAAGTAATATCTTAACTTATCTTAAATGAAAAAAAAAAAAAAATAAGAATAAGAGGAATGAAAATGAATTATTAAGAAAAAAAAATAAAATGATATTATTGCCATCACAACGAACAGTCACGATATTTCAAACTTTCACTCTCGTATTCTCAATCGAGATGATGATGATGATAATGATGATGATGATGATGATGTTTAAAGATAATTTGCATTTCTCACTACTCTTGTCACCGACACGGTATATATGTATATAATAAACTCGCGAATCATAATTCTTATTATAATGAGGAAATATTCTATCCAAATGATGGCCAATTCTACGTAAGATTAGAATTTTCTTTCTTTCTTTCTTTTCTATACAATTATGATGACAAAAAAAAACTAATGATCCTTTTTTTTTTTTCACATAACATTTCATTTTAATAATCCATGTTCTCTATAAAAGGTCATTTTTATAATTTACACAATATCTCTTTATAAAAAAAATAATCATCATAAGAAAGTATGAAATGTGTTGGAGAACAAAAAGAAAAAAAAAAAAAAAAGGAAAAGTGCAATCGTTTGACGTTAATGACATCAACGCGAAATTGAGTATACTATGTACTTATGAATACATATACATATATCTTTATATATAAAGGTATATATAAAGATATATGTATAGTTACAAGGGTGACTGGGTTTTATCGTGAAAGAAGGAGAGAATGAAAATGTAGGGAAGATAACAAAAGGACCGAAAGCCGAGCGGTGGATCGGATTCGATTAGCGCCGCTTGGAATGCCTTCGAAATGGAATTAGTTGCTGAAAAGAGAAACTTCGAACGTTCTATACTACTACCAATAACGATTACTATACTACTACACTAGTACATCTTTACCAATCCCAAAAACTCACGTTCTTACAAAATCCAACAACGAATTCACGAGCACTCGGGTCAGTTCTTTTGAGTTAAAAAAAAAAACAAAAAAAAAAAAAGGAAAAGAACTCTGCATACCTGGCAATATGCTAACGACCTACACAACAGTAAAAATTCACTACTACTACTACTACTACTACTACTATATTCCATTTGAATACATGTGTAGCTTTTAGAATTTCGATTAGAAAAAAAAAAAAAGAAAAAAAGAATGAATAGAAAAATATTTGTAAATACTTCAAAGATTATGAAAGAACGTGACTATGACAATCGATGTAAAAAATGAAAAGGGAAAAAGGGTCATTTTCTTTTATGACTTTCTATATTTAATTTTGATTCTAAATGATTTTATATTATTTTTATATATTCTTTTGGTATACTGTTACATATATACTAAAACATATACGTGTTTACTTATATTTATGTAAAATAATTTAATATTTATAGTAATCAATTAAATTATATTCATAAACAAAAACATTAATTATTAAATATAATTTATTATTAGAATTTGGTTAATAATATTAAAATTTATTAATTATTAATTTAATAATATAACTTTGACCTATATAATTATTATTTATTTATTCATTATTAATTTAATAATATACTTTTACCTAAGATATTTTGTATAGAAACAGAATAATTTATAATTAATAATAATACATTTTTTAACATTATTATTAATATTACAATATTATTAACATTTTTTAATTATATTATTTATTATTATTATTAATTATCAATTATTCTCTTTCTACAAAATATCTTAGGTATAATAGGTATTCAGGCACTTAAAGAATAAGAAACGAGTGAAATATATTTTTTTAAAAACTTTCGATTGAAAATTAGTAATTCACTATTATCATTTACACATCTGAGTTACGTAAAAAGGAAGAGAAGAGAAGAAAAGAAAATGAAAAGAAAATGAAAAGAAAAAAAAAACTTATAAGTGGTATTATCACCATATATTAAATACTCATATGAGTATATAGTACATGTATTTAACTTCCTTAAAGAGTACGTTTCGTAATGATATTTTCACGAAGAGAAACTCTACATTTAAAAATCTTCCCAATGAAGTATCAAAGAAGTAAAATACTTTGCGAGTCTCGCTTTTGTGTACAAGGTTCCAACTCGTCGATGCATTTAATACACATGCATGCATATGCATAGCCATTGCACGAAAGGGAGTACAGGATGCAACTTGGCACACAAGTACTATGTCATCATCCCACTCTTCTTCTTCTTCTTCTTCTTTTTCTTCCTTCTTGAGGAAAGAAAGAAAGAATAAGAAAGAAAGAGATACAGACAGAGTGAAAGAGAGAGAGAGAGAGAGAGAGAGAGAGAGAGAACGAGACTGGGAGGTCATCGTGGGTACACATGAGAATATAGGTAGGTTCTTCTTGTCAATGGGAAAGTGTGTCATCAAAAGGTCAACGTTTACTCGTTGCTCATCGAGAGAAGATCGAATTCTCGAATTCTAACTGTTGACCTTTTTCTTTCTCTCTTATTTCTTTGTTTTGTTTTTTTTTTTCTTTTTGATTCGTTTAATTTGTTCATTCGTTATTTGTTGGTTTTTTTTTTTTTTTTGGTTCTATAGATCTAGTTGTATATAGTTAATAGTTATTGTATTATGTAGTTATATGTATTATTTAGTTATATAAAGTTCATAGTTTTATTGTAATTTATATTAATATATTTATATTTAATATTTGTATTATATATTATCAAATTTAATTAATATTAAATTATATAATATATACTAAATATAATAAAATTTATATTAAATTTTATATATTATATTTATTTATTTCTAATTACCTTTTTTATTGTCTTTATTGTTCTATATATTTAGTTATATAAAGTTAATAGAGTTATTGTAATTTACACACTAATATATTTATATTAAAATTTTGTATAAATATATATATATAATATAATTAAATTTATATCAAATTTTATATATATATATTTATCCCTTATTACCTTTATAGTTCTTTTACATATCAATTAATGTTAGATAAAAATCTGTTACCTTTTACAAGATTATTTTGTTGCTTTGTTCCATAGTTCCCTTTTTTACATATCATATTAAATTTTTTTTATATATAATAAATAAAACATAATAAAGTTAGTTAACAGATATTATCAACAAATGAAAAGAAATAATTTTTCGAATATTATTTAATCCGGTTTACATTTTTATTTTGTTCATATTTATAGCTCAAGGGACGTTCTCGCATTTGTCCTTGGAACATTCGAAGCCCTGAGTTTTGTGATCGGGTATAAAAGGAGTAGGAGGAGGAGGAGGAGGAGGAGGAGGAGGTGGAAGAAGAGGAGAGTGATATAAAACCGGTTAAATCGTTCACACAACTCGATTCTCTTGGAGATCAGCGAAGCAAAAGAATGCGTTTTCCACAGGTCCCAAACCAGCAGCTTCGAATAACATCGATTCGAAAATCCGATTACTGTTCGTTCGATGAATACGTGTGTGGGTGGGAGGACGAGAGGAGAGAGTGGGTGAGAGGGAGGTGGGGAAGTACGAGGGATTGGTTCTCGATTCGTAAATGATAACTACCATAGCAAAATCGTGACGAGAAAGCTGCTTGTAACATAGGATGATATCTTCTACAAAAGGTGGGATTCATTTCTACGATGAGTTTTTAAACGTATGGTTTTAGATCATGGGGAAAATCGAAATGAGAAGAGAAAGTGTGAAAGATTGTTTGTGTATATGTGGATAATGATGAGATAAATTGACGATTAATCATAGTGGTGTGAAACACGACCTACTTAGGTTTACTATCATGGATGGATTATGCACGATCAATGATTCATTTGATCATTTGTGAAATTTTTTTTATACTCATAAATCTAATCTCATCGAAGAATTTTATTCAGAAAAAGAAAAAAAAAAAGATAAATTTCCTAATTAGTAGAAAATATAATCTCAGCAAAAAAAGAAGATAGAAAGAAATTAATATTATTCTTTTGCAACGTGCTAAAATTATATAAAATTTATATAAAACGTTATTGACATTTTAAATCTGTATAATATTAATCATTTATATTGAGTAATTTATTTTGTTCGATATATACTTAGTATTATTATTATTATTATTATTAAATTATATAAAATATATATAATTTATATTATATTAATTATATATATAAAATACTACAATTTACAAATTTGTATATATGAAAGTAGAACAAATTAAAAATTTAATAAATTTTCTTAAAGATAACTACTTTATAAATTAAATATATATATATATATAAATATTTTATTAATAATCAAATAAAAATTATTTTTTTTATATTTTATTATATCCACTGTGTTTAAAAATAAATTAAAAAAGAAAATAAGGAATATATAATACTATCAAAAAATAAATTAAAAATATATTATAATTATATACCTCGTGTTTAAAAATAAATTTCAAGAAAATAAAAAGAATACATTAACGAAATAAATTAAAAAAACCCAAAAAAGAAAACTACCGTAGACTAGAGTAAAAAAAATAAAACGATTATTTCACAATCAAACTCTAATTTTACATTTGAAAATAATCCCACTAGTGAAAACCGATCACGTAGGATAGGTTGGTGTGTCTGACCTAACCGATCGTGAAGTTCTAGAAGAAAACACCACTTCCTTCTCCATTTTACCGATACACCAGTTTACCAGTGTTCGTTTCGTTCGCGGATCTGGGATTAGAAAGAAAAGTCTGTTAAATAAATTGCCTCTAACGTTGATACGTAATGTATATACATACATATAGAAATATATTATGTATATATGTGTGTATGTGTGTGTGTGTGTGTGTGTAGATAGAAGCAACCATCGGAGACTGTGCTGCAGACATTCGAGTCTGATCGACCTTGGCCATTCGCCAGAATACGCGAGCTTCCGCTATCACTGCTATCGTTCTCGCCTTTTCCAACAAGCTCGTTCAATTTCTATTTCTATTTCTCTTTCTCTCTATTTTAGTTTCCGTATAGTACATGTATTAGAAAAGCTTGAAAAAGAAGAACATTAATAACGATTTGTCGATACGAAATCGAATTCCTACTCTTGCTATCTCTTCTCTCTTTTTTTTTTTTTTTTTTTTTTTTTTTTTTTTTTTTACATCAAATATTACGTTACGGTAGTACCTTTATGTGTTTTCAGAAAATTTCTTTTTATATTTTTTATACATATATTTATTTAATTATAATTATCTTCATTTCAAATAATATTTTACTTACTACTACTCTTTTGTTTTGTTCTATTTTTCTTTTCTTCTATTTTTTAATTTTTTGTTTTTTTTTTTGTTTTATATTAAATATTACGTTAGGATACCTTTACGTGTTTGTAGAAAATTTCTCTATCTATTTTTCATATTTATATTTATATATATTTATTTAATTATAATTATCTTTATTTAAAATAATTTTTTTATTTAATACTCTTCTCTTGTTGTTCCATTTGTTTTATTCTATTTTATTTATTTTTTTTTTTTAATTTATTTTTACATTAAATATTATATTAGATATTTTTACATGTTTTCCGAAAATTTCTCTTTTTCCATTTCATATTTATATATATATATATATATATTTATTTAATTATAATTATCTTTATTTAAAATAGTTTTCTCTTTTTCGTTCGAAGTATTAAACGTTGAGAAAGTACTTATACCTGACATTTATGGAAAGTTAGCAACAACTATACATATATATATATATATTTTGCTTTTAGTTAAAATAATTTAATATATATCTATCTAACGTAAAGATTAATAAAATAAATATACAATTCGCAGAATACATATAGCATGATTCGTTCCCAACAAGTAACAAGTACATGTATATTGATTTATGTAAATTTTCCTAAATAAGCTATTTACCTGATAAGGTATTTATTAACAATACGTTGACATTAACATAAACTATCATTGTTAATTTGGTTACTTGCAATTATCATTCATTCATTTAACTACAATTATATTTTATCGAATACTTGCCAATAGAATAATCATTCAAATTCATGATTGATCATTAATTATAAATTTCAATTGAGAGGCAGTAAATTCAAACATTTCGTATCACTATAATAATTTGTTCCCGATGTAACGTATTATTTATCATTAGTTCATCTAACAATCACTATGTTTATCCCATAGTTGATAAAACAAAAATTTCAATAAAATTGTCTTAAAAAAAAAAAAAATCAAAAAATTGTAACATTTAAGAAAATAATAAACAATCAAAATTCTAATAAAAATCAAATATTCAATTGATAAAATATGACGATGAATTTTCCTAAATCATTCAGTGAAATAAAAAAAAAGAAAGAAAAGTAAAAAAAAAAAAAATCAAAAATTGACAAAATAAAAAGTAAAATATTCTATGGGGAATACATACATCGATTACTGTAAAATCGATTCGCCACTCAACGATTTATCCTGTTAACTGTAAAATCTCGATCACAGTGAAACACCGGATAGAACACACGTATGAGATTTATTTACATGTAAAAATAAAATTGTACAAATAGATACCAACGGAGAAATTATTGATAAATTAATGAATAGTATCCAATGTAAAAAAAAAAAAAAAAAACAAAACAAAAATAAACGTTAGTAACGTATAACGTTTTTCTTTTAATTTTATTCCAACCAAAAACGAAAAAAAAAAGAAATAAAATAAAATAAAACGAACTAATCAAATAAATTTACTGAAGTGAAATCGACTGGTTAAACTCGTCCTGTTTATTTTAACAGATTAATAATGCAAACCAATTTCTTTTTTTTTTTTTTTTAACAAACATCGATTCGTTATAACAAAAAAAAAAAAAGAAAAGAAATAAATAAAAAGAAATTAAATAAGAGAAAGAAAAGTCCTCTTTATGAACACCATAGCAATGAGGGTTGACAATACTTCTGCTTAAAAATACTTGTTCTTCTCTTGTTGTACATTTTATTTATTTTTTATTTTTATAATTATATTTTTTTTATTTATTTCATATATTAAATCTACTTTATGAAAACCGTAGCAATGAGAGGGCTGGCAATACTTCTGCTTAAAAATACTTGCTTAACTCTTGTTCTATATATATACATTTTATTTTTTATTATTATATTTTCTTTATTTATTTCATATAATAATAAAAGTCGCGAAACAACCCTTTAATTAACCGAGCTGTAGAAGAAAATTCGCGTATCTCGAAAGGCTACACCAACTACCACTACCCAAGTTGCCCAATTTAAATGATCCACCCAAAAAACAACAACTCTTGCAATCATCCTTCCTTCGTAGTAAAAAAAAAAAAATAGAAAAAAAAAACAAGGACAGTTTAGGGTATGGGGGAAGGGAAGAAAAACAAAAATAGTTTCTTTCTCTCTAACATTGCGGTTACAGTTACCGTTGCCGAGATTCTCAGGAAAAAAAAAAATTAAAAAAAAAGAAAAAAAGAAAAAAAGGAAGAAGGATCCTCGAATGGTGGAACAAACAACGAAACGCGGACGGGAAGCGGACCGCACTATGCGGATAAAAATCCGCACGGTTGGCATCCTACGGGGATGAAGGGGTGGGAGTATGAGAAACGTAGAAACAGAAGAGAAAGGGAAAGAAAAGGACACGGACAGGAGGAAAAGGGAATCCTTTTTTTTACCTTTTATTTTTTTTTTTTTTTTGTTATTTTGGACGACTGCCAAAAATTTCGTCACGACGAAAACTCACTCCGCAGTGAAACTCGGAGTCGTTTTCAAAGGAAAAACTTCGTTCGGCCTCATTTTATCCCACATCCGTAAACCGACCCTTTCATGCAAACTGGTCCCCACCCACATCCCCACACCCCCTCTTCTATTCCTTAAGAGAAATAGAGAAAGAAGAGATAAGGGAAAACACCGAGGGGATGAGGGGATGAGTGGCTGATGGTGGAGAGAAAAAAAAGTATCATCCAACATTTCCAACTGCAACTGCAATTGCAATTGCAGTTTGGTCTTGAGAAATGAGTCGCGATTCTACCAGGAAAGATTTATTTCCGTTCTAAAAAATACTAAAGTTTGATCTGACTTGTGGTTTTATGGTCGATATCCACCGACCTTGTATTTGTTATTTTGTTTTTATTTTTTTTTTTTTATTTTCCATTTCTCAAAATCGTGAATGAATAAAAACGAGCCAAATATCAGCAAATCGTCGATACTTCTTTTTGGTTATTGTTGTTGTTGTTGTTGTTATTTATATAAATCGCATGTGAACAAGTTTAATATACATACAAAATAAATGGTCAATTATTTATTTATGACATGTAGTTAAAAAAATACAGAAAAAAAAAACAACAAGGGATTTTGTGGTAACATTGAACATTTGACAAAATCAGGGTGTAGGATTGATACATAGTCAGAGATACATGCAACCAGAATTGGCATATGTCAATTTTGTAATTTTATTGCTGTTCGCTAGAGAACATCTAACTCATAGATATTACACCAACTTGACGTGGGGAAATAGGATGGGAGATTTTTTGGTAAAATGTAAGCGTATTTTGTTTCAACGTTAAATCAATGGGGGTTGTCCTATCATGATGATTATGGTCAACTACGTGTTACACAAGAGACACGTGAAATTTTTGTCACATGAGAAATGATCGTGTGTCTCTCAATCGCTGACATTTCATTTGTGCCACTCGAGTATACTTATTTGTATTTTATTTGTTTTGTTTATTATTCTAATTCAAATGAGATAATGGTTATATAAATAAATTTTTCATTAGATTCGTAATAATATCGTACAACGTAATATAAACTTGTTAAGGTATTATTAATACGATGGAAAATGAAAAATCACTGAAACGAGTATGTTGATGAAGAATATAATTGGCAGTTGATCTTTGTTAAATAATTTTGAAATAGCAACTTGTTGTAATAATAATAACTTATTATTAAATAACTGTAATATCTTACGCTACATTTGTTGTTAATACAATTTTCAATAGTAATACAAATTCTTGATTAATTATTCAATTTATTTTTATATCAGTGATGAGTTTTGATTGTTAATATACGAACAATTTTTTGAAAAACAAATATAATAAATGAAATAATGAAAAAACTCGTATGAATTCTAAAAATGTTTTTAAAGTTCAGAACTAAAAAGAAAACAAAATAAAATGATTAATTAAATAGAAGTAGTGATGAGTTTTGATTGTCAACAGGAAAAATTTTGAAAAACAAATATAATACATAAAATAATGAAAAACTTTGTGTGAATTCTAAAAATGTATTGAAAGTTCAGAAATAAAATGATTAATTAAATAGAAATGTGATGAGTTTTCATTGTCAACAGGGAAAAATTTTGAAAAACAAATATAATACATAAAATAATGAAAAACTTAGTGTGAATTCTAAAAATGTATTTAAAGTTCAGAACTAAAAAAAGAACAAAATAAAATGATTAATTAAATAGAAATTTATAATTTCACACACAGAACTATTTTTTTTTTTTTTTTTAATATTTTATATCTCACACACGTAAATATCGTGGCATCAATGTGATTGGTGACAAATGAACGTTGAACGTAACGTTCAATAATTCGTTTTGCATGTGGATTGATTCGTCTGTCATTTAAAACGAGATCGATATTGTATATTCCTCTTAGTTAGAACTGGTCCAAACGAATAACGAAAAAGATATATATATATACATCTCTACATGGACATATATATATCCCAATATATACGTATATATATATATATATATATATATATATATATATATATATAATGAAGTAACGCCCCCAGTGAAATATGATTTTAACGTTAAGCCAAAATGTGAGAATTTGTTGTTAACGTAATACCCTACGTTTCGGTATCATTATATCAATGTATATCATGTTTCACGTATATCAGATTTATTAGATCTAACAAAGATTTTCGAATCAGATTAATCCAATAATTATTTAATTAAAAACGTAAATCTAAAAAGATAGGAATATGTATTCAATAATAATTATAATCAACTTTAAATAAACTTAATCGATTAATTAAAACACTAGTTTTAACAAAGCTAATAAAAATACTAATTAAGTTGTTTTTTTTTTTTTGATGATGTATTTAATAAATTTAGCAAGAAGAATTTTTGATTGGATGGATTTAATTAAAATTACGTAAAAAAAATAAAGTCAAATTTCTAACGAAAAATATGTAAAATAATAATTCTTATATTATAAATGGAATTAATTAATTAGTAATACAAAATTAATATTAATTTCTTTTTGGAATATAAATATTATATATAAAATTATATAAAATATAAATTTTATTTATATATTAAAAATATAAATTTATTTATATATATATATATAAAATACAAAATATATATTAATTTTATTTATATTTTATATAAATTATATATAATAATTTTATATATAATTATATTAAATTAATATAATATTATTTATAATAATAATTATATTATATTATATATATATTTTATATAATTTTATATAAATAAAATTCAAAATATTAATAAAAAAAAAAAACTTCAAATTACGAAAATAAAATACTTAAAAAAAAAAGGTAAAACACATACAATTTTCAAATATACACAACTACTCAAACTTTTAATGAATGGAATATTTAAATAAAAATGCAAATTAATAAAAATAGAGAATAAAATTATAAGTATTAATAGACATACTTCTTTACATATATAAAGAAATCTTGAAGTATAATCGATCGTATCAACAAACACGCAAATACTACAATTACATCTATAACAGGAACTACTTAGACGACCCTTTAAACGAACAATCCCATAAACTTTTTAACGACCATCGATCGATTTGTCTATTTCTCCTCCTCAATATCGACAATATGAATATCACAATGACAGGATAGTTCAATGATAATAGCTTACCAATACACCTATATGTATACATATACATATATACCTGTATAACAATAGATATCGTAATCACGTGCATGCACGTTATTACATAAACCATATACACTTACTCGAGTACTATGACTCGTAACATTTAAATCTAATTACATAATTAACAATCAGTGATAAAATAATTTGATATGTTATATAAAATAACAAAAAAAAATAAAACAAAACAAAATTAACTCTTCCTTTTATCAATCTAAAAAACAAAAACAAAAAACAACAAGAAATTAAAAAGCAATTATCAAAATAAGAAGCAACTACAAATCGATTTACTTTTGTTGAAGTAAAGTTAGAATGAGATTTGTCATTAATAATAAATAAACTTTTATTTTGTTGTTGTTGTTGTTGTTGTTGTTGAGGAAATTTAAAAATAGGTAGAATAGTATCGCGTGTATTATTCATCGTCGTAAATTTTTTACGATTTTCCAATTTCCCTTCTCGTGATCTGAACGATTAATCGTGAAAAGGATAAAAGGTGTTCCAATCGAAAAGAAGAAATCGTAAAATGGAAAAGAAAAGGTAGAAATAAAAAAAAAAAAAGAAAAAAAAAATGATCAATTCAACTAAAGATTCTTCTCTCTTTTATCTTTCTTTCCTTTTCGAAACAAAATCTTCACGTTAAAGTAAAAAAAAAAAAAAAAGAAAAAGAAAAAGAAAAAAGAAACTTCGGAATCGTAAAGTTTCGATCCCTAATTTCAGCAACGTAATAAACTGATAATGAAATGTTATCTCTCAAGGGGATAGCAACGTTGTCCAATCACGTATCGTATTTTCGAAAATGAGATTTCGATACTCCCCTGTGTCCTTCATTCTACTTCGTAAAAAAGAAATATTGCAAAAGGTATGAATATTATTTTTATTTTGTACAAATAACATCGCGAATAAGAATAAATACAGAAAATAGAAAGAATAAAAATAAAAAAAGGAGTAAAATTATATATTCGTAAATGTAACTTTGAAATAAAAAAAAAAAAAAAAAAAAAAAGAAGAAAATAAAAATTCTTGATTTTAATATAAAACCAAGCAGTAAGATAAAAATATTGAATAATACGTGAAATTATGTGTCAACTGTGCATTTCCGTTTTGAATTAATGCTGAAAATCACACAGTCTGAACTCAGTGAAATCTAATTCAAAACTATAAATTTAAATCTCCGATATCAATGAATTTTATTATAATAAAATAAAATAAAATATTTCGAGAGAGTACACGGTACGTTATTAAAAATTTTAATTAATTTTCGTGAGAATGGTAATAAAAAAAAAAAATTAAAAAAAAAAAATATCCTTTCCATTTATCACTTCTCACAATCATACGAAAAGGTTAAAAATGTTGGAATCTTTTTCTAAAGAATATAAACGAATAATAATAATGATGATGATAAGTTTACTAATATTGTTAGTCAAGGATTTAGTCGTAACTAATGCTTTTAGAATATAGTCGCTTGCCAATCGATATTTACTAGCACACACATACACACACGTAACACAGTCACTTTCGTTTTTACATATTAAAATGTCAGATGAGAGAAAGTGATTTCAGTAATCGTGTCCGAGTATTTATGTAAGTATTGTGTGTATAGTTTCTTTGCGAAAATATATGCATATATATATATATATATATA
>NW_015149090.1:365872-408296 GCF_001465965.1 Polistes dominula
TATATATATATATATATATATATGAGTATGTGTGTGTGTGTGTATTTATACGTATGGTCCATATGTAGGGAAAAAATAAAAAAAAAAATAAAAAAAAAAATAAAAAACCATATCCGTTCTAATGGATAAAAGCTTCTAGAGAGAAGCAATAGCATCGAATTCTAATAAAATTCTATTACTCTCGCGTTTGCTTTGAATTACTTTGCCTCTATCTCACTCACTCTCTTTCTCTCTCTCTCTCTCTCTTAAAAAAAAAAAATATGAAGAAGAATAGGTTAGCTGAAAGAAGAGTACGAGCTCTAAAATTCATTGAAATACCGCGCAACCCTCTTCACCCTTTTTTTTCCTTTTTTTTTCTCGTCCCAACGTGAGGTGTAACACACATGAATTGCATATGCCGTAGGAGAGAGAGAGAGAGAGAGAGAGAGAGAGAGAGAGAGAGAGAGAGAGAGAGAGTATAGTAGTAGTATGCATTATTTAAATGTAATTTCTTCTACGATCGTCACAACGACAAACCAACAACTAGTTAGGCTTATGTCATAAAGTAAGTCGTCGTAAATCGCACCTGTCTTATGACAATTGTTTATCTTCAAAGATAAATCATTTTTTATGATCATCTTCTTAGTTTTTTTTAAGTCTCATCTTTCTCACCTACGTTCTTCTCATACATTTCTATTCAAATTCATTTCTTTTATTATAAACAAAATACTAGTATCCTATATATGAATAATAATTTAATTTTTTTAACTTATAATAATGTATAAATAAATTATTCTTATAATAATTGTACAAAAATGATAACAAAATGTAAATAAAAAGATGAGTTGAAAAGTTTGGAACCTCGACAAAAAAAAAAATATTTATAATTCCTTTTTATTTATTTATTTATTTTTTTTTTTTAAATAAAATTAATTTACACAAAAAAATCCCTTACCATATATTACGTTCAAAACTTGTCTCAATCCATTAGTAAAATAAAAAATTAATAAACACACAAATAATTCATATAAATTAAATATATAAATTTGTATTAAACGTGCAAAACACGAGTGTATTCAAGATCGGTCAATTACCCTTCCCTTTTTTTTTCTTTTTTGTTTTTTTTTTTTTTTTTTTATTCCAAATATAAACGCTTGATATAAATATAATATTTTTTTTTTTTCAATTGAACTAAAAAATAAAAAAAAAATAAAAGAAGATGGTTCTTAAAACGACTGGGTTAAAAGGAACTGGTTTTCGTCCCACCTTTGGATAGGAAGTAATTGAAAGACCGTGTTGAGGTCGTTAATCCAGCCTAAATTACGTTCTCGCCGTTACTTCGGGGGCTCTTCTTTACGACCCTTACACAAACACGGCTTTTTAGGATTAAACACGGTGAATCCAACCTCCTCCTTTCCTCCTCCTTAACCCACTAGGGGCTCATTAACGATCGTGAGTTAATTAAGCAAGACGATAAATTACCACTCGATTATTCGTACTGAGAAAATTATCCCAAAAGAGGTGTCCCCATGCGTGATCCAAGTGCTACACCCCCAAACCTCAACCCCCAAACCCCAACCCCAACCTTTTTCTCACTTCTTCATATTTCTATTTTTCTTTACATTCATATATAACATTTTTCTATCCCCCATTCATTCCCCCTTTTGTCAACCATCAAATGTAATTAATTCGAGTACTTATGCTGGTCAAAAAAGAAACAAAAAATTGATGCAAGTGTCAAATTATCAGAATAAATTGTTGAATATTTTCTCTTTTATTATATTCACATTTTGATAACTCAGACGACTGAACTATTCGACATTTACTCGAACGGGAGTTACGAAATGATCGTCGTCGTCGTTGTAAAAGTTGAAAATAAACAAGAGACAGAGAAAGAGAAAGAGAAAGAAAAAGAGAGAAAGAGAGAGAGAGATGTCCAACTACTGGTGAAGGAGACGCTTACGCTCGGACTCCTGCGGTTTATGGCGTTAATTTAATCTGCATTTGAATTTAATTAAAATACGAGTGCACGGACGCGAAATACGGGAAAGCTGTTGACAACTTTATGCAAATTGGTGCGAAGCTTGAAATCGAAGCAACGAGACTAGTAGTAGTAGTAGTAGTAGTAGGTAGTAGTAGTACCTAAGTACTAATTTATGATTCTCCAAACTACGAAGATGTGTAGTAATCTCTGTTTACACATTACACACTCACTCATATCCACATATATATATATATATATATATATATATATATGTATATGCATAAGTTTAAACTTGTACCCTTTGAAACCAGTTTATTTCTCACTTATCGATATTCCATTTATTCCATGTAATTTTTGTATTTACATTTGCGAAAACTCTTGATATTAGATTTCTTATCAATGTTTTCTCATTTTTCTAACTAACATTGAATAAAAAAATGACAAACAAGAACTAGAAAAAGAAAAAGAAGAACAATAACAGCAATCTAGATGAAATTTATCTTGGCACGTATATAAAAGTGTCTAACACGTTGAACGAATGATCCTCAAGCCCCTACCAACCCCTCGTAGATGAATGAAGAAAGAGATGAAGCGTATTCGTTATCTGATGGTAACCGTGTATTATACACGTGCATACATACGTGTATGAAAAATGCATGCAACTGGAAAGAAATGAAGGAAGGAAGGAAGGAAGGATCGTTATGCTAATACTTGAATAAGCGACACGCCAGTTTTATAAATACAAAACGTCATGTGTGTACTCGATTCATAACTACCCCCGTAGAGTTCTGTGTACAAAACCCATGAGAATCTAAACCCCAAGCATCGATCGTAATTAAAGTTGTCTGTCATATTTACACGGTTAGTTGTTTCCTTCATATCAAATGATCCATTACCAATTTGACATTGTTTTCATCTTATCCTCCTCAAAACTCATATTTGTTCATCATATTGATTAAGTACTTAATTTTTTCCTTAATTACTATTGTCATAAAAGATATTATTAATTACAATTGAATGTGTGATGTGCTAAAAGAAATAACACGCATTTATATGTGTGTGTGTGTGTGTGTGTGTGTTACATTTTAATACAATTATTCAAGATAAATATAAAAACAATTCATTACATGGTGCAATAATGAAAGAAACAACAGTTATAATCTACATGAAATTCTTCCTTTATACTTTATTCACAAAATATTAAATGTAATTAAAAAAACATATGAAAAATTATAATGTATAATTATTTTTTTAAAACAACACATATAAACACACATTCATTCATTCCTTTTTTATTCTATTTCAGAGCTACCCAATTCAATTGTAATAATTCAATTGAAATAAATTTGATGATTTACTTATTTAAATCAAAGTTCAAATCTAATATTGTTAATGTGTAATATGAAGTAAAAGAAAAAAATAGAATAATAGAGGGGAAAAAATAAAAACAAGATCGCTATAACGTAAAGCCAGAAAATGAGTGTTCTTTCTCTTAGGTGGTATAGCATAATACTTATCAACGTGTGTGTGTGTGTGCTATGTAAGTTACTGGGCGGAGTCCAAGCTGTGTTTGATACCACGTTTAATAAAAATGGCCAGGTTGGTTTCTGTATAAAACAAGGCAGGTTTCTGTACGGTCGTTGCACGATCAAATGATAATTTTCGCTTAGCTTTTGCCATTATGTAAACACGGCAGGGAAGGGATTATTATTAAGGCACGCTTATAAAACCAACGCAACACGAGCCCTTGTTCTAACATATATATATATGTGTATATGTGTATGTGTATGTGTGTGTATAAATAACGTGTAACCTTTGATGTGACAAAATTCCTTATTCTTTTTCCCCCACACTCTCTCAAATTTGTAGTCATCGTTCATTGAAAGGTATCACCATTCTCATCCCCCTTTAGCCACTTATGAGGAACAAATTTGACAATTCGAACAGGTAGGAATTTAAAATGAATATAACACGTTTAAATAACGATTTAGTTTCTCGCCGGATGGACTTCAGAGTTTGGTACTTGGTTTTCATTATTACGAGAAGCGTTATTCCGGCAGGTGCTCGAGACTAACGACCGTTTAATTATTCAGCTTTAATTGCGAGCCTCTTATTAACGGCGTACGTGCATTACGCGCGATACCGCTTCCATTTTGAAGCGAACTACGGACGAGCAAGTAAATCGTTTCCTTCTTTTCCGGAAAATTATATCGTAGTCCTTGGTTTTGGCTGTAGGTATGTAGTATGTGTAGTTTTGCAACCAGTTTTAGCTGAACCATTTTACTCGAACACATCAACTCTTATGCAAATTATATATATGTATATAAGTATGAATATAATTCTATATGTGTATATATGTGATTACATTTTCAATGGGAACTTCAAAAATAATTGTAAGTTACACGTTTATGTTCATTTTGATTGTTTCATTGGCCCGCTACAATCGTGTGAGAATTGTTCACGTAAATTATATTCTTTGGTATTTTTTTTATTAATAATTTTGATTTATGTAATTATATATTTTATACTATATGTATATGTGTAAAAATTAATATAAAAAAATTGTATTAATAAAATAATAAATAATGTTTATATATATATATAT
Organism: Polistes dominula; assembly: GCF_001465965.1. The sequence goes on from NW_015149090.1 coordinate 370,441, forward strand.
ATATATATATATATATATATTATATCATATTAAATGTAAATAATGTTTATATATATATATATATATATATATATATATATATATTATATCATATTAAATGTAAATTTGATTTTTATATAATATAATTAATATAAAAATATAATTAAATTTAAATTATATTTATTATATTAATTTAAATATAATATATATTTTCTATATAATTTTTATTATATTAAATATATATTATATATTATTAATATATTGTATATATTTTTCAACAAAATAATATAAGAAAAATAAATGATTTTTCTTAATAACAAACAACAACAAAAAAAAACCAAAAAAACTTTCAAACACCAATCAAATATATAAAAATATAATTTCTTGTTCTAAAAAACTACAACTATTCATACATATAATAAAATGAAGAACAAGTAAAAATATATGTATTGAAAAAAAATATATTAAAAATTGAATTTTTATAGATGTCTAAATAGCCATCAAAAATGGACAACTCTTTCAAAAAAGAAAAAAATATGTTCTCATCAAAGAATCGTGAAAATAAAATTTTCAATATCATCTATACCGGTAGCTAGAGCATTCGATAGATCGATATTTTGCTTTTTGCAATGGTACAATATTACACATACTATATATTGAATTAAAAAGTATATTGCCAAAAGAAAAAAGGGTTCTCTCCCCATTGACGTCTCTGACAAAGGCAGATCGCAATGATTTGACCTCTTGATGACGTACACGAGTTCAACCTATCAAATTTTTTTTTCTTTTTTTTCTTTTTTTTTCTTTTTTTCATTCGATGAAACTACATTGACTAGACACATTGATACATGGACAGTTTCGACATTTTATTGAAAATAATAACAATAGAATTACACAAAAAAATTCCCAGGATAGGAAGGGAGGACACATTTCACTCAGAAAAAAAAAAAGCAAACAAACAAAAGAAAAGGAACCAATAAAAAATTATTTTCTCTTTTTTTTCCTTTTCAGATACTCAATGATCCACTTTCCCCTTCCCCCCGTAACTTTCTTCTTGGCCCATCATTGACGTGGAAAATAATTTATACGAATTATTTCGTATTGTCGTCACCGACAACTACCTGTCAGAAATCGGTTAACACCTGTCGATAATCAAGATGAGTTCTTTCGTTTAACGCAAAAGCACTTCTCTAGTTAAAGCCCATCATTATCGACAAAACCAACCAACCAACCAACCAACCAACCCTTCCTCCATTTATTTCCTTCCCCACTTCAATCCACATCTTTTGTGCTCATACTTTTTCTTTTATTCATAATGTTCGAATAAGTCTGACGCGTTCAGGAAAAGAAAAGAAAAAAAAAGAAAAGGTTAAACAATGATAAGGGCTAGAAAAGGAAGAAGCAAAAGAAAAAGAAAGAAAGGGTTGGGTTTTGAAGGTTTGTGGTGGGTGATAGTAATAAGAAATAATTTTCACCTGATGTCCAAAAGGTACAAATGAATTTCTATGATAACAATCTTCCAGGTAGAATGAAACGAGCTTTTTCCGCGTTTTCACAACGACGAATAGAAATGATAAGGAGGTAGAAGAAGAAGAAGAAGAAGAAGAAGAAGAAGAAGAAGAAGAAAAGGAGGAGGAAATGAAGGAGGAAGAGGAGAAGGAAAAAGGAAAAGGAAGAAGAAGACCAATTAAATTAAATTCATTAGCACACTCGGTACTTTCGAAGATATCGAAAAGAGAACGAAAAGCCTAGTAGAATCCCATCTTTATGGTTTCCTGTTATTTTTTTTCTTTTTCTTTTTTTCTTTTTTATTTGTTCATTTTATTTTTTTATTTCGTTGAAACCATCCTTCCTTCCTTCCTTCCTTTTTTTTTTATCTTTCTCTAATTTCATCTAATAGCAGAAGAAACCTTTGAGTGCTTACACTGAAGAAGGAAATAAGAGCATAATCAAGGGAAACACGCTAGAATATTATTTCAAATCTACAACCTGCTCGAGCGCACGTCTTATATTTCTCTTTTTTTTTTTTTTTCATTTACCTAAGGATAGATATCTTTTTAGAAATAAATTCATTTCAGGTGGAGAATTCTTTTTTTATTTATTTATTTTTTTTTTCTTAATTCATAATAAATTTATCAAGAAAAATACGTGTAATCAAATGAATCCATTAAATAAGGATCTTCATCTCTCTCTCTCTCTCTCTTATAATTGTACGATCATTTTGTTTTATATTTCGTATCGTTGTAAAGAAAAAAAAAAATAATTATCTTAGAATGAGTCGAATAACGTTTCGTATGAATTAATAAAAAAATAAAAGGAAAAACAAATGTATAAAAAAAAAAAATGAAGAAAGGAAAATATCAAAATAATATGAAAATGGTTTAATCATTTATCGTAAGATAGAAAAGGTAAAGTAAAAAATAAAATAGAACAAAAATAAAAACTTGGATCAACTAGCGTTTCGTACAAATTAATAAAAAAAAAAAAAAAAGAAAAGACGAATGTATGATCAAAAAATAAAAGTAACACGAAAATGGTTTAATCATTTATCGTATGGATAAAACAAATATAAAGTGAAAAGTATAAAACAGAACAAAAATAAAAACATCTTTGCATGGGTCAACTAACATTTCGTACGAATTAATAAAAAAAAAAAAAGAGAAAAGACGAATGTATGATCAAAAAATAAAAGTAACACGAAAATAGTTTAATCATTTATCGTATGGATAAAACAAATATAAAGTAAAAAGTATAAAACAGAACAAAAATAAAAACATCTTTGCATGGGTCAACTTACGTTACTAACGTTAATAAAAAAAAAAAAAAAATACAAAATAACAGAAAAATAAAAGTAATACAAAAATGGTTTAATCATTTAAAGGATAAAAAACATTCTAGAATGAAACTCAAAGGATAATAATAATACATGCATACATACATTATATATGTATGTAAAATCCAAATGGATTTGTACGTAGTCTTCGAAGATCTTTGTGCGGTAAGATCACTAAAGAAGTATTTTATACAACGTTGAAATTATCTCGGTATCTTCTTTCTCTATCTCTTACATATGTACTAAAGGATGAAAACAGGAAATAAAGAGAGAGAGAGAGAGACAGAGAGACAAAGAGAAAGAAAGAAAGACAGAGAGAGAAGAAACATCGATAAGATGGCATCGTTGTACCTTGACGAAACCACTTTCCTCTTCACCAAGTTGCGTCCATTTCGCTCGAACGAATTTATCCTTGTAATATAACCCAGGATTTCTACTGTCTCTTTAGGCTCATTATCAAATCCACCCGACTAGCTAAATTGCTTTGTATCTCTCTCTTTCTCTTTCTCTATTTCATTCTGTTTCATTCTCTTCCTTCATCCGCCTCCGCCTCCCCCTCTCCCCACGCCCCCACCCAACTCCCGTCGTCCCTTGGCTCCTATTCTCCTTTCCACAATTTTCCTTTGTATGTCTGAAATGATTTTGCGTCTCGATTTATAAGACCAAGTGATATGAGAGAGATAAAAAGATAGAGAGAGAGAGATAGAGAGAGAGAGAGAGAGAGAGAGAGAGAGAGAGAGAGAGAGAGAGAAGTCAGCAAAAGTGGCACTAACATCATCACCGTCTAGTGGCAAAACCCCTTTTCTAGTAACATCGGTGTTTCTAATGGTGGGGGTGGTTATTTGTCTCTCGGGAGTTATAATACTCGCTTTACTACTCCTCGTAAAGAAGCGCTTTTGCGCTAAATAAACTTCATCGAAAGAGAAAGGAGGGAATTGTGAGTGGAGGATGAAGAGAAGGTGGTAGTGGTGATGGGTAAAAAGGAATTTGTAGAAACACCATAATACCATCTCTAATTAGTCTCTTGAAGTGATACTAAAAAGCAGCTTTTAATGTTGCTACATCATCATTGAATGAATCAATCGTTTTGATAACCATTTAGTTAAACTAATCAAAATTGTAGGTGGAAGAGGAAGAGAAGGTGGTGGTGGTGGTGATGGGAAAAAGGAATTTGCAGAAACACCATAATAATATCTATCGTTAGATTCTTGAAATTGTCTTTAAAAAACAGCTTTTAATGTTGCTACATTATCATTGAAAGAATCAAACGTTTTGATACCCATTAAACTAATCAACTATAACTGATATTTATGATTTAACAACTATAAATTTATATTATTATTATTATTATTATTATTATTATTAAAAGTTTCATCAAAAAGTACCATTATAAATAGAATGAAATAAATATTTATTTGTAAATCGTTGAACATTATCAGAGTCCGAAAGTTTCGAACTTTAGAACACGTTGTTGACGTAGATGGAAGAAAGGAAGGTAGCTAGGTAGGTAGGTAGGTAGGTAGGTATAGGTAGGTAGGTATAGGTAGGTAGGTAGGTAGGTAGGTTATATGTAGGTGGGAAGGAACGAACGCGTACCGGTGAGTTAGCGAAGTTCATTCAATCTGTGTACTTGACACATAGTTTCCAGCGGTGCAGACGGAGACGTACCACTACGCTATGCGGATAGATTAAACAATTACATCCTCAAGTTCCCAGATTCCCGGGATTTCGGGTCAGGTCAAATGACCGAAAGTGTGGTTTCGCGACAGTCAGAAAGAGAGAGAGAGAAAGAGAAATGTCTTCGTAACATTCAAAATATTCCTTCTTCAAATAGAAAATTCACTTGAAAGAGGGTGTACATCTTAGTACTTAAACTTCAAACTACTTTGAAATTAAATTATAATTTTAATGGTTCCTATATATATATATATATATATATATATACATGAATGTCGCGTAAAATATTGTAAAACATTACTAAAAATGATAAATAAATGAAACATATTCATTTTTCTTTTTACAATATGAAATTTTTCTTTTATATTATCATATCTCTCTGGTAATTTTTTTTTTATTTTTTTTTTGGTTCAAGTAATAATATCTTTCATGTCTATAAATCCGTATCTCCGAGAAAACGTATTCTCACATGGCCCAAAAGAGAAGAAAGAAAACGATGATAGTTTAAAGGTAACGGTGGTTCGTTAGATATCAAAACCACCTTGGTTGCAGCAACCACCACCATCAACCCCAAGCGTTGTTCGTTCCTTCTTAAAAGGGTTGTAAAACTTTCCGGGAATGATCGATCGGCTCACATTATTTATCGTTACCGGTACTAACACGTCGAGCGAGCACGGTCTGCCTTATCTCGCTATGAAAAATTCAAATCTCATACTTTTTGAACTTTCCCACAACGCGATTAGATCTCTTTTCCTTTCCTTTCCTTTCCTTTCCTTTCCTTTCCTTTCCTTTTCTTTTCTCTTTACCTTTTTATTTTTCTTATTCTACTATAAAGGAAAAGTCAAAACTAAATCCCAACAAACTTAAACTAAATCTCTCCAAGCCATTTACTTAATCGACCAATGGGTTTTATTTTTTCAACACAAGATGTTCAAAGTTTAATAAGAAACATTAATTAATTAATTATTATTACAGATCAAGCTATGATTTTTTCATTGTTCTATTTCTTTTTTTATTTGACTAATTAAAGAAAGTGCAACAAAATTTGTTCATTAACAATTTCAAACCTAAATCGTCATACCATTTTTAGCGTTAAATCAATTTTTAACATTTCAGTACAATCCGTTAAGTATTTTTGATGATTACCGATTAATTACAAACGAAATCTATACATTTTTATATAAATAAATAATTAAAAATAATCAAACTATATAATAATTTGTCAAATTTATAATACATATACATAGTAAATTCATTTCAATCTATTATAGTAGTGCTTGAAGTAATAGAATTTAGTAATTTCACTTAGTGTATCGAGAGATTGTTAAGCTGTAAAATATATATATATATACACATGTATGTAGCTTACATAACGTGGTAGAGTAGTTCATAAAGCAAGAGATGATAGAGATTGAGAGATTGAGATTGAGAGAGAGAGAAAGAGAGAGAGAGAAAGATATAGAAACACAGTGGAACGAGTTTTGTTTGTCAAAGAGAGCCAAGAACCAGCATTGGGAGAGACACTATACTACGTTGGAACAGTATTGTCCGCAAGCAATAACGGAACTCTGAACAATCAGGATGTCCTGAGGAGTGATTTGCAGCTGGACGTATTCCAATTCGGCGCGAGCTTTCGTCAGTCCAGAACCACCTACTGCTACTCGTTACCATTTTGCGATCGATTATTGTAATGAATACTTCACCACCACTCATAACCCCTCAGGCACATATACGTGATATTACGATAATCTAATTATTATTATTAAGATAAATCCTTATCACAATAATTACTAATCAAATTATAATTGGATTGTCCTGAAAGTTTCGTGCCAATTTTTGGTAGATGGCATAAAGTGTTTTTTTTTTTTTTTTTTTGCTAAAAAGAACCTAAGAAATTTTGGAAAGACGTTATCTTTAAAGATAAAGAAATGATTGTAGAACTTAATGGTACTTTTATAAATAATTTAATAAATATATACTAAAAAATAATTTAAATGACATTGCATTTGAATTTTTCGTAAAAATAATTGGCACATGGAACTTTTCTGAACAATCACCAATGAATTTGAATATCTATCTACAAATTTCTATTTTATTAAATAGAAAACTTGTCGGGGTTAGTTTGAATTTCTTACAAAGTTATGAGTTTAATATTATCGTTCATTTTTTAATTTCTCTTCCTGTTCCTGTTCCTGTTCCTCCACCTATATATTCCTATTTCTATCGTATAACAGAAGCTGGACTTTTAATAGCTGCTACTATAAGGAAGTAATAGTATTAGCACTATACTAGCAGACGCTACTACCAGCGTACTAAGAAACAATTAACTTGAAAGGGGGTACATCGGGTCTTTTAACAAGAAGAGTAGATTACCTGATGTATAACTATATTTCTATCTCTTTCTACGTTACCTTAGCTTCACTAGGTACCTAGGTTAGGCTTCGTTAGACATTGAGAATTCTCACGTAAGTATATATATATATATATATATATATCTAATATCATTCTTGATCGATTGTAAATTCCAATGGCTAACTTATAAAAGTCGTTTACGATATTCAAAGTTTCGATCTTAAAGAGAAAAAAAAGACTCTGTTACACTCTTTTAAACTTTCATCTAATTTTTAGTATTTTTTTTTTTTTTTTTTTTTTTTAAACTACTAATAAATTATAATGTGGAAAATGTTTTAATTATTTTATTATATACAAATTTTCTTTATTAAATTAATTATTTTCTTAATGCTTGTTATTATTATTATTATTATTATTATTATTATTTTCTTTTTAAAAGAAATTAATGACTAAATTTAGATTAAATAATCGTTGATTAAATAGATTGAATAATATCATCAGTTTTCAAATTAAGAACATTTAATAATAATATAGTTGAAAATTAGGAACGTTGAACGATATCGAATATTCTACACTATAATAATACGAACCATGAGCGAGTATGTGCATCTACGAAAACCGGAAGTTGATTTAGTATGAACGATAATGACTACAGGAAGAGGATCTTCCTCGTTCGGACATTAACACAAACCAAATTCTTCAATAGATTATTTTACGAATATAATTTATATTTAACATTATACAAAAAATAAGAAATAAATTAACTTTAATATTAAATGATACGTCAATGTATTTAACATAATTTAAGTCTACTAGAAAATAGAAGAAAAAAATAAAAATAAAAAAAGAAGTAATCATTTTTATTAAAAACATAATCGTACAATTAGTCTCACACTTGGAAAAAATACGACATTTTTTTATCTCTCTCCTTTTTTTTTTTTTTAATGAGAGAAGAGGAAAAGAAGAAGAGAAAAAAAAAGAACAAAGCGGCTAACATAATTTCCTTTTTACTTGCGAAAGAAAGAGAAAATAAGTAAGTGAGTGAGTGAGTAAGTAAGTAAGTAAGTAAGTAAGTAGGATGCTACAAATTAGGATGATAACTACGAAAGAAAAACAAAAGACACAGGGATAGCCTACTGCGACGAAATTTTTACCTCGTTTTTTCCCCATTTGTCCTTTTTGTAAGATATTATATATATATACTATATACTATTATACATAAAATGATTAAAAAAAAAAAAAAAAAAAAAGGAGGACAGAGAAAAAAAATATATAAATAAATAGATAGATAAAGTGAGTTGGAAAGAGAGGGAGAGAGAGAGAGAGAAGGGAATAAAGTGGGAAGGGATGGGAATGGGTTACAGAAAAGTAGAGAAAGAGAATTATTAAGGGAAAATATCAAAGAGGGAAAAGAGAGAGAGAGAGAGAGAGAATAAAAGTGAAAGAAAGAAAATAACTGGTAGGAAATGTTAAGCTTGCTTATTTAAAGGCAAGTCTCAAGAATTCGCAGTTTCATTTAGCGCGCGAGGGAACTTTTTTTTTTTTTTTTGAAAAAAAACGGAACAAGGAATAAAAAAAAGGAAAATGAAACTCTTTCAGAATGACAAATTCGACTTTATGACGTAATCCCTTAGTATCTTATTTATATTTTATTCTACCAATTTGAACAATTTTTTTTTTTGTAACTTGTAACGAAAAAAAAATAGAAAAAAAAGAACCATTTAAAATCTTTCAAGAAAATTTGTTAATACCTAAAGAAATATATTGGATTGGCAAAAAAGTAATTTCGGTAGTAAGTATATATATATATTATTTTATATATTTAATTATTAATTTATTATTATATATTTTATATTATAAAATAATATAAAAATATTTGAATTTTAATATTATAATATACAAATATATAATATATATAATTGGGTTAGCAAGAAAGTAATATTTCACACTAGAAAATCTAAATGACTTTCTTGCCAATTCAATATATATTTCTAACGATTTATTTCAAATAATATTGTCCCATAGAAAAAAGATAATTCTATGAAGAAAAAAAGAGAAAGAGAAAGAGAAAAGTATGATGTTGGTCCATGCGAAAGATCAATTCGTTTTAACGATCCAACATTGGTTAAAATCCCAGAGAATAATGCTAGTTACGGCTGACTGACTATACTATGCTTCAAATCGTTCGTATCGTATTGTATCGTATCGTATCGTATCGTATCGTAGCATACCGTACAGTACTGTCGTGACATACCCCCTACCCTTACCCCTACCCCTACCCCTACACATACACATACACAAACGTCGAATTTGAACGGACTACGTTAGGGGGTTGTGGAGGTGCAAGGGGTACGTCACCGTTTCTATTGTTTCCAACTGACAGATCGTTATTGCCGAATTAACGCATCGCGAAACAGCCAACGGCAATGCGTCCTCGAATCTAACGGCTCGTGCAACATTCATCGACCATTGTAGCGTGATCGCGAGAGACAGTTAGAGAGAAAGAGAAAGAGAAAGGAAAGGGAAGGGAAGGGAAGGGAAAGAGAGAAACCTCTGGAAAATCGAAGTGACAGCAATCGGAGTAGTGGGAACCACCCGAAGGATTTACCTTGGATAACCATAGTCCCAAGAGTGAAGGAATGAGTGAGTGAGTGAATGAATGAATGAATGAATGAATAAGCGAGAGAGAGAGAGAGAGAGAGAGAGAGTGAGAAACACTCTGACGTTTAAACATCGTAGTCCTGAACACATAGATCGAGCGACAGGCCAGCAAAAGGGGTGGGTTCGAAGCTACATGATTAATTTAATCTAACCCTACAACCACCACTCACCCTGTTACGTATATGTTCGTAGGCCAGGGCCTCGATTGCCCTTCCGGCCTACTAAAACCGAGGCTGCTACTACTACTGCTGCTGCTGCTGCTGCTGCTGCTGCTGCTAGTCCAGTAAACAGCAGCATTATTAATTCTAATGCTATTAAAATTCGATAACCAACCGGCCAGATCTCGTCGCTTTCATCCCTCGGTTACAGTAGGGGGAAATGGGGGGTGGGACTGAAACGGGGAATAAAGTAATGACTTTAGTGTCATGAGTGAGCTATCCCTCTTCTATGCACCTAGTATTATATGGAACGCTTTTAACCATATATATACGTGTATAAGGATGTATACGTATATGCCACGCATGCATGCATCTATCTATGTGTGTATGTGTGTGATACGTGTATACATAAGTATGCATTTATGTACTATGCAAGTACACGGTTACGGCTAATCGTTATACATAAATTATACGCAGACGTTCGACTTTACCCCCGTTTCGATCTCTCGTGTAAATTCGGCATCTATATTCGACACGATAGAAAATTATTCAATTACATCATTTCATTAGGGAGCAGGTGGGGGAGTGAATGACAACGAACTAATTGTAAGTAAGTAATCCGAACGATCCTGACTGGTCGTAGTAACTATACGAAATTGGTCTTAAATAAAGAGCAAAAAAAAGAAAATTATTAATTCTTGACAAGATTTATCGTCGGTAATTAAAATATTTCTAATAACGTAAGGAAAACTAATTACAGTACTTTACTTATAAATGTGTAAAACGGGAATGAGAAAAGATATAGGTGTAAAGTTAAAGTTTTATTTCGTACTTCTTTTTCTACCTTGATTTCTCTTTCAGTTCGTAACTAATTTCAAAACTTGAATTCTTTATATTATATATATATATATATATATATATATATATATATATATATATATATAAAATTTATTAATTAATATAAAACTTAAGATCAACTATCATAAATCTTATTCTTAAATAAAAATTCTTCAGTAACTGAAAAGAAGAAAATTTCAAAAGTGTCGTAAAATTCGCAAATGTTTGATCAAACGTACTATCAAAATGCATAATATATATTTTACAAAGAGAAAAGAAAAATGAAATTTACATAATAAAATGTTACCTTCGCGCGTTTCCTAGAAATTCGAATGTATATATATATATACATATAATATAATACTAGAGGCAAGCTCTAATCAGCGTTAGAGAAAGGATATATAAAGCTAGCATGAGCAAGGATACACACCAAGCAAGTCAAATTTGCACGTATTCCTGTCATTCCTTTCATCATAAAGTAATATCTAATCTTCTTTGATAGTCGCGACACGCACTATACTACAGGTAGGAAGCTACTGTTGTTGTTGATGGAGCTTTAGAGGATAGAAGATAGTCATGCTTGATAAGGAATGCAGTATAACGCAACGAGATGATAGCTTTCCTCCCTCTTCCCACCCATCCGATCTATCTCTCTCTCTCTTTTTCATTATATAATATATACAGTGTTCACACAGGTCAAAGCGATTAACTCCACTTTCGGAATTTTGTATAAATTAAACCATTAAACAACCCAATTGACCGATAATACTCGATTATATTTAATAACAAATATTTCCTTTAATAATTATTTATAACTTTATAATTTAAATATAAACAATTTTTTCCCAAACGCAAATTTATCAATTTTTATCCATTAACCCTTTAACAAAGTTTATTCATTAAATAAACGAAAAAGCAAAACAAACACGTACGTCCTTGGGTATTTTTTTTTTTTATCTGGTCTCGTTTATATGAAATTACATGTTAAAAAAAATATTCATACGATCGAGCATAAATGCATAAAACGAGCAATAAATTTTTCTATCATTTCCATACTCCTCCTCTAACCCATCCACCCACCTATCCATCCCCACCCAATAAATGAAAACATTGGAACATGTAAAATAAAGAATTTTTCTCTTCAATTTGAAATTTAATATCTACTATCCTCCAACCATCCACTGAGATGAGTTTCTCTCATCAGCAAGGATTCTGTCGTCATGTGTCGCTCATCAAAGGTGACATCTATGAGAGGTCACGACAAGAACGCGTTCTACCGTAGAGCGTGAACGTAAGGTAAGGTAAGTTAGATCAACTAATTAAACCGGTGCATATCTGACAGGCCTTAGCTATTAAGACGCTTGTGTATAAGACAGAGATAGAGACATATAGATAGATAGATAGATAGATAGATAGATAGATAGATAGACAGATAGATAGATAGATAGATAGATAAACACACACACATATGTCTACATAGAGAGAGAGAGAGAGAGAAGGTGAGTAGGAGGAGTAGGTGGTGTAGGTGATGTAGGTGGAGGTGGAGGAGGGTAGGCAAACTTAAGGAGGATGTAATCGTCTTAGGTCCGTAACGACCATAGGAGACGGATTCTCATTAATCTTGCAACACGCCTGGAGCCGCTTGATATGCGGTCGAGGATCCTACAGGACACAGGGTGTGTTACTGCGAACGCGACACCATCACCACCACCACTAACACGAACCTGTTCCCTTTATCGTCTTTACTGTTGGCTATCATTAGAAAAGAGACCTTCCCTGGGCCATAGACCTAAGTAATAATCCTAAGAGAATTTGACGAGAATCATTGGGGTCATGTAGACGAGAAACACTATAGCGCGTTCATCCCTGTTAATGTTTAGTTTGACCACTATAATAATTACCCTCAACGTTATAACTGATATTTTACTAAATTAAGGAATTGTATTTTTATTTCAGTGTTTTTTTCATTGCATGAAACAGTAACAATATGTTTAGTATTTATTCACAGCGAGGAAGGTTGAAAAAAAGATACTATCATATCTAGGGATAAAAAAAGAAAAGATACTAGGACTACATGTCAAGACGAGGGGTAAGGGTTGCATCAGGGTTTCTTACATCTCCGATTCAATTACAAATCAAAACGTATTTCGATCTTGCATCCTACGTAATAATTCTATTACTAGAATATTCTTTTGTTTATTAATCAATTTAATTATGGTAGTTTTGTCGTGTCAACGTATAGATAACATAATTATAATTAAAAATGAATAAACAATCATTTAACCAACATCTGCACAACACACATCTCTGGTAACTTTTTATTTAATTTAAAATAAAACACTTCTCTCTCAAAGATCTCACATCACAAAGATGAAATTCGGGAGAAAATTGGTTGTGAGACGTTTTCGATATACTTCTTTCTTAAATGCACCACCTTGTCGCATTCACGTTGGTACGTCTTTAAGGACTCCTTAGTATTCGAGAGACACGACATGGACGGATCTTCCTTTTCATTTTCCGTGTGTGAATACAGGGTGGGGTGGAGAGGGTTGTGAGTACTAGGAACAAGTGTGAGAAAGAGATTCGATAAGCAAGAAAAGAGAAGGAAAATCGAGACTCAAGCTAGCTAGATATATACGGGATCCGTGAACGATAAGTCTGAAGATTCTACCTCTGGTAGAAGTAGATAGAGAGTACCTCCTAGATAGTCAGGAACACACCAGCAACGTCTTGGATTCGAGATGATAGGCCCGAAGAGGATCTACGGGGTGTGGGGACTTAGGGAAAAGAGAAAGAGAAACGGTTAGATATTCAAGGCAAAGCATTTGAAAACGCCATTACTCTGGGACGATCCATCTGCCAAGTTTTCAAGGACTCGATCTCGTCTACCTCTACCTCTACCTCTTCCTTTCCTTTCCTTTCCTTTCCTTTCCTTTCCTTTCCTTGTGTGGATCCTTGCGTTTCAAACTCCCGATCTTCTTCTTCTTCTTCTTCTTCTTCTTCTTCTTCTTCTTCTTCTATTCCTTCCTTCCTTCCTTCCTTCCATGTCCTTCTTACGATGTGAGATTAACGTGTGTATACAACACGAAAAGCAACGGAATATACGAAGCTTGGGAAACGCAAAACGCGTCAACGAGCATTTCAACGTTTTAGTGAATATACCCTTTCCCTCCCCCTCTTCCTCTTCCTCTTCCTCCTCCTCACTTTGTGTACTCGATATGTTGTGTTTCATGAATATAGGAAAGTTCTCTCATCATTTAAATGAAGAGAAATCTTATCTCGTAAAAGATTCTAAAAGATATGCAAATTCCTACAAATCGTTTATGTGTTAAATCGTTATGATATATATTTTATATTAGATTTTCTTATGATTTATGTAACTGACGAAAATTATTTTCTCTTTGGGTTTATGGAAATGTTTTGGAAAATGTTTTACATACAAGAAACAAGATAAAAAATAAATCATCGGTTTTAGAAACCCTTTGAGTTCTATGAACACACATATGCGTTTGGTAAATATTATCAGAGTGATCTATCGATGTATACGTGTGTTTGTTTAATATTAATGTAAAATTACGTAATGTTTATATTAATTAATTAAATTATATATATATGTAAAGAAAAAATTTAATTATTAAATATAATTTATTAATAGAATCTAATTAATAATAAACAAACCCGTTTAACTTTTAACGAATTAAACAATTTCGTTTCTACAAAATATTTTAGGTAAAAGTATTCAACACTCAAAGGGTTAATTAACATCCAAAATTGATTTTTTATTTTTTCAATACGTTCGATGAGTTTAATATTAATCTCGAAGTTTTACTTTAACTATATATATATACTTGCAATAATTTAATTAAAAAAAAAACAGATACACATTTTATAATCTTAAAATTGTCAAAAAAAAAAAACAAACAGAATATCAGAACAGAAGTTCTTTCACTTACCACCCTCCCCACTTGTCTTTCTCTAACGTTGAACAGTTTCTATTTACCCTTGTGCTTGATGTTCTGACACGAATTATCGGAAATCGACTTTTCGATAGAATAGATACAGGATTTATACAGTGTCACACCTGTTTGTCGATCCTCGATACTTGTGCGAATGACAAACAAGTGTGAAAACTTTAGACATTTCTTTTCACGTTCTTCAAAAAAATATATCTCATTCGAAAGAAATAAGAAAGAAAAATGTCTAATTTTAAAATTGAATTAAATATCATCTTTACTTTACCTCATACATTAACAAATTTCTATTTATTGGTTTGGCAAGAAAATATAATTTCAGTTTTCTAGTGTGAAATAAAACTCAATTGTTTCTAAACTAACAGTTGTAAACAAAATTACAAGGAATTTGTTTCTAGAGCAACTTACAAGTGTGAACTACCAAATCTCAAAAGAACAAAAAAATTCGAACAATACCAAAAGAATAACGAAACAAACATTGGTGCAAGCAGAAATTACTTTCTTGTCAACCCAATATTAATCCTTTGCACTCGAAGGCTCCGCCCCGAACAAAGTCGCCGTCGATGAAAACAATGCCGTAGTTCGGCCGATGATCAACTACCATTAATCGGCCGATGATCAACTACCATTAATCGGCCGGGGTTATCATTTGGATATTCAGCCCTCTATGGGCCATTAGAAAACGTCAATGATCGGTCGTTAGTTGTCATTCTTTGCCCGGCGATTGGCCATCCAAGGGCCTGTTTTCAAACTTTGTATGGGACTACGGAGACAATAGAAAAATAATTAAAAACTGAAACAAATTCAATTCAGTCTACAACACATATTAACTATGATTTATCTTTTAACTATGCATATGTCATTAATTTATAATACGTCAATATGATTTCTTTTTTTTCTATTGAAATTGCATTGTAAATTGTTAAATGGTAATATGTAAAATGAATAATATAATTTCGAGTTCAATGGGTTTATGTTATTACGTTTTCTTCATGAATATGATCGTTCATTTGTGAATTCACTGTAAGAAGGATAGATATTTAGTTATTATCATCTATTCGAAATACATTCGTCGAATGGAAATTATCGGGATTAGCATAAATCCTCCTTTATCCTCCTTCTCGAACAATTAAGATTGCTAGGAGAGAAAGTGGGGTTGGTAGATGGTGGTGGTATGGGGAGGGGGAGGGAAAATCGAGTAGTACAAAACAGGCATTCGCTTCGATAATTTCCTATCGGGTGGTGAATTTCCCTCCTCATCGAGGGCCAATTTGAACGATCTTCTTTAGATGGTAAGAGCTAAAGTCGAAGAAGTGGTCGTCGCGACGATGGACACAAGAGGGGTTGGGGGTTGGGGTCGGGATTCGAACGAGTGCTCGATGTGCGGATTAAGTCGAGAGGATACCCACTAAATCAGAAGCTCAGCCAGCTATGTCTGTGGTACCGGAGATAATAACCATTTTGCGCTTCCATAGGCTTCTCTCTCGCTCACTCACTCATTCACTCACTCATTCACTCACTCATACATACACATACACACGTAAAGAGAAAGTCCTGTCGTTATAAGCGATCTTATAGAGACGAGGATGAGAAGAGCCATTCAATTAACTCTGTAAAACGTAAATCGAAGCGTCAAACTTCTTTTCCTTTCTCTCACCGTCTCTTACTCAACCCTATTCAACCCCTACCCCTTTTTTCTCACTCTTTTCTTGCTTCCTTCGAAGAACAGGAAGTCCTATCCTCTCTTTCTTTCTTTTTCTAACTATCTATATTTCTCTCTTTCTTACCCCTCTTTTTTTCGTTTTTTTTTTTCTTGAAGACACCTTCTTCTTTCTGGTCCATGTGATCTGACGATTACTTCGATTCTTCTTCGAGCTTTTTTCTTTTTTTTTTTAACCCTATTCCCCATTATGAAGGACTGTGGAAAACACGATAAGGGATGTTACCGACGGAATCATCGAATTCTATAAATTATTAGTTGTTCGAAATGTAATATCGTTTTTCTTTTGTAAAAATGAAGACAATTGTTCGCTTTGTGGTAAAAACCTAGGATTTTCAAATGGGCATAAACAGTTGCATTTGTTGGTATTTGCCGATTTGAATTAACTAATGTCAAAATTGTGTCGAGGAAAATGAAAATGACGTGAATCACATCAGTGGCAAAACTAGGAATAGAACTTGAAAAGACTTGAATTCACGTCAGCAGTCGCGAATGTGTTAAACCTAATAGAGGGATTATTATAGAAAGAGGAAGAAAAAAGAAAGTTACAAAAATTACTCGTTGTTGATGACTCAACAAACCGATTAAGTCTTATCTCAAACTACGTCACGCGCGCGCATGAAAAAGATAGGGAGATAAAAAAACAAACAAAAACAAAAAACAAACAAAAAGAATCAAACAACTTGTCATTAAAATACGATTAAAATTCCAATGGTAAAAATCATCGTGAGGAATTTTCGTTGATCGTTGATTCATTCGAAAGTTCAACACAACCAATAAACAACAACAAAATAAAATAAATAAATAAATAAAAAAAGAATGGGAGAAAACCATGGAAAAATTCCGTTTCTCTTTTTTATTTTTGACAAATGAGACATGTCAAGGATCTTCCGTTTTCTTTCATTCACTCAATTATTCTTTCTTTTTTATTTCCACCTATTTTATTCTTCCCTCTCTTTCACTGGCTATTATTTTCCTTTTCTTCTTTCTAACGTCACCACAAACACCATCACTACCACCCACCCCATCTACCACCACCACCACCACTATTTTCATTCGCACTGAATTGCCCGCACGAAACAGAAAACCGCTCAATTTGTGGATACGGCACTGCGAACACGAATGGATCTCAACCAATGGAATTTTAGCAAGTTTACCTATCGGTTGGTTCTATAGACCTCACCCAAACCCCTCCCCAACCATCCCCTATACTCACAGGTTTTTTTCCGCACTTTAGGGAAACCCTCTTAAACGAGAGTTCATTTTTTTTGTTTTTTTTTTTTCAAATATAAAACCCGTACGTTGAGAAAATCATATTGTTTGTTTGCCTAAATTTTTACCAGTTTCTCTACTTATTTTATTTTTACGTAAAAAATAAAAAGAGAAAATATATAAATTAGAGAGAGAGAGAGAGAGAGAGAGAAAGAGAGAGAGAGAGAAATAAAAATGGTTGGACAAACGTTAATGGCATATACGCATATGTATTTGAATGACTTAATTGTGTTACTACTACCTGTACAGTTAGAAAGAAGAAGAGTTATCCAATTTCGCGAATGCAGTTTTGAGAATGCAATTTTTGCCAATCCGCTTATTGTCGCAAGAAGATAGATGGACGTTCATGGAAAGATAGATACATACAGATATAAAAAGAGAAAAATAAAAGAAGAAAGATCGTAGAAAAGGAAATAGGTAAAAATGTTATTTTATTGTCCTACCCCAAGAGCTCATGGCAAAAGGCAATTTTTCACACACACCTGAAAGCTTCTACGTTTCGATAGAGAAATACGAACACGCTTTCTTTAACCCTCATTCACCCTCACCCCCCACTTTATACGATCGACACACGCCACCATACTTCTGATTTTCTGTCTGTCTATCTCTCTCTCTCTCTCTCTCTCTCTCTCTTTCACTTTTTATATATCAATTTAAAGGTTAGCAATTTTTCTAACATCTCGGAAAAAAGGACCCATGAGTTAAGATCTGAGAAGAATGAAAAAAAAAAGGTTGGATAATAAAATAAAAAAAAAAATAAAAAAAGAAACTTTGTCGTAAAACTTTCACATATTTTTATCCTCTTTTCCAACCTTCATATCTCTCTCTCTCTCTCTCTCTCTCTCTTTCTCTTTTTTGCTTATTATGTCAAGTTACCCATTGTTCCAACCCTTTTTTTGAACTCAAACATTTCGACGAGTGGTCTCATATATTTATATATATATATATATATATGCATGCATGTGTTTTGTACCAGAAAGTATGCGAACGTGAATGTAAACGTTGACGACACGACACGTTCACAGTTAATTCGTAGAAAAAATGAAGTTTACGCGTTGCGTTACACTGCGTTGCATTGCGTTACGTTGCGCAGGTATTCGCAGGTGAATAAAATTTTACGAGTCGCGAACATGCAACTATATATATATATATATATAGTACCAATTCTTTTCCAAATGCTGGGCTTCACTGTACTATAGTCTTTCCTTTTCCAATGCAACTCTTCCCCCAATGCTGCCAATTCAATATTTATAAAACTCGAAGAGCGCGCGATTTTATTGCTCATGGTTGGTAGTATCTACACGTCAAATATGTATAAGAATATATATATATATATATATATGAAATGTATTCACATAGAGGGAAATGTGTAAGTATGAAAAATGCAACCGGTGAACGTAGAAACGTCGGATACGTCCTTCGAATGTTCATGGCGGAAAAGACAAATCTGTGTTTTATTCAAAATTAATAATAATAATAATAACAATAATAATAATAATAATAAATTAAATCACTGTCTTTCTTTATTTCTTTTGTAGTATCATCCAATAGGATGCACACCCCCTCATGTATATTATATATGGTTAGAATGTAATTTATTTATGGGGCATGAAATGGAGAAAGTTAAATATTGAAATATTTTATATAATGTTAAATGCAACTGATCAACTGATGTTAAATCTACAACTTTGTGTGTGTGTATGTGTGTGTGTCAGATTATTATATTATATATTTTATTTATAAGATTCCTGCAAATTATTTTACATTTGTTTTTATTTTAGATAATTTGTAGATAACAATTTAGTTTCAATTTTAATAATAAGTATTTTCAAATACCATTACAATTTTAATTCTAAATATTTTTAAATGCCATTACAATGTCAATTAATTTTTAGATCGAGATATTTACCATATTTAATTAATATGAAAAAATTATTTAAAAAAAAAAAAAAAAAAAACATAACTAAATTTAAATTTAAAATACAAAGTTAATGACATTAATAATAAACGTTTCTAAAACCGTGAATAATTTAAAAAACAAAAAATGGTTTAAATGAAAGTAAAACTCGAAGAGTATATATAATAATAGCATGAAGAAAAATTTACAAAAAAAAAAAAAAAAAAAAACTAAAACGTGGGATCCACTCTTGTCACACACAATAGGAATTCGCGTATCGATTCTTACGCAGAAACGAAAAACACGATCTGCAGATTGTAGGAGATAGATAACCCTTTTTTCCAAGAGAATACTACTAAACCACCATCGAGATTTCCGTGGTAGGCAGAAGCAGCAGCAGCAGCAGTAGCTTTAAAGCTTTGGATTTCGAGGAATGCCCACGAGTACGAGCTTTCGCGAAAACCCCCGTACATCACTCCACGAATCGATCTCACTCGATTTCTTTTATTTTATTTTATTTTATTTTTCTTTTCTTTTCTTTTCTTTCTTTCTCATCACTTCCAATATCCCACACCCACTCAGGCCCAACTCTTTTTTTTTCTTATCCCTTCGTATCGTTTGGAATGTAATCGAAACAAGGTAGAAATGAGAGAACACGATTATCCTTATCAGTGATCTTTTGTTTTATTGACGATAAGTGAACGAAAAATATTTTATTTGTTAGTGTATGGATAAAAAAATTAAAAAAAAAAAAAAAATACAGAAATAATAATAAATATATTTTTATAATAAATCTGATATCTCAATGATCTGTTGCAATTGATAATGGGTGTAGATACAAGCAAATGAAATAAAATAAAATAAAAATAAAATAAAATATAATAATAATATATAAATATAATATAATATATTAATATATTTAATTAATAAAATAATTAAATAAATTTATAAATAAAATTTTAGAAAATTAATTTATAAAGTAAATTAACATAAATAAAATTAAATAAGACAAAGTAAAAACAACAACAAAAATTGTTTGTTTTTCGTCAACTTGTGAATAATCGAAATAATTTTGTAATATTTCAAGTGTTAATATAGTTTGTTAAGAATCTTATTCCCGTGTGACACCCTATATACATATATTATATTATACCACGTGCCTTGGTATATCAACGAAGGTTAAAGACCGAAACGCATAAGTGTACGTAGGTAAAGCTCTACGATTTAATAACGAGAACGAAGCTGCTCCTCAATCGATCGGTACGCTTACGACGCTTACATTAGATTTAGACGTTAGAAGTGCGAAACAACATCGACCGAGTTTACTTCCCCCTCCTTTTGTTTAAAAGAAAATTATTAATCGAACAAAGTAACACATTATTTTCCATGATTACAAACGATCCAATAAATATATGGTCTACGTAATATATAATTTCTATACCACAAAACTGTCAAAACTTGTATCAATAAAGTGCAAACCATTTTATTAAACTTTCCTAACCATTAATTTAAAAAACCATAAACGTTTATGATGAAAATAAATTTGAAATGTTAGAAAATAAATTTTATTTATTTTCTTATATACAATTGTGTTCGATTAATTATACAAAAAAAAAAAACAAAATATACATATAATGCATTCGTTAATTATTACAAAAAAAAACATAATAATAAATAAATTAAAAATATACAATATGATTTTATTTGATGTGTGTTACGATTATTTATATAATAGAAAAAAAAATCCAAAATAAATCCATCAAATTCACTAATATCAAATTTTAATTTATTGAATTTGCAACTAAGTCGTTGCTGATTTTAAAAAAGCAACTTATCGACAAAATCCGCAATTATTTACTTGCCAACCTAATATTTAAATACTCACTGTCATCCTCCCTCTCTCTCTCTCTCTCTCTCATAATTACTGATACATAAATACCAAAAATAATAAAATATAAATAAAAATTCGAAATACCTGTCATGGCATAAAAAAAGATATATATCGTTGCCTATTAAAAATAAATAATAATAATCAAATCCTATTCGTACAGAAAATACCCCGAAGAGAGTTTTTCTTACTTGCCAAACTAATATTTAAAAAATATCCACTGTCATCCTCCCTCTCTCTCTCTCTCTCTCTCTCTTTCTCATAATTACTGATACATAAATACCAAAAATAATAAAATATAAATAAAAATTCGATATACCTGTGATGGCATATAAAAAGATTAAAAAAAAGATCTATATCAGTGGCTATTAAAAAGAAAAAAAAAAAAAGTAATCAAATCCTATTCGTACAGAAAATACTCACCCAGAAGAGAGAGTTTGTTTATTCATCAACTAAAACTCAAAGTATTTCTATGGAAAAGCAAAACGACTACTACTACTACTATTCATCGAGAAATCGTACAGAACACGTGCAACCGAGGGGTGGTTGTTGAGGGTGGGTAGTAGGCGGTTAAGCACGGTTAATCATCCAGGAAACAGGGAAATAAGAGCGAAACCCCCGCGGAGTCTGCTTGATGGAACGATGGTAAGCTGCGATTGGCTGACGAATGATCGCATTAAAACGAGGGTGAGAGAACCATGTATGTATGTGTATGTATATGTGTGTGTGTGTGTGTGTGTGTGTGTGTGCATGTATTTGTGCGCATAAACATTAGCGCATGCCCTATACGTAACTGCAGCTGCGTCGAAGGATTGAAATAGAGAGAGATAGAGACATATACAAAGGGGGGTTGGGATGGGGTTGAAATAAGGGTTGGGATAGGGCTGGGGGGTGGAGATAGGGGGAAGGGGAGTACTGACACCTGTCGCAGTACTGCCAGGAACCGTCGACTCGAGTTATCGTACCTAGCAATGGGATCCTTAATGCTTCTCGACTCTGATGATGAGAGAGAGGGATGATATCTCTTTCTCTCTCTCTCTCTCTCTCTCGTTCTATCTCTCTTTCTGTTTCTCTCCTATATTCCCATCTCAAACTCTGCTGAATGTACGAATGAAAATGAATTATGGAGAATATTTAAAATGAACAAATTTTATAATATCCCGAGAGCGTGGGTTGGATGGGGGTGGTTTGCATGACATTATAAATTTGAATTAAAAACGATAAGTATTAAATTTTTATTACCAGATATCTAAAGATTATTGAATTGAATTTGTTTTCTATCTCTATCCTTTCACATCAACTATTTTTGTCCAACCCCTCCCTTCATCCGTTCCTCCCATACAAAATGGTTTTACTACCAGCATACCAGGTTGTTATCGTTATCGTTATATTATACTGTTATTGTTACAAGCTTGTCAAAAATATGAAAGTGTTTTTATTTTTTTTTTTTTTTTTTTTTTTTTTTTGATACACCGTGGGGAAAATGGTTTTTTTATTTCTATTTTTTGTGTTTTGTTTTTTAGTAAATCTAAAATATATAATAAAATAAAATATATGTAAATATATATATAAATATAAAATATATGATAAAAAATTTAGTTAAAATAATTAAATATTTTAGTAAATTTTTTAGTAAATAAATTTCATAAATCTTAATTATATTTAGTAAATTTTTTTTAGTAAATGCTTGATTATATTTTGGCAAAAACCCGAAAAGTAGAAAATATATTATAATATATATATATATATACGTACGATCCTTCGACTAACGGAAGAAATATTATTTTACGGAATCGAAATAATACATAAATGCTTTTAATAATTAATACTAAATCCTATTATCCCTTGAACCCGTCTGCCGTGCAAAACATTATCATGATTATCACGATTATTATTATCATTATTATATATATTATTATTATTATTAATATTGTATATTTCATATAAGACTTAATATGCTTTTCAGATTTAAAAATGTATGGAATAATCTAAAGAAAACTAAAAGTACTTGAAAACATTACAGGGGATTTATTTAAAAAAATTTTTAAATATATTTAAATCACGTAAAATTAATATGTGTATGTGTATGGAGATCACTTATGTTAAATCAAAATGTTATGGAACATATTTATAAAAAAAAAAAAAAAATAAATAAATTTGTACGAGTTAATTTGTAAGTTATGTTTCTTTTACGGAAATATATTAGCCCGTTTATTAGAAATTCTTTTCCTCGTTTTTCTTTTTTTTTTTTTTTATCTCCTTGTACTAAAGCAAGTTTCATTTCCACCCCATACAAGTCTATCTCCATCGGTTCCTCCACTTTGACCCTTTATTGCAGCATATATCAACTGAAGGACACGAAGATTCGGCCGTAATCGGCACGTGCGCTTCGTAAATTATCCCTAGTACCTTCCGTCAGACAGCACCGAATAAAAGATCGAGTTTCTAGCGATTACAGTAAGAGAACAGAATAATATAGGATATACAATGCGGCAAAATCGATCATGTAATTTAACATACACAAAACAATTTTTTTGTTTTTTTTTTTGTTCAAAAATATTACAGGAATATTGAAAATATCTTTTTAGAAATGTTTAATTAATGAATTAACGTTAGACGAATGGTTCTAGCAAAAGACTAAGATTCCTATATATATATATATCATATTTGTTAATAATAATTCCAATCAGAAATTGGTATGATTTTACAGATGGTTCAACAAAGTGAACGATAACAAAATCGTAACGATAAACTGTTATAAAGCTGAGAAAAGAATTTACGACGCGTCAAGCTTTTCCCAACAATTCCCGAAGCAAGCAAGTAACCAACCAACCAACCAACCAAGCAACCAACGAAGCAAGCAAGTAACCAACCAAGCAAGGAACCAACCAAGGTTATACCAATCGATAGTCCTAGTCGCGTATCGCGAGATTTCGAACCAAACGAACGCACCATTGGAGCGAATCGTTTCCGATCGAAGTAGGAGAACGAGGATGAGACCACCCACCACCCACACTACCCCTGACGCAACCCGGTGTGGCATATCAGAAGCTTTGTCAAATTTAAAGCCCACGTTCCCAATGGGAAATCGAAGCTCAACGAAGGAAAGAAAGGAAAGCGATCAGTCGACCGATACGATACGATACGATACGATACAATACAATACTCTGAACCGTACTTCACAATTTTTGAATGTTTATACTACCAAGGTATTGTATATTCACTGGATTTCGATTACTATTACTTTTCCACGTTAAATCAAGAAAAAATAGAAACCCCATATATGCGTTCGATAAAAATTACTAACATTATCGTTCGAATCGTAATACGTGTTTGTTAATATTTATGTAAAGTAATTTAATATTTATATTAATTAATTAAATTATATTAAAAAATAAAATATTAATAATAAATAATAATTAATAATAAATTTCATAATAAATTTTTCTATTCCTACAAAACATTTTGGGTAAAAGTATTCAACAACACGCAAAGGATTAAAATAATTCACGTTTATGATGTGAGCTAACTTTTTGTATCAATTTGTATACATATTTTAAATGTTATCTTCACTAAATAACAATTATTCGAGAAATTCGTAATGTAAAATAATTTTACAAATGTTTATTTGCCCATAGTTACTTCGAAATCATTGAAAATGAATATTTTTCACTTTTTTTTTTTTTTGCCAATGTTAAAAGTACGTAGGATAATCTACAGTAATGGGAGAGGGAAGGGGGTGGAATGGGATGGTATGCGTTTCAAACTAATTCCATTCTGCATTTCTCTGTTGGAAAAAGATAATACCAAAATTTTACAAACAATACAACATTTAAATTTGAAGATAAATAGTGAAGAGATAAAAGAAACGAAATTATACACGAATATCTTCAATGATAAATTATTATTATTATTATTACTATATTTAAATCGCAAAAATTTGGTACGTAAAATATTTTAATTGTTTTATTTGAAAATTCCTCTCTGTGTTTTCATATTTTTTTAAATCAAAAACTAGGATAAGGAAAGAAGAGATAATTAACGCTTTAAAAGAGCTGATTTGAAATCAGGTTAACGCGATATCCTACATTATATATGTATATATATTTTTTTTTGCTTCTTATTTCTTTTAGAAAAATGGTGATTCGATTAAAATATATATATATATATAAGTTAGTAATGTAAGTAAGTAAGTAAGTAAGTAAGTAAATAAGTAAGTACTCGTATGTACTTATACTTTTAAACATATATCACACTTCTTATATATAAAAGACGTCCGGAAGTAACAAAACCCTACCACGAATATTCTAACACGCGAGAGAACACCTTATCGAATAAGAGAACTTCTACGGGATGGATAAGAAAGTAAAAAAAGCGGTCAAAGGCTTTCGTCGAACTAGAAAAAAGAAAAAAAAAAGAAAGAAAGAGAAAGAAAAAGAAAAAGAAAAAGAGAAAAGAAGAGAAGAGAAGAAACCGCGCAGCGTTGATTTCAGTTCTTCAAAAATCGATCCCCCATGAAAAAAAAAATAAAAAAATAAAAAGAAATAAAAAAGTATTAAAAGCAACAACAACAACAAAAACATACAACCAAATACAAATACATAACCAAAAACCGTGGTAAAGAGAGAGAAAGAGAGAAAGAGAGAGAGAGAGTATTGTACCACAATAGAAAACGGAGGAAAATATGCTAGTTGAAATAAAAACCTCCTATAAAAAAAAAAAACCTTAGAAAAGTCTAGTGCAGTGCTTTCGATATTATACTAGAAAAAAAACCAAAAAGAAAAGGCGTATCGGTTTCTTCAATGTAAAACTCGGATTTACGTTGGCACGAAAACCCGGAACGTCGTTAAACTTTTTCCCCTTTCTTCTTTTCCCACCATCCACCCACTTGCAAATTTTCTTCTTCCTTTATTCTTTTTTTGTGTGTATGTTTTTTCTTTTTGTGTTCATTTCTCTTACTCTTCCACCTCCTCACAAACCCACCCCAATTCTTCTTTTTTTTCTTTCTTTCTTTCTTTCCTTCTTTCTTTCTTTTCCTTCAATATTCTTAACTACTGTACGGCTTAACTTCGATCGTGGATTATAGGCTGGGCCAATAAATCGTTTCAGCTTCTCAGCTTTTCCTTCGATAAGCGCAAATCGTAAAAGAGCCAGTGAGTGTACACGTTATACGATTTTGCACAGGTACAAACTGAACTTCCTAAGTTTTATTAATCGTTTCTTACCAGAAGTAAACCGGTTCTGCATCCGTTCAATAGTAAACGTGACCAACCTCACCTCACCACCTCTCTCTGTTATATTCTTTATTTTTTTGTTTATTTTACCTTTTTCGTTTCTTTTCTTTTCTTTTTTTTTGTTCATTTATATTTTTTCCCCTTTTCTTTTTCCTACGTCATCCATCGGGTATTTCGAGATCCTTCACGATTGAACAAACTACAAGTTGCGAAAACTACAACTACGATCTCCGTTGGGAAAACCAATTCGAAATTGGGAATCGATAATACATATATATATTGAGAGAGAGAGAGAGAGAGAGAGAGAGAGAGAAAGAAAGAAAATATATTGTAGATGATTTTTCTTAACCCTTAAAGTGCTATGGACGCATATATGAGTTTGGTAAAAATTACCAGAGTGGTCTATCGATATATACATACACGCATTACTTAATATTAATGTAAAATATAATGTAGTGTTTATATTAATTCATTAAATTATATTCAGAAATAAAAACTTTAATTATAAAATATTAATATTATTAATAACAATATAAATATTTCTATTGAATAAAACAAAATTTTTTTACTATAATTCTAATTATAAATATTAATAATTAGAATATTTTAAAACAAAATTACATCGACTTTGAATATGATCAATTTTTTACAACAACGAAATACAAAATGCGTCAATGCGTTTGCAAAGTAAACTAATAGAAGAAAATATATAAATGATTACTTAGATAAAATTCATTGAAAATAATTGATTTTAAAATAACTACTGAGTCAATAATAATAACCTTTCCACTTCTTCCTGTACCCCAATGTGAAAGGACTATCCTCCCCACGTGAATCGTATTTCTCGATTACCTTGAAAAATCCAAGCATCTCTACATATATATATATATATACATCTAATAAATCTCTGCCTGCATATTAATTAATCAACATTTTCTTATACAACATCTTGAAAACAAAACAAAAATCAATCAATCTTATGACTAAATCTAACCAATCAATTTCATCTTTTCTATAAATATACATAAAATATTTTTTTTACATAAATTCACAATATTCCAATGCACGAACATACGACCAATTTTTCTTTTACATTTTCGTTTCAAAAAATGTAATCGAATTTGAAGAAGATATATATGTATATGTATATGAAAAGAGAGAAAAAAAATACGAAGGGAGGGAAGAAATAAAAATAAAAATAAAAATAAAAATAAAAATAAAAATGAAAATCCCTACTTCGATTCTCAAACTCCTCGAGGAGGAGGATTCTCGAAATGGAAAAATCCTCTCTCTCTCTCTCTCTCTCACTCTTTCTTTCTCCTTTTTTTCTTTATCTCTTTCTATCCTTATCACACGTCAACGTCACACGTCCGAGGTCCCATTCTCCACAGGTTCTCTGATTTTCCGTGACCCTTTCTCTCTTTCAAACACACATATACATATATATATATGCACACACACGTATATAGAGTGGTCGTCCTTCGTCGAAGGGACCATCGACGGCAGGCGGTCCTTCTCAACAAAAATTCTCCTATAAAATGTAGTACCGCCTATCCGAATCCTTCCTCTCCTCTCCACTCCTCTCCTCCTCCTCCTTCATCCTTCCTTCCTTCCTTCCTTCCACTATTTCTTCCTGCTTGCTTTCCTCCTTCTTCACCAAAAGGGTTGAGCTATGGGGTGAGACACTTTACGAGCAGCGATTTATCGGCCAAGGACCCTCCCCCCTCCTCTCAACCTTTCCCTTCTCCTTCTTCTTTCCATCTTTCTCAAACTCACACCCACACACCTACACACACACATCTTCTCACTCAACCCTGCATCTTCTCCCATTTCTCGCGAACAGTCCATAAATTGCAGCTATGTACCTACTCGTAGAAAAAGAGTGAACGAAGGGAAAAGAATAAGAAGAAGAAGAAGAAGAAGAAGAAGAAGAAAAAGAATAGAAAGAGAAAGAGTGAGAGAGAAAGAGATAAATAAGGGTGACGTAAAAAAAAAAAAAAAAACAAAAAAAAAGAGAAAACAAAAATTGAAGAAAATGAAAAAGAAAAATAAAAAAAAAATAGAATGAAAGGAGTGAGAGAGAAAGAGATAAATAAGAGTGAAGGAAAAGAAGATAGAAAAATAGAAGAAAATGAAAAAGAAAAAGAAAAAGAAAAAAAATAGAAAGAAAGAGTGAGAGAGAAAGAGATAAATAAGGGTGATGGAAAAAGAGATAAAAAAAAAAAAAATAGAGGAAAATGAAAATGAAGAAGAAAAAATACCCCCATAGTAGAAGAAGGGTGGCAGGAGAAGGGAAGGAAACGTCGTTGGAAAAAAACAACGTCAAGGATGTGGAGAGAAGTAGGAGCCATTTTTTTAAACAGACATAAAATCTTCGGACTCGTCGAATGCATCGAAGCAATAAACGCGCATTCCTCTTCTGTCATTTGCAGCATTTCCTACTCTTTTACTGTAAATGTGGCCACTGTCGTAAAAATATGAAATGTGTATATATATAGTTATATATATATATGTGAATGCATTCGAGCGTACTGAAACGTACCATCTTTATTTTTCACTGATGTGAGTTCTTTGAATTTCATGCGAGTACTTTTGATACTAAAGAGATAGAACGAACCTTTTCATATCCGATGGTGACCAATTTTCCGATTCAAATCCCATCATCGATATCTTATTTATTATCCCTTTAAAAAAAAGGAATACGTAAAGAGATAACTATGAAAATGATTATCTCGCGATGATAAATTTCTTTTGTTCGTTGTTTAATTTTATTTCTTTTTTTATTTATCTGTTTTTCTATTTTGTGATTTTTCTTTTTTAGATAATTAAATTTTCCATGAACTATGGAATAGGTTCAGAAAAKAAAAGAAAAGAAAAAAAAATTAAAAAAAAAAATTAGAGTATATTTATTTAAAAATATAATTATTATAATAATATAATTATATAATACAGTTAATTTAAATTTAATATAATATAATTAAATTAAAAAAAATAATAATAATAATTATTAATATTTATAATTTAATATAGTATATATATTTATTAATAAATATAATAATTATTATTCTAAAAAAAATAAATTGTAATATATAAAAATAATTATAATTATTATTATTATATAAAAATATCTTTGTCCTATGAAAGTATCATTGAATTATACAAAATTGTAGAAATATTATCGTAAAATATTAAAAATAAATCATACTCTTGACAGTTATTTTAGAAAAAAAAAAAAAAAAATAGACAAATATATTTCTTTTCTTATTTCGTTTTGAAAATTTATTTCACGGTACATTTAGGATACAATCTATCTATCCAATCTACCAAGAAAGTGTCATGTATTTCCTTTGATACGTTGACTCGGTGCATTTGTCACGTAATGTAAACTTAGAAAAAAAAAAAGCATGATACCAAAGTTCACCTCAGGATACGTGTAAGTAAACTAACCATATAGTATATACCAACTACCATAATGTCGAATCCTTTAAATAACTCATTCGTTTCGTTCGAATTACATGCATTTCTATTTAAACAAAACTCACGAATGTTATAACTATCCAAATATTAGATCCATACCCATAAATTATATATTTTGAAGAATAAAAAATATCAAAGTAACATAAATGCATTTTAAAACTTCGTACTTTGAACCCTTTTATTTTAAGACTCATCTATGCAAACATGAACCTTGTACGGGTCGTTTTGCTACCTAAGGTAGCCTATGAAACCAACCCCCTCTCCTCTTTTCGTAAATACAAATTACTTGAATAAAGTGTTTTGATAGAATACATGGAATGAAACAGATAAAAAGTTGATACAACAAATTTTTTTAAATAAAATAAAACAAAACAAAAATAAAACAAGAAACAAACTTACGATTCTCGCGAAAGTATCGATGTGGAAATTCAACAAAATGAGTTTATCATGAAAATGAATCCATAAAAAAAGAAAAAAAAGAAAAGGGAGAAAGGGTGGGTTGAGGGTTGGTAACGTGACTATCAAAATTCGTTGATTGAGCCTTTTCCATCGAACCAAAACTATTCGAATCAAGGCAGCGTTAGATTTCAGCAAACGAAATACCATGAGTTACAAAATATTTTCAAAGTTGCACAATAAATAAATAAAAAAAAACCAACAACAACAAAATGTACAAGTAGACGCGAGACCAACACTAATGTAATTTATTTTTTATATACTTATTATATTCACATAAAAAAGAAAAAAAAATACCAAAATATCCCGCAATAATTTTTTTATCTTTTACTCGTTCCTATTAAAATTCGTAATTGGAATGAACGCGTTACGATAATCTTTCGATCAATCGATTTTTCAAACCCTTGTTACACTTTACGTTTCTTTATTACATTTCCGTTTAGTAACGATACATGGGAGGAGACTTTTAAATTTCGTGACTAAAGATTCTTCCACGGTTCGTTTCGTTTTTAATTAAGTCGAATAGGTTCTACCCCCCCCTTCTTCACCCCTCTTAACCTCTCTTCATTGAACCGATTTCGTTAATTGGAACGTAACCAGCACGCGATACGATTATTTCTAAAGAAACCCATACCCTTTTTTTTCCAATGGCAATAAATATTTTCTATCTTTAGTTTTATTCAAACATTAATTTAATTTCCAATCCTTATTTCACAAAGTTCATTCAAAATATTATTTTATTTATTATTAATATTGTTATTGTTTTACCAACAACACCAACACTAATAAATATAATATTTTACATTTTATTTTAATTTATTTGATTTCTTTTTATTTCATTTTATTCTTTTAATTTTATTTTATTTCTATTTATTGTATTTTATTTTATTTTAAAATATAATATATTACTCGTTACCATTATTATTATTTATTTTTGATGAATAACTCAAACATTGACACAATTTCCTACCATTTCACAAAGCTCATTAAAAATATTATTTTTTTTTTATTATTAATAACGTTGTTGTTTCACCAACAACTCCCACAACTACAATATTTTACATTTCATTTTATTTGATTTTATTTTTGTAGTTCATTTGAATAAAATATATAATATTATTTGTTACCATCATTATTATTTATTTTTAATGAATAATATTATACTGAAATAAAAATATTTTTTATATATTATTATAAGTAAAGAATAATACGAGTACACATTTCCAGAATAAAATGAAAGAAAGGATAAAAAAAAAACAAGGTAGAATTAGAGAAGGAACATGCGTCGTTACGTCGATAGAAACAAAGATTAAGCGATTCCGATTGGCCGAGAGGCATTTGGATACGTTCGTTTTAACGAAGAATTTATTCGATCGGAGTACTAAATTGGTCATTCGGTTAAATCGATCGGCACCATCGCCACCGAATCATCGTTTCGATTCTATCCAAAGATACGGGTAACTCTCACACACAGTATTTATATCCTCCTCGGAAATTTCCATTCGTCTCTGTGTGTGTGTGTGTGTGTGAGAGAGATAGTATTTTATTCCGAATGTATAATTAAACCTAGTCTATCTCTTTCTATCTATCTATCTATCTATCTATTTCTATCTATTTATCAATCTATCCTATCCTATCCTATCCTTCTATCGTTCGAATCGATGAGATCATTTTTCCCGTTTTGTGATTTCACGCGTTTGCAATTGACTCTGTTGTATCAACGTACAATAAAAAAAAAATAAAATAAAAATAAAAAAATAAAAAACAATTAATATATCGTATAATAAAAACTACTTTTTAATATAAAGAAGAAAAAAGAAAAAAGAACGAAGAAGAAGAAGAAGAAAACCTATTTATTTTGTTACCTTTCTAAATCCTTCGACAGGAAAAAGACAACTGAACAAAAGTAAAATAGAAACCTAATAATTCTATGGGATAACAAATCGTTTCGAAGTAAACTAAAGAAAAGAAAAAAAAACATAGGAAAAAAAAGGGTACAATAAAATAGAAAAGAGAAAAGGGGGGAATTGAGTTTTAACCCAGGAATATTAAATTGAAACTTTGGACAGGTATCAAACGTATGACAAAGTAAAGAAAAAAAACAAAAAAACAAAAAAATCCTATGAAATGAAAGAAGAAAAAAAAATATAACATAATATAACCGGAATTTTTACAGCAGAAAAATTGTTCATTAATAAAAGTTCTTCAACATGGGGACGACATGACAAAAGGTTGTTCATCAATGATGACAGAAGAATTTATACTCCCCCATGGAGAATTGTTGAGAAAGCAAAGAAAAATTAGTATAAAAAAAAAGGAAAAGAAGAAGGGGGAGGAGAAGGAGGAAAAATAGGAGGTAGTCTTATAAGAAGGAGGACACACAACAGAGAAGTTGAATCCTTCAAATGTGAGATTGAGACAGCAAAGGAAACGGAAACCATTAATGGCGGAACGACGCAGTAGGAGAAAAGGGGAAAAGGGATTTACCTAAAGTGGATGGAGAGAAAAGGATGAGAGGGTAGGAGAAATAAGGGAGGGGAATACGGGCAAGGTAAAGGTGAGAACTGGAGAAAAAGAGACAGAGAGAGAAACATATATATATATATACTATACTATAGATATAGTGAGTAGGAGAAAGGATGAAACGATAAAAGAGAAGGAAGAGAATTTCGAACAATGCTATTGTGAATTCGTAACCACACTTTCTGACTTCCCTTTCTACGAACTGGGTACGAACTGGGTACGAACTGGGTACGAAGTGTCTACCTTTACGAACTCCTCACTCTCTCTTTCTCACTCGCACTTACCAACCTATCTAACTATTACCCTATCTTTCTTTTGATTCTCCGTCACCTGTATGTACACCACACACATCTCCACCCTCAATCCTATATACTTGTTCATGAACCTGCCATTGATGTGGGATCCAAATATTCAACGAGGAAGTATCCCCCTTTTTTTTGTACGTCAATTTCTACCCTTACTGTATTTACCATTCTTTTTAATCCAAGTTTAGTGGATACTCGAACGTGTCCTCTCCCTACTTTTTTCTTTTTTATTTTTTCCTTTTTCTTTTTCGTTCATTTCGTATTATATATAAAATTTGTTATATAATATATAATATATAAATTAAACTATAATATATATATATATATTATAAATTATAAATAAATATATAATATAAATTTTATTAAAATATAAAACATTGATATATGTATATAGGGTGATATGAAAATGAAGCAATTTTATCTTGAGTAATTGTTCAAGCAAAGTCTATTCTTATCTTCTGTCCTTAAAACATACAACGCGTCCTAACGCCGGATCATGCTACTACTACTACTAAGACAATGCTTCTTCGCCATTACGTAATTATTTATCTCAAAGGTGAGTGTGAGTGTAGGTGAGATGGGTGTATACCACGTTGTTACATGCCAGCAATGCTATTGTCTACCAACAAACTTGTCTCTCTCGTGCGGTTACCACGCACGTTAGCCAACGATGAATAACATAAAGAAAAAAAAATTAGATAAGGTGACTCTCGAAGGTTGTTAAAAAAAAAAGAAAAGAACTATAGAGACAGGAGGAGGGAAGGGGAGGGATGTGTAATCTCGATGGTAATTGTCCGAGAAAAGTCATTAATCCCTAGGAAAAGTCCTCTTCTTCTATCTCACGAATGTTCCAACAAACTCGGGCTCACTGCCAATTCTAGTAGTCTCATAAGGAAACGAGAAAGTATAGGATTGTTCGAAAGGTCTTCCCCTATCCTCCCAACATCTCTCCAACCCTCCCAGAAAATTTAAATTTAAATCGTGCACCGGGACATCCGTAATTACGCGTCTAATAATTCAGCCAGGTTAATAAAGATTCTTCAACGTGAACATTTTCTAAAAAGATTATTAAGAATATTTGTTGTTAACTTTATTACATTGTTTATGTGTTTAATGATACTTTACAAAGAATAAATCAAAAAGAAAAAGACATAATTTTTTGAATGACCTAAAAATGTCAGTACATTTGTCTAGTAAAATATCATAAACATATTAAATTGCATTTCTTTCTACCTTGAGTTGCTTCAAAAGCCTACAAACACTATGAAGAAACCGGATACACTTTCGCGATTGTTCAAGGCCACGTTATATATATTTCATTTAACATTACTATCTCTAACTAAACCGAACGGAAGAAAAGAAAACGATTAGAGCCGATAAACAAAAACCGCAAAATAGTTACGCGAATTATCATAGTTATGGTAATAATAAAAATGATTAAAAAAAAATAACCAATTTAGAAAATTGCATCTACATTAAAGTTATTATTAAGTGCGTAGTAATTTTGATAAAACGTGTATAATAAGCCTTTGAGTGCTATGAACGCATATATGCGTTTGGTAAAAATTACTAACCTTATCGTTCGAAGTATACACACATGTTTGTTATAATATTTATGTATAAAGTATATTCATAAAGAAAAACTTTAAATTGTTAAATATACAATAATTATATAATAATAAAACTATTAAATATAATTGATTATTAGAATTTGATTAATAATAAACTATTTTATTCCTACAGAAACATTTTAGGTAAAAGTATTCACCACTCAAAGGGTTAATAATTGTCTCGCGGATTTTATTTAAATAACGATAACATACTTCCAATTTAACGAATGACATTTTTTTTTTTATATCAAGCATCGTTTCACGTAAAATTTCCCTTGCTTTATGACCCCATTGATCTTGTGCACGTAGAAATAATAATAACAATATTGTCGTAAAACGTTGAATAGTACGTAATTAATTATCCATCGTATGAATTATTATCTGATATGATTTATTTTCACACACAAACAGCTTTTATTTTGACTTTGACTAGTTCATTCATTCAATACTAGATGATATGTACAGAGAAACGTATAAAAATATAATAAAAATACTTCTACCAATGGGATGATAAGCTGATCCTGGTTATTTTGTAAATGTATCGTTTTAAAAAAAAAATCAAATCGTGAATAAAATAACTGCAAACATACCCGAGAATTGTGCGTAGCTTAAAACGAACAATGTTTTAATCATCGTGTTAATACAAAGCTAATGGTATACACATGTGTGTAATACAAATGTTCAATACCAAAGAACATTTTCCACGAATAATAACAATAATTTGTGCATCAAACGAATGAAAAAATTTCTACGATTATAAAACATCGTATTTATTACATCAACAACAACGAATCTCTGGTTTTTTCGATATAATGTAAACGTCAAATTTAAATCAAAACGTGTGTACACTTTATTAAAGATCATTCGATTTACTGTTACACATTAACATTGATTAGATTTGACAATGTGAATGTTTGAACCAATGTTATTACAAAAATACAAAATTTCCTGCATGAAATTACAAAAGTAGAAAATACGTGTAAAAACATGACGATGTTTTTTTTTTCTTGAATTCTTTTCAAGTGTTTCCCTAAATAAAAAGAAGTTACACTTGAAAGCAATGTCATAAATCATTTGTCCCTTTTTTTACCTGTGTAAACACCTGAATTATTGTTAACCTTAAGACATCTTTGTGTTTACGAAATGTCAAGAAAATTACCATAAAAATTTCCATCTTTTTAAAAAAAAAAATAGTAGCTTATCGAATTTTTCCATTTTTCTCAACAAGTGTTTAGAAGTAAAAAAAAAACAAAACGTTTAAAAATCTATTTAAAGAAAAATAAATGTTATTGGAAATTATTAAAAGTCGATGAATAAAAACGAACAAAGGTAAAGGAAAGAAAAGAAGAAAAAAAAAAAAATGACAGTGATTGAAAAGCTTTGACTAACAAAAAATACGAGAGACAAAATTGGGAATAATTTTTTACGGGAATAACTTGAAATATGTAGGAAGTTTTTTACCATAGTACCTACCATGAGGTCTTTGTGTGTCAACGAACTATTTTTCAAGTATATTACTGAACTTTATTTAAACTTTTTCATATAAACGAACAAATCGTGTAAAATCACGTAAACGATGGATTTTAATTAACAGATCAAACGTTAGCATGAGAACTTTTATTTTATGTGATCATCATTTTGTAAAAATATTATCGTGTAATTTAATTAAATCGATTAAGCTTAGTATTCATAAATAAAAAAGAAAAGAAAAGAAAAACACACAAGTAATGAATATACTTGTCGTGTAACAAAGTATGCGCATTCACAAAGTTTAAGCAATTTCATATGCCGACAAAGAAATTACTTTTCATTTAAATCTTTATTTATATACCGAAATAAATGTTCCGTTTTAATCTGACCAAGAACCCTTTTCATCATCCTGCTATTTACTATTTTACCACCCACACCCCCACCCCCTTCCATCTCGTGTACATGTTTTTACCGGTTCATATATGTGCACCTAACTTCAACAACAACTTTTCAGACATGGTGTAAGCATTTAACAACATAAAATACAAACATTCTTATATACATCATATATGATTCAAGCATTATAATATATTATACAGTAAAAAGAAAATGACAATTATAAATGTGTCACTTAGTATACTTTAACCATGTATAAAATACAAAAGATGATGAATGAAGACAAGAAACATGAGAGACAAATTCGTTTTTCATCTACAATATGAATTAACTCGCATACATGCAATTGCTCGTTAGCTCATTATCAATCATGACAAAAAAGAAAATATGATGAGGTAAGTTAAGTTAAAGTTAATATGAAGAAGGAACACACGCGTGATCAAAAATAACGAAATAATACTGAAACACAACCCACTCTTCTCCCTACTCTACTCTTGGCTATCAGTCGCAAGTTTTTCGTGCAAGCAAGCAAGCAAGCAAGCAAGCAAAACGAACGAGAAAGAAGAGAGATATGAATGCACACATGCATACATGCACAGATGTATGCTGTGTGAACTGACTTGAAGATACGAGTAGAAAAGAGATGAAGTTGAGGGGAATGAGAAAGAGAGCACAAGTATGAGAGTGTGTGTGTTTGAGAGAGAGAGAGAGAGAAAGAGAGAGAGAAATAGATGGAGAGATGGAGAGAATTGCAGTGTAATCTACAGGATTTCCCTTTGACGTTTCATCAAGTGACGCTCGACCGTTTGTGAGCGCGTGACCGAGCCACAGCCTCGTACAAAGGGATTGCATGATGATGCGAGAGTACATTTATCTTTCGAATGCCGCTGGCAGAATAGCCCTTGCGTTACCACTATCGATCTGAGATAGAAAGAAAGAAAGAAAGAAAGAAAGAAAGAAAGTAAAAGAAACAGAGAACAAGAAAAAAAATATCAAATGCTAATTTATTAGAATCGTCACAAAGAAATTTCTTTACTTCTTATTCGTATTCTTTTTTTATTACTTTTATATATACTGTAGATTATATATTTGTTATTTTATATTATTTTAATATTAATATATTATTTTAATTATTTTTAT
>NW_015149090.1:415613-435025 GCF_001465965.1 Polistes dominula
TATATATCTGTATTTTAGTTCGATAGATATCTATCTATATATATATATATATTCGTACGAGACACAAGTTACTCCAGTCGAGTGTCCGATTCGATCAAACGACAAAAAGGATCGATGGCGTCGAGGATGTGTACAACGAATTACAGCTATCTGACCGTAACAAGCACGTACAATATACAACGGTACGCTAGCACGCTGGCTTGGCCATTTAAAATTTAAATACCCGCGTCCGAACGCACTGCAAATACGCGTTCTTTCACGGCCGCAATCAACGCACGTAGAGGTATACACACATATATATATATATGTGTATACCTGTAAGAACGAAAAGATCGATGGTTGTGTTCAATTCTCTAACCAGGAAAATAAATAGAAAAAAAAAAATAGGGAGGGAAAGAAGAAAAGGGAGAATATGGAAAAGATAACAACAAAATATTATCGGGTTCAATCGTAATGATAAGGGAGAGTGTCATGTTCGCATGTGAAATAGATACGTTAGGTATATCTAATCCTTGATCTTGAGTATATATCGTTCAGGTATTTTTTCTATAAAGGAAAAAAAATAAAAGAGAGGATATAAAAAGATATGAAGATAAAATCGATAAGCTCTAAAATAAGTTCCTATAATAATTCGTTTGAAAGAAGGAATATTAACCTTGAATTCTTATACAAAATTTCCTCTATTCTAGTTTTAAATAAAATTCATTATAAAATGTATTCATTAAAATATAGAAAATATATAATCTAATGATTTAAATATATATTTATTAATAAATCGAAATAAAACAAAGTTGTCCTTAAATTTTATCTTTCATTATACATATGTATATAAATTTTTTGTTTTGTTTATAGCTTTATTTAATGTCGCATCAACCATCGAGGATTATTAGCGACATAAGAGTTATACATTATAGTTTATTAGACATATTTATTTGCTTAAGATATTTTAGTAGATTTATATATATAAATTATATATTATAATTATAATTATAAATTACTTTCCGAATAATCCAATATATAGAAAAAAAAAATGACTATTGTGCTGCAAAAATAAATATAAATATTAAGAAATTAATTTACGAATTAGAATGAAGAAAAAAAAACAAGAGCACATAAAAAAAAGATTTGATTCGAATAAGATTTGATAAATGTAACGTGCAACGTGACGGATTTTAAGTTGGATAATGAGAATTCTCGAGGATGAGGAAATGAAGAGAAGAGAAAAGAAAAGAAGAGAAGAAGAATCCAACTGGTTTTAGTATCCATGGCAATTAAAAGCGAGACAAGGTGGAGAGAAACCGAGAACGATCCTGGTAACGGTCCTAGCTAGCTAGCTCGGACTTTGTATCAGGACAAACTGTTACGAGTACGAGTACGTTGGACACGTACGTAGTTAAGCTACCGCATTCGCGGACGAAAATAGTAGCGAATGGTACTGACTGAGAGAAAGGGAGGTTGCTAGGTAGCTAGATATGGGGTTTGATGGGGGAAGCTGAGAGGGAGAGATGGCTGTTACATTTCGTAGAACAAAATCCTCTTTGAAATCACAGCGATCACGTCCGACGAACCGACGAAACCCTACCACCCCCCCCCCACCGCCCTTCGGCGTGTTTTCGTATACGGGTTGCTAATAAAAATAAATAGGAAGGATTGTGGTAAACGAAAAGAAAAGAAAAAAAAAAGTGAGATGACAAAGAACGCAAAGGAAAGTAAGTTAGAGGAACAATAACGTGATGAATATTTTATATAAAAATGCACAACCCTATCCTTTATATTTGTGCAGATAATTTTTTTTCTACCTGGTTTTCCCTTTTTTTTTTTTTTTTGATATCATTTACGAGAAAGAAAATCATACAATTAATTAGGCCGATAAGAAAAAACGAATGCTGAAAAAAGTGTATAGAAAATTAAATGTAAATTGAAGGATTATTTATAGCGTATTAAGAAATATTTTTTCTTTTTTTTGACAGCATCCTTGACAGATTTTAATTAAGAGAGATAGACACGTGAATTCGAAATAATTCTAACAAACGATTTTAGAATTATCTTGCGTTACTCGTTGACAAGTATTTTTGAAATTGTCCTAGTTTTTCGCGAACTCGTACAAATATATATATATATATATATATATATATATATAAATATATTCAAGTAGCATACTAGTTTCTATGCATAATAAATATCTATATGCATTGATATCGTACACACAGTAGTAGATAAATGATATAAAAAACGAAGAAAAATAGAAAAAGAAAAAAAGAAAGAAAGAGAGAGAGAGAGAGAGAGAGATGACATGAGTGACGATCGATCTCGAAGAGGGTAAAAAGCGAGAAATTTCGATAATTCGTGAAATTTATGAGACTTCGCGTGTCAGTAAAGTACGATGCAATAAAAATACAACTATGTATATATATATATGTAAAACGATCGTATATAAAAGAAAAATCTGAAGAAATAGGAAATGAAAATAATAAATTTCTGAAAACAAATCTATTCGGAAAAAAAAAAATAAATAAACGAATAAAAATATATAATATTTGATACTCGATAACAAAATGTATTTCGTCGTTAACGATGTTGAATATGGAACGTTGCTAATAAGAGAGGATATAAACAAACAAACAAACAAAAAGTAAGAATGATATTAATTCAATAATCAACCAATTAAATACAGCTTGTTAAATATCACCAAATTGTACACCCTTATCTATTGGAGGAGGGGAGAAAGTTATTACACGTTGGGTGAGATTATACAGCAGGTGGTGTCATTAAGAGGGTGGGGTTGGTTCTATTTCGATCTTCTAAAGATTCTCGATTCGTATTTAAAATAACGATAAAGTAATCAAATTGAAGGAAGAAAAAGTAATAATGTTCGATGTAATAGAACCGGTAGTGGGCGGAGATGATGGTAAAGCTCGTAGATTTACGTTAGCATAATTAATCGTAGAGGCGTAAACTAACCAAGTAGAAGAAGAAGAAGAAGAAGAAGAAGAAGGTAGAAAGAATCTTGAGGAATTAGGTAGAAGCTTTGACACGACGAACGATCAATCAAGTCGAACCGCGAAAAGTAATTCTTTTAAAACGCTTTTGGGGGTAAAGAAGACCCTCCCAGCACCTCTTCTTCACCCCCAGACTCTATCGCGAAGGATGCTTAGAAAGTTCGTTAAAGCAGCAAAGTGAAAATCGCGTAATGACCGAGTTTCGGCTTACGCTCTAACTTTTCGTTTGTCACGAGAAGGCGAGTCCTAGTTGGGTTGCTCACGTTAAATACAAAGGACAGAGGAAACGCATTTAACGTAACATTGTTTCCTAGTTTCTCTCTCTTTCTCTTTCTTTCTCTTTCTTTCTCTTCTTTTTACAGATAAATCCTAGACAAGTCAAGCTTTATAAAAATAGAATTGTTAAGCATTAAACCTATACCAATAACATTTTTATACTAAATTATATTCAATCAAATGATCAACCTTTAAACAATAATAATTATCAATTTGGTATTGACTGAAATAATACAAAAAAAGTTATTGGATAATAATAATAAAGGAACATTATATTTATCATTACAGCAATCGTTAAATCATATGAAAAAAAGAACAATAAAATTTTAATTACGGATTTAAGATTAATAGCGGTCGTTATAAATTTAACGTTGAGAAATAGACATAAATAAATAACAAATAAAAAGAAGTAAGAAAATAATAGAGAAGAAGAAATTATCGTTAGACGAGATAGGCGCTCAAATAGCATTGATTTTTCCAATGAAAATGACGATAACGGCGCGTCGTTACGAAATGCTTAGAAACGCTTGATCGCCGAAACGAACTAACACCGGCGGTACACCTGTTTATGTAGGTCGCATGAGAGAGCCCTATCACTCGTACATCTGGGTTACGTAGTGGTAAATACAGTACCCTCTCTCTCTATTTCTCTTTCCCCTACCTCGTGAAGCCGGCACGGAACAATTTTCGATCGCACTTTACACCGTCGTCCACGATACGTTCCGGATAAAACTTAATGACCATCACCGACTAAGGT
Organism: Polistes dominula; assembly: GCF_001465965.1. The sequence continues at coordinate 419,646 of NW_015149090.1, forward strand.
AAAAACTAAGGACTTTAACAATATCTCCATCGATTTCTTTTTTTCACGAAGGCCTATAAACTTTTCTAAATCATCAAAATACAATAGAATAGAATAGAATAGAATAAAACAGAATAGAAAAACGAAACTAGCATAAAAAGAGAAAGTGTTAGGTAGCTTTAAACTCACCGATGACACAAAGGAAGGAATAAAAGATGTAAAAGATGACCAATCTTCTCTTTTTTTTTTTTTTGAAGGTATTTGAAATATAGCGTGAGACTTCTCTTGAACGTTGTGTCGAAGCGATGAAAAGGGGGCGTTGCGTGGTTCAAAAAGTTAAAGCAGAAACGTCAGGCAAGATTCCAAGCTCAATGTCAAGGCGATCTGAGGTAAACGTCCTGGACAACACGAGCAGAATCAAAAAGCAGGAACAATAAGCACGGACCTGACCACCAACAGACAACACTCAGAATCAAAGATCTTCTTTAAAAGTCTTGATATGTTTTTCCTTCATCATGATTTTTATTAAACGTCGTATGCAACAGCAATAGACACTTTACGCGTGACACAATACACACTTGCGCTTACGTCGAACTACTAACTATTAATAATTGTAAGATCGCGAAGACGCGCGCGCGCACACACGTTTCTGTTATTGCACTAATCAAAGAAAGAGAGAAAGAGAACAAATCAAACAATGAATTTTTATTTTAAATAACACGCTTGTTTTCTCTATCTATTTTAATTACTACAAAGATAAATGACAATTTTTGACTCGTGTGTTGTCTGTCTGTCTGTCTGTCTTTCTTTCTCTTTTGTCCGTCTTATCGGACTGTTCGTTTTAACAAAAAAAATATTAGACAAAATGAATGATATAAAGACGGAGGAAGGAGGACAAAGAAGAGCAATGAACGCTAATGAAATTCTTCACGAATGAAGCACGTGGTGTGGTATCGTGGATAAATTAATTTCGAATGTTTCTAATTCCTTTCTTTCTCTTTTTCTTTCTTTTTTTTTTTTTCTTTTATTTCGATCGTTAGTTCGTTCGTTTGATAGACCTTTTAAACGTTATTCTCGTAGATCTGTCAATGGAACGCGAATTTTTCCCACTGTCCTCAAACACAATTCGCTATACTCTCTTACAGCCAGACGGTGCAATATCCGCGCCGCGACTGCCTTTCCCCGTTCGACCGAACGTGATTAATCCCCCACTCCCCCACCTCATGAGAACGTACCGTCGCGAACGCCATCGAGCGCCACTGTGCATTGAAAATGCGCATGCGTACCCTATCTACCTTGATCTACCTACGATATCAAAGGTACCGCTTATCGAAACTCATCTTACAGATCGATAACGATTAGGCGCGTTATCGAAAATCAAATATAGAATATATTTTTTTGTTTTGTTTAATTTACGAAGAATTAAAACATTCAAGGGAGCTAAAAAAAATTGGTCATGTTAAATATCATCATACATAGGGATGCAACGATGAGAATATGAAACAAAAGTAATCAAATTTATTTCAGACGTAATAAATATACTTTGTTTTTACTATTTAAAGACATTTATAAAAGAAATGGCTCTCGAACAAGAAACACACTTATCCCCGAGTAATCGCGACGAAAGAAATCGAGCTGTTACGAGTAAGCCGTTCCGCGGATTTAAATTCTAATTCGAGATAGGTCTGTGCTACGCGATGCTAACGGGGAAGAGGGTTAAATTCGTTGGGCGAAGCGAACTACTAATGCGTTTCCGTCAGTCGAAGACCCCGAAGGAATTTGTAAATTCGACGGTAGAAGTTTTAATCGTCCATCAGGGAAGAAACGAGGGGCACGAACTTTTCGCATAGTAATTCTTCCTCCATTCGCGCGGAACCTTTCGCCAAGCCATGCTCGCTGACCCGAATTTAACACGAACGACTTCGAACGTGCAGTCTTTAGTATATATACATATATATCTATTTCTTTTTTTTTTTTTTTTTATTGTTCTTCTTTTTAATATATTTATTTTTTCCAAGAGACAAAAAAAAGAAATACTAATTACACTACATAGATTAGACTTTTAATATCACGAGTTAAGATTGAAATTGCAACGAGATTAATCGTAGATAAAATAAAATGATCAAATTCAAGACACTTCAAACAGATGGTAAGTCTGAGTATAAGGTTAAACGTTCGAACGATTATCGAATTTATTCCGACTTATTTTCCCTCTCTCTCTCTCTCTCTCTCTCTCTCCTTTTCTGTCTATCTTTTCGCGAAGTAAAACGAACAAACGTGTAAAAAGTAGCGAGAGCTTATTGGCTTGTCTGGTGTCGGACCCAAAGTCCTCCTGTCGTCGTCTAGCTTTTCAAGAGAAAATATAGGGTTAAAATCGTCTCTGTGCAATGTGTGTACTTTTCTCTTGTTGTCGTTTATCGATTTGTCTCACAATAAATCACACTGGAGAAAGATAGAGAGAGAGAGAGAGAGAGAGATATTATCGTTGACCTAAAAATCTCAGCACGTATGAATCTTTCGGTCTACTTTCTTTATCAATTTTTAAACGAAGGGAAGAACAACGACGAGTATAGCACGATTTTTCATTCCATCAAAATCGAACGAATAAATGTTTTTGGAGGAAAAAGAAAGAAATTTGTTATAATAAAAATAAAAAAAATAAAACTATAAAAATAAATATTCAATATATTCGTAACATATATTTTTCAATCGTTCTATCTAAAGATGCTACTAGCGTTGCGTCAAAGCACCGTTAAAACTCGTTTAAAATGTATCAGAAAAATAACGGAAGAGTCTACCAACACAACACAACACAACAAACAAACAAACATCGAGACTCTCATCAATGAGAAATGCAGTTGCAAATTATCTACACAATGCTTCCATTCTAATCTATACGCGAGGAGACTCCAGGCTCGTGCACGTGTATGCGCACCTGGGGAAATCAGACACACTCCGCGTTGCTAGCATGATAAATGCCAAGCCAAAAGCACTATGGATAACTGTGTCATTCTAGAAAAAAAAAAGTCTAAATCATGCTAACACACGGGGAAAAGATAACGTACCTTCGACGTACTAAAGTGACGATAATAACACGCTAATTCGCACTTATTCCGACGTTTATAATTAATCTTATATTCATTCTAATTGTTCTATTTTTCTATATAAATATTACAAAGAAAAGAAAAGCCACTAAAGTGGCGGCACGTCGTGGATATCATATTCCAATACGACACACGACTATAATATCTTTCGCAAATAAAATCTTTTTAAAAATATATTATATCTAATTGTATTATTAATTATTAACCCTTTTCGGACGTATTTAATTTGGACATGGGTGTCGTAGTGGTTGGAATTAATTTATATATATAATATAATATATATACATATATAAATAAAAGATTAGCACGGTTTCTTGTGTGGTGACTGATAGCAGACATACGACCGGAACAATAAAAAGGCTTTGGTGGCTGAGAGTGGACACGCATCCGAAAAAGGTTAAAATAAATTGTCAAATTTAAAGTATGTGTGTATCATGTCTTTAAGAAAAATTATAATTTAATGATCAAAAATGTCATTAAAATGTACTAATGTTTACACGAATTCTTCTTGTACCTTGCCCTACAGATTAACATTCCTTACACTCCTGAAACAACATTCAGCCGTGATTAATAAAAGCCTGATGCAACAGGTACATTTATTTTAAATCAATCATGTTTCGTAACCCAACAAAATCTTGACAGCAATACAATAGCCAAACGGTAAGTAGGTAAAATATCAGATAAGAAAGAATGTTTCATGAGAAAACAATTAAGCTCCGAAATATCTATTCAAAAAAAAAAAAAAAGAAAAAAAAATGGGAGAAAATGACATTCCTTTTCGATGACTCTCTTTTCCCTTTTCCCTTCTTTCTTTTAATTTTACAGTCTTTCCTAAACTTTTATTATATCGATTACCTCCCGAATATCTGTCCACTTTTTTTTCTTCTTCTTCTTCTTTTTTAAATCTTTTTCTTTTCTATTTTCATTTCATTTATTTCTCTTTTATATAAAAAAAAATATATATATTTTATAATGCTGAAATGGTCTAACGATAGATAGATGAAATGGTCATAAAATACTTCGGTGTTTACTTAAGATGAAGACCTTTGTCCTTTCGCCACTGCAATTACATCCTTACAATAGCATTAAACACGTGTTCTAAAATAGAAGAAAAATAATATCGAATATCTAACCCTCTTTTAAAAAAGAAATCTTTTATTCAAATAGAGATAACATATATTCGTGACTTATCGCTAAATCTATTAGGGTAAGATTGTTGTATAGGAATAGAAAAATGTGTTGTATTGTATTATTGGACTAAAATAACAAACAACTTCTTTTTTTTACAAAAGGAATCCAGAAAAACTAAACTGGGTGTTACTTTTAGTTGGTTGCCTATTGGCTCGAATTTTCCTCCAATAACAACCATCCTTTAGGAATAAGAAACATAAAAAGAAAAAAAGTGGGGGGATGTTAGTGTACCTACTCCAATGTTAATCCAATCATCTACTCCGTTTTGAAAAATTCGAAGATTCTCCGGTTAAGAAGATGTTGTAGTTAGGGTGGGGATAAAGGTAGGAGTAAGTTTCATTGCTTTTCACAAAATTTTGTTTTTTCTCTATCCGTCAGTTTAATAATATCGGCGACACAATCATTTCGATCGGAGCGGTCAATAGAAGCAGTCAGTTACTTCCTCGTGTTCTTTAACATTGCTCCTCTTTTTAACTTGAACAAATTTTCTAAGTGTGGTTTTTCCTATTGAATTACCAAGTGTAAATTAAAACTATCATATATATTTTGGAGTAACTCCAAAATTGCGTTTTATCGTGTTTGTGTGATATTTAAGAAAATATTAATATACAAACGAGACACTTCGATTGCTCCAACCAGTCACTACATTTTCAATCCGATCAAACCTGTGGTGTTTTCTTTGTGTACTGAGAAAACATTCTCATAGAAAACTCCAAAAAACATTTGTTTGAAAAAAGTAATCTATCCTAGTCGTGACATATTAATTATTAAAAAAAATGGAAAAAGACAATACAAACTCGTAAGTATTAAACCTTTTCGAAGATCTGTTTGATTTGATATGAATGAGATTCCTCGATAAAATAAATCAAATTTTCTCGCGTAAATTTATTTTCTCGATTTTTTTGTGCTTTTTATTTTACTACGAACATTATCCGAATACTTAACAAAAAAATATCTAAATGAATATTAAATAACTGTTAAACTTTTGAACCCGATAAATCGGTGTAGTAATTTCGTAAAAAATTATTTAGTATTCAAGTCCAAACGATATTATTGTTTTTCTTATTAATCAATTATATTTCACAAAATTCATAAAAATTAATAATTTTACAGAGACCAAAGTATTAAATATGTATGTGACAAATGCGAGTATTCGACTGACAGGCACTACAACCTGATACGTCATAGCCAACGAATACATGAAGAACAAAAGAAAAAAAAGATCTGTTGCGGTAAGTTAACAATTAATAACCCATTAGCTGCCACGATCCCCATTTGGAGATTTTGGAATTTTACGTACATCACTCGGTTTTATGTGGACTGTATGGAAAAATGTCATAATAATAGCTATTTTGTATGTATAGGATAATAATAAAAGAAATAAATAATAGTCTCTTATTAGTTTTTGTCGTGCAACCAGCCACAATTCCGATTTTAAGACTTTTTAAAAAATATAAATATTTCTGAAACAAAAAATAATTTGGCAGTTAATGGATTAATGAATTTTATTTAAAATTCTTTTCTTTCTTCGATTAACATTAATCACAACGCGTTAAACGATAGATAGGTACTACGATTCATTAAATTGCATGTCTTCGTTTATAATATACTTTTGTCCCTTTTTTCGAAACACTTTGCTTAAAAGTAAGAGAATGGATCCACATTAACCTATAAAGAGAATTTTTTTTTACAACACTCAGAGAGAGAGAGAGAGAGAGAGAGAGAGAGACTTTTAAGATTAGTTCATACTTAATCGTATTATTTGTAACGTATACGGTACGATGTATTTTTGATTTTTAATTTTTTATTATTTCAAATGTAACAAATGGAAATTATATCAAATCCTATTAAATATTTCAAAATCTAACGCGATTTGGATAACTAATATAATTAGATTAAAAATAATAATAAATTAATAACATATATTGTATTTAAAGGTCAAATATTTGAGAATAAAGGAGATTATTACTTTCATATAGAGGTACATCACCCCAACAGACGAAAAAATGCGGTAATATCAAGAAACCTTTACAAAATCGGAAACGAAATGAAATTTGAATATAAAATTCCTAAAGAATCGATTCCTAAATTCGAAAGAGATTTTCTTGATTACATATCTGATATAGATTTTGATAAACTACGTGAACAACATTCTAACAAATCTAACAAATAATGAAACACAACAACATTAAAATGTATATGCCAAACTGTAAATATTACATAGTTACAGTGAAAAAAAAAAATTAAGCTGATAAAATTAGAGCCGAAATTACATAAGCTTATTTTATATTAATTAAAGAATTTATAATCAAACAATTTTCTACAAAAGACGTGTCGAAACTAAAGCCATTAGTTTCTTTTTTAAGTACACATTAATGGACGGCTCATATATCAAATCCATTAATTTTATGTAAATATTGTTTAGAAATTACGTGCAAATGAAAAAAAGGTTAAGTAAAATCTCATTATGTAAAATACTCAAATTTAATGATTATAACAATTTATTCTACATTAACTCATTAATAATATAATGTTTTTTTGATATTATAAATAGATTCATCATAGATATTTATAGATTTGATAAGTTAAACATTATTTAATAGCTTCGATACCAAAATCAAAAATCATTCTATGTTACGTTATAAAAATTATAGGAAAATAATCCATTTTCCATTTGTCCACTTCAAAATACATGGAAATGTTTATTAATTTTTAAATATTGTGTATAAACACTGAAATATTAATCAATGCATATTGAGCTGTTTTTTGTTTTAAAGTATTAATTAATGTTCTATTAACACATTAACTGTTTGAAATTATTCAAAAATATTGATAAAGATTAATTATTGTGAAAATGTTCAATATTATTTCTGATATTAAATTATAACACTTGATTAAAAGTGAAAAAATTTATAAGAATTACAAATGAATCTGTACAACTTTAAAAAAAAAACAGCTCAATTGTTAGAATTAAGAAAACGACTGTGAACAATATAAAATTGATTATACATATGTCAATATTTTTTGGACTGTTAAATATTGTCACTGAAATGTCATTATAAAAACAAAAGTTAAAAAAATGTCAATTTTTATATATTGTATATTTTTACTGAAATATTAATTAACACATATTGAGCTGTTTTTTGTTTTAAAGTATTAATTAATCTTCTATTAAGACATTAACTGTTTGAAATTATTCAAAAATATTGATAAAGATTAATTAATGTGAAAATGTTCAATATTATTTCTGATATTAAATTATAACACTTGATTAAAAGTGAAAAAATTTGTAAGGATTACATATGAATTTGTACAATTTAAAAAAAAAAAAAACAGCTCAATTGTTAGAATTAAGAAAACGACTATGGAGAATCTAAGACTAATTTTAATATATATATATATATATATATATATATGTCAATATTTTTTTAATTGCTAATTATTGTCACTGAAATGTTATAAAAAAAAAAAAATAAAAAAAAAAACAATTTGCACGTTAATAATGTCATTTATTCTATTTTTTTCCATTTCCCAATTCTCACCTTAATTATAGTATCTAAAAAATATTCTGGAACTATTATCTTCATAGAGAACAAATACTTATAACAAAAAATTGTATATTGAAAAATATAAAAAAAAAATTCGAGAACTATGTTAATTACGTAAAAACCTTATTTCAAAACAAAATGCTTAATTTTATTTTCCTAACAACAGCGTTTAAATCTAAAGTAATAATATTTAAAAAAAATTGTGGATATTCTTAATTTTTCTTTTTATAGATAAGATAAGTTTTAACATTATAAAGAAACTTTCTATCTTGAAATTTCACAGACGAGAGAATAAAAGATTATTTCTCAATTCTATTGTCCCTTTCGTACGTCATTAGTACGGTCAAATTAATCTCAAGAAGCATCGATAAGATAAAAACAAGTATTTCTATTGATCAACGAATCCAGGATGAGTTTCTAACTTTCTAATAAAATATGTTTTGGGAATTTCCAAGTAGCATTCCATTCAAGGATAATAAGCTCCAGTAAAATTCACGAACCACACGGGAATTCGAATTCAGCCGCTAATTATTTGGTTGTTGAGTATCCAACGAACCATAACTACTCATTCTCCGGTTCGTTAGCATTTGTCCCATCGACGCTTCCTCGCCCTCGCTCTCTCTCTCTATCTCTCTCTCTCTTTGCCCTACTCTTTTACTCCCTTACTACTTCGTTTCATTCACCCTTTTGCAAGAGAGACAAGATAATTACTTGTTCGATCGTAATACCTGTAAACGCGCGTCTCACATTTTGCATGTATCGAATCGACATTAGTTACATGGCCCCGTGATTTGAAAATAGTAAATTAGTTCAAAAGAAAAATTCAACGAAAAAAATGTTTCTTTCTTCAAATAGTTGTATTGTGTACATTTATAGGAGTTTTTTAGTTTCCCTAAGGATATAAAAAGAAGTATTAACGCGGCTTATCATATTTCTTTTTTAAAAATATTAAAAGATTAACACAACAAGTAAAATTGATTAAAATTTATTTATATTATTTTATTTTTCAATCAAATTACGAAGTTATAGCCAATAATATAAAGATAAATTCTCTGTGTTAATTCAATGTGTTAGTACAAAAAGAAATGTATTCAAATAAATGATGACGAAGAACAACAACAAATTTGTAATTGTTCATTTTGTTTCTCGCTCCTCGAAAAAGTTCGTTTCCTGATAACTTAATGGAGAGAGTTCTTCGGAATCCCTTTCTTGACCGAGTTTTTGAGTTTCCCTAAGGATCTAAGAGAGAGAAGCATTAATAGGAGTATGATACCGTAAATCCTGATAAGATCCATCGTTCGCGAGTGCTATGAGAACCTGTAAACCTAAACGAGTACTACTTAATTTCTTAACTTTCAAAACCCTCTTATCATCTTATCATCCTATATTTCATTTAACAATTGTACTGAACGTCAGATGTAACATTCCTCCGATGTTCATTTAACATTTTTTCTATCAACACATTATCTAATAAAAGTCATTCTTTTTGTTTCATTCAATATTTGAAGTTTTAAGAGAATAAATCATATAACATATATCATGATACTAAAACAATTAAAGAGATGAATGGCAAAATGACGATCCTATAAAGAACTGGAAGAATGGTTGAGCTCCAAATGCAATGGTGCACCCTAAGACAATTATTTCACGTGTCAAAGTTAACAAAGAGTAACGATTTATTCGACGAATTCTTAGGACCACGAGAGTAGATAGTCTTTAGTTGCAATTTCCAGGCGATCGTTTCCGCAGCCTCGCGCACCACTTTATCTCCGTCTAACGAAGCTGCGGTCCGAGATTGCGGCACGTGGAGCATCAGGAACTCGTTAGTGCGTGAAGCATCCAGGTATTTTGGAAACTAACTCCATTTACTAACCGTATAACCTATGATCCTGTTTGATACTCTTAACAACGAACGGAAAAGCCACTGGACGTAAATTGAACAAATATACTGAATTTTACTAACTTTGAACATGTATAAATACGTATATAAATAAAATATATCTGATGTATAGATGGTTTCGTGTGAGAAGATGAATAGTTTAGTAATCATATACATCCACCAAATACAAAACTATTTCCGTAAAAGGGATTCACAAAAAAGTAATATAATTAAAAAGAAAATTAAATTTCATTTAGTTACTCGATGTTAAATTGAATTAGAAACAATAAGAGAGAGAGAGAGAGAGAGAGAGAGAGAGAAGGAGAGAGACATTGATTTATTGATTCCAGAACACGCAATATTATTGAAATTAATTCGATATCATCATCAATGAAGAGATGCATCAGTAGAAGCTCGTCATTTAGTTGTGTCAAAGAGGTACAAATGGCATAAATTAGTAACTCGAGAACCTCCTCAAAAAGATAACGTTAATTAGAACGATCTTTAAGCAGTATTACTTAGTATTACGAGGATATAATATGCTTGTCAGCATGCCTAATTAATATCGCCCAGCATCTAGTTACCGTGTTATGCACAGATCCGTGATATTAAAATGGCGAAAGGAAAATGAGTTCATCATGAAGAGAGTATTCAGTCGAGACATAGAACCTACTTTTCAAGATTATATTCTAATTCGTTCATTAAATTTTTCGTTTAAAAAGGAAATCCTTAGAGATAAGGATTCTTTCTCGAAGGCCATCTAAAATTAGATAAATCGATCGGTTAAAATAAAGAACGTCAAAAAATCGATAACCAAACTACTTTCAATTCTGAAAATGCGAGCACCTTGTCATAATGTAACACGATAATCTTTTAACACATGGAAAACCTATTAGAAGCAATTTATTTCAACGAAAAAATATATTTTATTTTAACATACTATTCGTGACTTAAATAAAAGAAAGATGAATAGAAGAATTAATTTTATGACCGGTCTAACATAAATTCCAATAAAAATAAAACTGAAAAGGGAAAGAAAGAAAAAAAAAGAAATAACAAAGGATCAAACTATAAAATGATGTTTTACAAAGGAAGAATAAAAAAAACAGGTTCAGGTAAATAAGTAATTTAATAATGGTAGGATAAACTTTCGTGTCAGTCCTAATCCACAAGCACGCTATAGAAACATGACCATCCAATATAATACTTATCAACCTGTTCTAACGGAGGACGAGCTAGGCCAACTGGGAGTTCTTCGATTATCCGTGCTAACCGAGAAAGAGCAAAGGTTGTGTTCTTCGGTAGTCTGCGCGACGGAATGTCGCCATGATATTGGCGAACTTACTGACGCATGCGTCGCTTTTCTCCAGGTCTAGTCTTTGCGATTTTGGAATCTTGTCAACAAACATTCTTCGTGTCAGATCCTTAACTTGTAAGCCATCGAGGTGTTCGCGTAGTGCAAACGAACATTACCTACATTTCCTATCCTTTCTTTTCGAATTCTAACTCTCTCCCTCTCCCCCTCTCTTTTTTTTCTCCCGTACTCTCTCTTTCTTTCTCTTTCTCTTTCTCTTTCTTTCTCTGTGTCTCTCCTTAATTTCATGAAATTAAATTAGATTCGATCATGAAATCGAAGAGGAAGGTACATCCGCTTGCATAACGCTATTGCACGCAGTGTTTTCGCAATCGTCCTCGTAGTTTGCTGTCTCCCGTGAATACTTTCTAAAAAGATCTTCCGGACACGCGCGATAATGAAGGATCAAGAAGAATCCGAGCCTACATCACCAATCTCTGAGACTACATGCAAGAGGTATTTGTTACATAAATGCATCTTAATTAATTAAAATATATATATACAAAAGAATTTAATATGAATGTACATGTATGTTAACAATATAATATATACTACTTTAAGTAATAATTATTTATACCAAACAGCATTGGTTTTCAACGAATCGATCTCGTACTGGATCATCCTCAGAAAGTATATTACTGTGGGAACAAAATTACTGGAAAAATTAATCTCTACCTTGACGAGCCGGTTGACGCGATTGGTAAGTCGAATTATTTTGTTTTTAATTTAATATTTTTTAATGCAAAATTCTCTCACGATCATGTTCGTTCTCGACTACCGAAAGATTTATTATAAATCTTAGAAAGATATATCCACCGTTCGATATTATCAATTCGATCTGGACATTTGTATCTATTAGAAAAAGATAAGGATCATTGAGTTTGAAAATAGATTTTATAGGTATAAAATAAAAAAGAAAGATGCGATTTATCGCATTGATATCGCATTACTATCGTAACGAAAATCTGAAAAATCCATACTGCGACGTATTACGTATCTCTATTGTCTCAACGATTTACGATTAACATGATAATTTAACAACGCGCGAAAACAATTGTTCTATTTATATAAGATTTGTTTACACTTGTCCTAATCTCGATTATCAAAATCTTTCTATTCTGTTGTGCGGAACGCGTGCCAATTCTATTATCGATCGTATTGCGTAACGAATGACCTAAAATTTCTAAGTGATGTTACATACGTAACATAAATGCACACACACACACACACTTACGATTGTATGTATGTGACCACCCTTTTAAGATTGGGGGCGGGGAAAATTAGTTTCAGTATCACGTGCGATATTTTTGCATTTGATTTCATTTAGTACGCTTCGCGAAAAACTCTTTAATATCTTTTACCATCGATCATACAGTTTTCGATCTTTTTCATCGATCAATCGTTTCGATTAAGACTGTCTCTCCGTTCTACAGGAATCCGCCTAAAATGCAAAGGAGAAGCCCAGGTGTATTTTACCGATCGTTCGGCAGGAATAAGGCGCAAATTCTCGTCGGATGAAAATTATTTGCACGAGGAGTTCTACGTCGTAGGAGGTAAACGCTTTTTTTTTTGTCAGTTATGTAAAAAGAAATTCAATCAATTTTTTTATTTCAACTATGAACATATAAAACGATTTAAAGTATAGACAAAAATTAATACGATATAAATAAAAAAAAAATAAAAAAATAATATAATTTAATATTTGAATACTTTTCATTTTGATTTTTCTCTATTATCTTTTCTTCTATTATTTTTTGTTTTTTTTTTCCTTGAGTTTAATTTATTTTATATTTTATATAAATGTGACAAAAACGTCTACAAACAGAGAGAAATGTAAAGAACACGATAACCGGAGGCGTCTACCCGTTCAGCCTGACACTTCCGGAAAACTTGCCGTGCAGCTTCGAAGGCCGCTACGGACGTGTGCGCTATTCAATTAGGGCATTGTTGGACATAACGAGCGTCTATCGGTTTTCCACCAATATTATTCCATTCACCGTAGCACCCACCCTCGACCTTAATCGAGATTCTCTCGCACCGGTGAGTATGAAACTGGAAACGTGAGCTACCGTATCTTAGATTCGTGCAATGTAGATCCTCTTCGTTCTTTCTCAACGATTTTTTAACCCAAATATTTTTTATATATTCATATCAAAATTTGTAAAATATATTTATTTATTTATTTAAAGCTACCTGTCAGCGAGAAACAATCTAAGGTTTACATGGGTCAAACTGAATCACTTAACATGTCGATGTCATTGCCAGTAAGAGGCTACGTTCCAGGACAAACTATACCGATTCAAATATTGTTAAAAAATTATTCTAATGTAATTGTTAAAAAATTGCGAATTGTCTTTAAAAAGGTACAATAATATAATAGAAAATTTGTCTATGTGAGATATAACATAATTTCGTAATCTATTTGAATTTAATTTCAGGTTATTATGTATCATGCTACAGAGAAATCTAGGAAACATAAAGAAATAGTAGTTGAAATCGAACAACCGACCGATAAAAATTGCGAATCATACGACATCGTGTTTGACGTACCGGCTGTGCCACCAACTGGAATGATTCATTGCAATATCATTGATGTTTTATATACCCTTAAGGTAAGATAAAGTTAATCGAATAGAAGAGTTAATTAAAAGGTAATAAAATTAATAGGCCGAAGCTTGCGTCGACGTGAGCGAATGGTATTACAGAATGTTTCAAAAAAATTTAAAACTTCGAACAAAAGTGATAGTTGGTACAATACCTCTTAGAAATTACGAAGATCCACAAAATACGTTATCGTTGCCTGTCGATACTTTATCATCAAATGTTATGAATACTTCGGAAGCATCTTATTTAAATGAAAATGAGATTTCAACAAAGGAGATAGGAGAAACGAATCAATCAGAAGAAATCTGTAAGCTTCGTTGTTTGTAAATTAACGTTTACGAATCGTTACGAATGAAACATGACGTTTATCATATTTGTAATTGTCTTTTTTAGTACAAGTCTACGAAAAAAGTCAAATATATCGATCTTCAAAACCGGACCGAGACGATCCCACAGGAGATGATGGTGACAGCGATGGAGAGGTCAAACCATATTCCCCTGTGTACCGTGTGTACAAATTTAGAAGTTCAACCAGAAGGAAGGAAGCTAACTAAAAACGAGTCGAGTGCCAGTTAACGGTAAACAGTAGTAGTACCTTTTGCTTCGTTGCTTTATAAAGTCGACGTAACATTACTACAATATGGCAAATTTTAAACAGAGAATCGAATATTACATTTAAAAAGCAAAATAATTCAATTCAATTTCGATTTTTCTTCCATCGTCTAACATCGTTCAGTCGAATTGCGTTCAATAATAAATCTGTCATCGATTTATTCATAATGAAAGTAAAATAACATTGGAAAGTACGATTTACAACAAAACGACCAAGTATTTTTAATACTTCTAATGTAAATGTCGAAATAACAAATATACCCAGTGAAATTTGGAACCCCATTGGGACCAAACCACGGAATCGTTAAAATGTAATTTTTCAAACTTTACAGCGAGCTCATGTTGTACGTATGAGAATTAGAAACTGATAAAACATCAAAAATTTACGTTTGATATGGATGGAAACTTGTATTAAAAAAAACGAAATATACAAATATAATAAACATACACGATTACACACTGTATTACCTATACTATTTCATATTGTATATAAAAGATTATATCTCGTTTGTATCTATTCGCTACATATATATCTCGATCCAGAGATTCTTTTCTAACAAACTCAAAAATGAGAACTGTATTATACAATTTACATAACCCGATCGAATGTACCGTTTACAATATCGAATTGAAAACGAAATTGGAGAAAGAAATTGGGAAGATCCAATATAACCGCGTATAGGTAGAAGAGATGTCTATAGAAATACTTATAACAGTTTTTTCAATGGAGAGCCGATGGATGAATTGAACTATGAAAAGTCCAATGATCACGAAAAGCGATTGATCTGTTAACATCAAAGTTTATTTAAGAATACATGAATGTCTAATATCAAAATTAGAATTTTAAGAATAATCTCGAAATCAAAACATTTCGAATATCTTCGAAGAGATAACTATAACATAGAAAATAAACTTTCGAGAATTTATCTACAAATCAATATTGAAATTCGCGATCAAAGATGGCAGTAGATATAGAAGAAGGGACACTAAAACTCTAACCGGGGAAGCTTGACTGTTGACGATTCCTTTGACTACAATCTAAGTACATATATACATAGATCCATTTACGAACCAGAAAACGCTCTTTCCTTCTCTCTCTCTCTCTCTCT
>NW_015149091.1:0-75353 GCF_001465965.1 Polistes dominula
CGCTAGATGGCAGCCTAAATTTACTAGTCGGTACAGTGAAGTAATATCTAGTACCGATAGGTGGCGATACACATTTTACCAGTCGGTAATAAAATGTAGTTAACGCACACACTATAAGTTTTTATTAATTGATTAAAAATAAATGCAACTCCCCAATCAATTTTTATATGATAAAAGTAAGTTTATTTTAATAGTATTATAATATTTACCTCTTCTTCTAACAGAGTTATTATATTTGCCTCTAACATATTATTGTCTAGATTATTTTTAGTCAGAACAGCTGCATTCTATTCGCATAGTAATTCACATGGAGATCTTTGCAAAAAAGATATTAATTAACAAATACATCAATTTTTCTTGTCAGTTAATAACAAAATAATATCTTCAATTACCGTATACAAAACTTGATAAAAGATTTTGACAAGAATAGAATTTCCTAATATAATGTATTTGTCATCTGTTTTCTCAATTTGTAATAACTAACAGGGTGACGGTGCGGAGAAAAAAATATCTTTGAAAAGATAAACAAACTTATATTAGATAGGTTTGAATATTAGAAAATGTTGGAACGCTGGTATCGGTGATTTCTGAGATACACACATTGCCGCTATTGTAGACAATTACACTACTACAGCTAAAGGAATACACATTTATGTGACATTTAAATTGGAGTTTTTTTGCAAACGGTTGGATATTTGTACCAAATTTAAGGGCACAATGAATCTTCTCATGGACTACTAAAAGTGTAGCAAAATTCAAAATAATCGAAGTGGGGACGATCGCACCGTCTTCTTGTAAGATCGAACATACAGCTATGCATGTACAACTTCTAAATTTCGAAGCTTTTGTTTCTGTATGCGTGAAAAAAATTTAACTCTCGATTATCTCTACTGCTTCTTTCTTTTATATTCTTTTCAAATCGTTCTAATTTCTGTATTTTATTTATTTCTAATAGATCTAAACGTAGGATAAGAAATGCATTGACAACATTAAGTTTAAAAAACATTTGTACAAGAACAGATCGCAATGTAATCGCAATAATCGCAAAAATAAATAGGTAATATGAATACATTTTTAATGATATTATTATTAATATTGGTAAGAAACAATTTGTGATACTTACCTAGCATTTTGAATCTTCATTTATTTTCCTATTATAAATGAAATGATTAGTTCATAATGATTAATGTTTACTAAGTATAAATTATACTTGATGTATATATATATATATATATATATATGTAACTAAACAATTAATCTCAAAATGAATGTTATGAGGAAATCACAGAAATCCTCCAGCGAGTAATTAATAAACATAAATCCTCTCTTATAGCGAATCTTCTCTAAAACTCCGTCCATAAGAAGAAGAATTTTTACCTGAAATAAACCTGAAATAATCGGCTATCTGTACACATAAGCAAGAAGATATTTTACTCATACGGTAATAACGCAATTACGTAGTAAAGGTCGAGTCGTTTGACACGATGATCTTTCGAAGTAATGCACAACGATCGATGATGCACCGCTCCTTATTAACGAAGTCATCGTAAACGAGAGAGAGACTCACCGAAGGGACTGGCGCCAACCAGCTTGGAGTTTGAGCGCGTGGCTGTTCCACCAACAATAAGCCCTTTGCTTTATTAAACCAACACAAATTGACCGATTGTGCCTCCTCGAAGCACAAGTGTTCAGGGGGATGAGAGAGACGAGGATAATTGTCGGTTCTCCTCTTGCATCGAGATGCGACCGTATAAATACAAAAGATTAGCATCAGGTAGTGGTCTTTCTTTCTATCTCTTTTTATCTCATTCTATCTCATTCTATCTCTTTTTTTTTCCCCAATCTGGGACGTGAGGAATGTAATAAAAGGCCGGCTGCATCGAAGTTACTCAACCTGAAACGGGGTTACATCGATCTCTCATTGCGTGGAGGCGTGTATTTGTGATATCCAGGGGCGTATCTATGCATATCTGTATATTTATATTGAAAATCGAGAGATATAGAGAAAATCGAGAGGGAGAGAGAGATAATATATCATATTGTTTATTATTATATTGTATTCATATGATATACATAATATCCATATATGTGTATCAATACTATGATAGTTATTATGATTATCATTTTTATTACTATTACATTATATTCATAATTTTCCACTCTCTCGTCATATGGAATTTCTTTGACTCACGAGTACAGTTCACTTTCGAGTATACATAGTATTCGCCGAAGGAATGATTTGTTGGAAGCCGATGAAGCTGATAAAATCGGTAGGTACAAGCACGAGAGGGCGTATATTTCCTTGAACTGCGAAGCTCTCCCATGACTATATTACATGAACTGTCCATGAACTATTTTAATCTATATAATACAAGATTCATGTATATGTCAATGTACCGAGAGAGAGAGAGAGAGAGAGAGAGAGTAAGTCGCGTTGACCAAAGCCCTTTATTCGTTACGGTGTTAAGTTAAGCGCCTTTGCCATCTATAAAATGGATGTAAAGTAATGCGATCGAATTATCGGATTACTTTATACATGTATATGTATCTAATGTCTTTATCGACTTCATAAGTTATTTTTTCTATTACCATTTATAGTAATTCTTGTTTTCTTTTTTCTTTTCGAATAGGAGAGGATATTTCTGACTTATCCAAATACAAATTTAAAAAGTATATTTCTTTTTTTACTAGTTGCAAAACAATTGAACAAGTTAAGGAATAAAAAAATCGATGAAAATGATAACTGTATAACCGTGTTACCTAGAGTCAATCGGTGTCTAACTTGGATACGAGGTCAAAGTGTAAAGTCTACAAATAGGAACTAGATGTACATATATAAACGTTTTGGATAGAATTTTATAAGAATTTCTTGAATAATGAAATATCTAACGTCCCTGTGTGCTTTTTCTAGGGAACAAGAAGAATTATTTAAACGTCTCGTAGGATATTTTTAAAAAGTAGAAGAAGAAAAAAGAAAAGAAAGAACAAAGGTCTCTTCTTCATCATTTCTAATCTATCGATTGAAGTTAGTCACTTGGAAAGCTCATATAACTATTCGACCTTGTAAAGTTACATGAAAAAAATGATCTTTCCTATGATCGAATTATCTTTAGAAGAAAGGAAGAGTGCTGAGGGCTGAGAGAGCGAGAAAGAGAAAGAGAAAGAGAAAGAGAAAGAGAAAGAGAAAGAGAAAGAGAAAGAGAAAGAGAAAGAGAAAGAGAAAGAGAAAGAGAAAGAGTGGGATACTGGTTTGATCAAGAGCCACGTGGCAGTGTCTTCTTTTCTCAAGCGGAAGGAAGCAGCAACGACTGGAAAAAGAGAAGAAGCCACGAAGAGAGGACACAGCTGCAAAACTTGCCGCTCGTGGAAGATTTATGGAAGAATGGGTTGCATCGATAGCATACTGTAAAAAAAGAAGACTATCGAAAAGGGGAAAAGGGTGGAGGGCTGGAGGTAGAAAATATGCAGCATGATAGCTAAAAATAAAGAAGCCTTTTCTCTTCGTAACTTTCTCTCTCTTACTTATTGGTCTAACCAAGTCAAAGTCTCGTGAGAAAGCAGCAAGTACTCTGTTAACAAAAAGGGAAATCATATACGTATAGTGAATCTTTCAAGTTTTCTCGAATGGATTTAGATATTGAAGCGTGTTCTTTCTCTTTCTCTCTTTCTCTTTCTCTCTTTCTTTCTTCAGAATCCAAAGAATGTGCTGGCTTACCGCGTGCAAACGTTCCCGATATGTATGCAAATGTTGCTCGAGCGAGTTCGAAGATCAGGGCTCGCATATTTTGTATTCTTTTGTATAGGAATCTATATTTCTGAATTTAAAAACGGTGAAAAATATTTACCAGGAATATTTAGAACTGTTTTACCACTTCTGTTCAAATATTTAGATAACGATTAATGTTTTAATATGTACTCTACAATTCCATTTGTTAGATACGTCTTACTTAAGACCTAAGTTATACAGGGTGGACCAAAAGTTGCTAGGCAACATTAATTTTATTAACTTTTTCAAAACCAATGAATCTTTTATTTTTTTTAATAAACTTAATATTTATTTCATATAATTTCATTTTATTCAGGTGTCCAAGATCTCTACAAAAATCTCACACTTGGGAAACATTACAAATTCTCACAGAAAGAAAGATAGAAAAAAACCACGAAAGATCATCACATTTTTCTTGAGAAAAAGGGAAAAGAAATGAGTTATATACTTACGTGAACCATCCACTTCGTATTCTATTACCCTACCACTATTCACTAAATCATTCAAGAAAATCCAAGAAAAAAGGGGGAGATAGCTTAATCGGTTCCAAAAGTCTTGACCGAAAACTTGTTCCTTCGAAAAATATCGTATTCTTTGTCCTCAACTAAAAAAGCAAAAAAGGAGAAGAAAAAAATAACGAATCTTTGACAACAAGCTAACTAAATTCCGACATATAATATGTACTCGTATATGATATACACATAGGATCAATCAAAAGTTCTTCAGTAGGCCAGCATTTCATAGGTGATTATAAAAAATTAATTATTTTTTTTGTTACATTTCTTATACTTATGTTTTTTCTCTCAACTTGTAATACTAAGTACATAATCCAGCTTGTAAGACTACAAGCATATTTAATACGATTCTAATCAATTTCGAAAAGATATAATTTATTTTGAAAATCATTTAGAGACTTTAGACCCACCCTATATATATATATATATATATATATCCACACTGAACATAACACACGGGGAAAGATTCCAAACGAGCTTCCTACGTGTTTCGCAGGTGACTTACCTGGAAGTCCAATTAAGTGTGATTCCGAGATATAAGTTGTACGAGGCAGGACGAGCGTGAGCGTTGTGGACACACGAGAAGGGAGAAAGAGAGAGAAGGATAGACAAGAAGAGGAGACAACAAGTGTGTGTACGTGTGTGCACATGAGAGAGAGCAAGAGAGGGATAGTGATAGCGAAAATTGGCTTAGTCATCAACCAACGTATTACAGAATATTACGAGACATTAACTGTACATTACTGTACTACTTCTCTCTCTCTCTCTCTCTCTCTCTCTCTTTCTCTTTCTATCTATCTATCTATCTATCTATCTATCTATCTATCTATCTATCTATCTATCTATCTATCTATCTATCTATCTATCTATCTATCTGTCCTTCTCTATCTATATATCTATTGTATCTATCGTTCTTCATCTCCCTTCCTTCCTTCTTTGTGTAGGTCACGCTCATGAATCATACCCCTACCTTTACTTCGTAGGAGTCCCTGACTTCTAGGAACAACACGTTCATGTAAATACACCCACGGATCCTTTGCGTCACACGCTTTACAATTGGAATATTCTACCGAGCTATATATGTATATGTATATTAGTTTACTACTACTACTACTACTTCACGTACATTCATTCGGCCTCGCCACCCCCACACTCAAGGTCAACGATCGGACGATTCTATGATATGATCGGAGAGTTGAAACTAAATGATTGTTTATTATAACTAGAGTTTGCATTGAGAAAACTTGTTGCACTTGATGCAGACTTTGATGGTCTGAGAAGATATTGAAAAAAAAAAATAAATAAATAAATTTTGATCTAAATAAAATTTTTAACATAACATAGATTACACAAGGATTAGAAGATTTTCAATGTAACAATTCTCTGTCAAAGAATTCGTTTTACGTATCAGGAAGAAAATAATCTAAAGAAAATATTTTTAAAAAAGAAATAAAAAAGAAATAAATAAGAGGGGAAAAAACACATTTAGTCTTCTCAAAATATCATCTACTTTTTCTTGTCCACTTTACGTTACTTAACGTTTTCAAGCTGTCCGAAAAAAGGCGTTTGGAAAACGGAGAGCTCAGCTTCTTTGAGATTAGACGACGACTATAACTACAAGCAATAATGTGAAGTTGTTTCTTCAAGAAATATCCACCCTATTCTAAGAAAAAAAAAAAAAAACAAAAAAAAACAAAACAAAAAAAGGGAAGAAGTTTCCTATCATACTCTTTCTCGACTCGTTTCCTTATATCATAGAAATAACGAGCAAGTTGCTGAAGAGAAAGCATGCATGATATAAAGATAACATAACGTGTTTGATAAAAACGTATTGCTTTTATGGAATGTTAAAAAGGAGTAGAAAGATGAACAATGTGTATGCGATACGTGTAAGTTTAACAGATCGTCTTTCTCACACTCTCACTCTCGCTCGCAACACTGATGAACAGAGCATAAATAAAGACAGACGTCCTTTCTTCTTCTACTTTTGTGGTAGAACAGCATCTGATTGAGACTTTTCTCTCTCTCTCTCTCTCTCTCTCTCTCTCTTTCTCTTTGGATAATATAGTTGACATTTTTGGTAGGTATATATTATGACATATTTGTGGTCGAGAAGGTCCCTTCGCTTTCTTTGCTTTTGCTTCTTCCACAACGCGAGAGACTTACAAATACGTTATAGACCTGAAATGAGGCTTGCACACCCACATAGGTAACGCGTATAATGTCGTGAGCTCACATTCCTGACATCTTTCTTAAACATGTTACTGGTTCATCATATTATGCATGTGTTTGTGAATATGTATATACGTATGTTCAGGTAACTCTCTAGTTGATTGGTTGGTTGGTTGGTAGCTGGTGGCGGAGTCGTTGCTACCGCTGGAAGCACGACAACGGCTTCAGGGAAGAGATTAGGTCTTGTCGCTTGTCAGCGCCCACGTGTATGTGTATATACGTACATACATAAACATGCCGGACGTTGTCAATGCGTTCATCCACGCGGAGCTGAAGCTTGGGGTGTCTAAATTAAAGTCTTACTCACACCGATAAAATCTTTCTCTTTTTATATGTATATATATATATGTTTGAGCGTGAATTTGTATCCGTTTAAATATTTATCCTGTTCACTCATTTAATTAGAAATATATTAGTAGTTTGTATTCCGGTTTTTTTTTGATAAATTTGAAAATTTTTGTAATAATCAATAAAAAACATTAATTCTTCTATTTCAGGTAAATCTTATTAAGATCGTATACGTTAATAGTACGCATACAATGAAAGAAAGGATAATTTCGAGAAAAGACTGAGACACATCACGTACGTTCCTAAAATGTTCAAATTGAAGTCGAAGGTCTACTCTGTGGATTCACGGATATGACTCAAGTCGCGTAAGTATTAAACGCTTAATCAATTCTAATGAAGAACGCTGTACTCGTAAGTTCGTTCGATTTACCCTTTTACTCTTCCCAGGATTTCTATTTACCTTAAGTACATTTTAATTCTTATAAAAGTAACTTGGAGAATGAGAAAGTACTTTTCTTCATATTTTGGAAAAACAGTTAAGAACAGGATGTGCTTTAAAGAGGTAAATACTTAGTGCTTTAATAAATCATTCTCATTTTACTGGGAAAAACTTATCGTACACTCCTTTTTCTAATTCCTAATCATATCATTAAAATACCTTATGCATTTCTCTTTTAGATTCACATTCATTTCTGTTTTCTAAGTAATTTCGCCGTATTAACGACAAGTTTTGCGTTCAAGAGTCACGCAAGGCTTTGTTTCTTTCTGCGAACATAAAAAAAAAGAAAGAAGAAGAAAAATGAAGGAACGAAGAGGGGTTGTAATGGTTGTATGGTGGTGGTGGTGGTGGTGGTGATAGGGGTCGTTCGTGTAAGCCGTTGTAAAGTGAAAGCAAGCAAGCACCGTTTGCGAGTTCCTCGAAATCGATCGGTAATTTCCGGGGAGAGGTGACTTCACTCAGGGATTCCATCGAAGTCACGCTTTCTCATTTCGTTTCTAAATATACATATGTAAGAATCCTGTGATATAAAGCTACAAAACAACACGTTTAAATATGTATGTAGAACTTATGTATATTCAACTATGTATGTAATTTTAAAAACACGTTAGGTAGATATCCTACATTTCTTGGATTAAATAAACGTAAAATCCAAGTTGTGTCATATTAAGGCGATCTCAACATTTTAACTCGTAAGAGCTTTTATAATTGACGAATTAGATCATATCAAGTTTTTCAAGGTACTTACTAACGTTACATTTTTTTTCTGTACTATGAACATATTAATCATTTGTATCAGAAACATAGAGCAATGTTTTTCAGAAAAACCTGAAGGAAAAGCTTGACTGCGACATGGGATTCGTTATCACCGGAAGGAACGTTAACTAGAACACTAATAAGAATATCTGAAGCACGAGCTTAAGAGATATTGGAATAATCAGAGGTCAGATGTCAATGCGGATGTGTAATTCCCCCTTCCGTATTGACACGGTGGAACTACACGGCAAATGTACAAGGGGTGTAAATATAACGAAGTTAATTAAAAAGGATTCAAAGAATTTGATGTTTTTTAACTAATCATTAGAATCTTTAAGCTTTCCTTATTAATTTCTTATATAAATAATTGATTATGTTTTATATTCCCATTTATATTTAAACTTATTTATAATGAAAATATAAATTATATACGCGAGTATAATTCTATTTATTTTATAATACATATGCGGTATGATTCGTTTCAGAGAACTTTACTTTTATAAAGAGGATTTTTAAATCACGTACAAATGTTCCCTCTGTTTGAAGAAAGAAACAATAAACAATTGCAAGGTGAGGGATGTCAATTAAAAGAAGAGTAAAAGTAAAAGACGAAAAAGGGTAGAAACGAAGTACGTTCTAGGACAGATGAAGAAAGCTCATATCAGTGTTATGAACCGACCCATGGTGTTAGGTACACTTGTGAACGACGGCGATGGTGATGACAACGACGATGACGAAGACGGTGTGCCGGTAAGTGGAGAGTTAACTCGGCTCAAAGTCACGAAACGGCACGAAGTAGCACGAGAGGAGTCGCGAAAGAGAACGAAGATTCATTCGTCTCGAAAAGAATCCTGCCTGGAGGCTTTGCTCCTATAGGGCAGAAATCCTCCTCCTTCTCATTATCTTCGTCTAACCTGAGAACTCTCAATTATTTTTTCAACGTCCTGTAATAATTAAATGTTCGTTGGTTTATAGCGAGGTGATAATATAATTAATTTCTTTTTGGAAAACAGTTGTTGAAATTTGTTAATATTAGTAAGTAAATAAATATCTAACACGATAATGGAATTCTTGTTCTTTAAAGTTTTTAAAGTTTCTTTTCTATTCAATTATAGCAAAGAACAGATGGATTACAAAAGACGCCATTTTGAAAGGACCAAGAATGCAGTCGAAAGATTAACCGCGAAGTAAGTAGAGTATCGAAGAGAAGAGAAGAAGAACAAGAAGAACACCAACAAGAAGAAGAGGTAGAGAAGAAAGAGAAACCTGAATGAGAGCAAGAAGTCGAAGACATAATAATCGGTGGCCTTTGCACGGCCTTTTCTGTTTTATAAGAAGAAAAGGAAGAAGATGAAGTAGCAGAATATGTGGAAGAAAGGAAGGAAAGAAGGAAGGAAGGAAGGGAGGAAGGAAGGAAGGAAGGAAGGAAGGAAGGAAGGAAGGAAGNGGAAAGAAGGAAGGAAGGAAGGGAGGAAGGAAGGAAGGAAGGAAGGAAGGAAGGAAGGAAGGAAGGAAGGAAGGAAGGAAGGAAGGAAGGAAGAAAAGAAGAGTTCGAAGACGCCGTCTTGGTCGTCGTCTTGGTCGTCGTCTTGGTCGTCGTCTTGGTCGTCGTCGTCATAGGTAAAGTTGAGGACAGTAGTAGTGATGATGATGGTGGTGGTGGTGGAGGTGGTGGTGGTGGTGGTGGTGGTGGCAGCGGCGCCGGCAAGAGTTTTGTAGCGGCATAGGAGGCGGGAGCCCAATGAGGATATATATATGCACACGCAATACAGCACACAGTCGACAGCCGGCAGTCGTAGGTAGCGGTCCGTGCTCTCCTTCCTCCTTCATCCTTTAAGGTAGCGAGGGAGAGAACAAGAAAAAAAAGGAGAAGAGAGAGTAGTAGTAGTTATTCTTCTTCTTCTTCTCTCCAATCGTTATCGAAGAATTTAGACTCGACTAATCACGAGTTTTATTATCGTTTTCTTCTATCGAGAAAGCTAAGATCGCATAAGAGATAGATATTAAAAATAAAAGAAACTAAGAGAGAGATATATATTTTACACCTATGAGAAAGATTTCATTGTGACAAGAAGTTAATCGTCTATGAAGATTCCTGCAAGAATTTTACGTTTACTCTCATTAATTTTCTTCTTTTGTTTTTCTTTTTTTAATTTTCTTCTTATGTTTTAATTAATTAACGATGACTGTTTTGGTGTTGTACTTGTCCTATCCTTCTCGTGGCCAGCCACGAGAATTAGGGTCAAAGATAAATGATCGAATTATTACAAAGGATTATCATCGTCGAAGAAGATAAAGAAATAAAAAGAATTGTTTTTCCCTCTTAAAAATTAAAAGATCTAATTAGTAACATCATTTAACTTCTTTATTCTTATTCTTATTTAGTCTGTTTTTTCTTTTATAACGAGTTCATGTGCATTCGTTTTTTAAGAATGATGTGTGATTATTGTATACGCTTTTCTTGTGTGCGACAAGAACGGATAGAAAAAAGGTGAAAAAGAAAAAAAATAGAAAAGATAAAAATAAATAGACTGAAATTATCAAAAAGACTCAGAAGAGGTGAGAGATAGTCTTGATCGTTCTAGATTAAAAGAACGATCGAAATAAGAGAGGAAAAAGAAGGGGAAAGTGTGAGATTCGCGTAGGAGAGCGTAGAACCGCGTTGAGTTCTCTCTGTAGAGAGTAGCCGAGCGATCAAGGCCCGGACACAGGCCACGAGCTCGCGTTCCTGGCTATGGGCAAGCTCTCAATAATCATTCGAAGTGGTACTCGTGAAAACGACCGAGAAGAGCCGGCAAAGCAAAAGCAACAAGAGCAGCAACAGCAGCAACAGCAACGCCAACAACGATATCATCGGCAAAGTTGTTGTCGTAATAACGCCAAAGTCATTTCGTGGTGTGCCGACTCTTCATCTGTGAATAGTAGTAGCTTGTTTGATGTTTGCGAAGAAACTGCTACGGTGAGATCCGGTACTCGAGGACAACCACCACGTGCTTTGAATGCTCTAAAGACGTTCCGCAACGAGACCACCTCTTTTTATTCGTTATTTTCGTTTCGTGCTACAAATTTTACGATAGACTCCGATAATAGTGTTGCTAATAAAGAATTTAAGGAACAGGATGAACTGTTAGTCGTTGGTGAACATTGTAAAAAAATTTCTTCTTCTTCATCTTTGTCTTCGTCGTCGTATTCCTCATTATTGAGGAAATCAACAAAAGGTTTATCTAAAAGTATTATCCTTGCTCTACTCGTGATGAGCGTTTTGTACGAGCCTACACTTGGTGTACCAGCACCGGCATCATCTTCATCTTCATCTTATCAGCTTCAACAACAGGTGGAAACCTATTCAAGATTTCTCGAATTCGAAGAGAACTACGAGGAGGAGGTGATATATGAGCCAACGGCAACGGCTACGCCAACTAGTGCTGGTCATTCTTCGAGGAACGTGCTCGGCGACGAAGAGCTTGAGATTATCAGAAGAAGCATCGTAGAAAGCCTCGGGCTTCGGAGGATACCTGATCCTTCTAAGGTAGGCGTTCTTCTGCACCCAATGCAGCACCATACGAGATCAAAATTATATCATATTTTTCGCGCACTTTATTGACTTGTTCAAAAATTTCATTTCTTTTTATTTTTCTTTCTTGTTTTGTTTTTTTTTTTTTTTTTTATAACCAACTATTGCAAATTAACGTTACGTACGTTAAACAATTTATTATCGTTATTTCGTAGAAAATAATCATTACGTATCTCTAGAATTTTTATTAACGTTATTAAATAAAAACATTAATGGGAGTATTTTTGAAAGGAGATCGATATTAACGATTAAAGTATATAGAAGTGTGTGTGATTTGAAAGTTATACGAGTTGGATTTATACACAGAAAACAAGTACACAATATCGGCTTCTTTCTTTTCATCTCTTCTCCTTTTCACCATACCACTACTACATGTATATATACATGTACAATACGCATATACAATATATAAACTATAAACTATAAACGCGCGTAATTAAAGAGAGAGAGAGAGAGAGAGAGAGAAAGAAGAACGTAACGGTATAGCTTGGTTAATCAAATGAGCGAGATTAGATAGATAAACAAATTTTGTTATTGTAAATAAAACATATTGCATTGGATCAATTTATTTTAGATTGTGAAACATTGATTATAATAATAATAATAATAATAACGATGATAATACTCTTTTTGGTTTTAATCGAAAGATCCTTTGTGTAGTAAAGAAGAAGAGAGAGTAACCGATTAATAGATTATTCTGTTGTTTAGTTACTAAGAATATAAACAGTCAAGTTGGATCAACTCAGCTATATCAGATTCTCTATAAACGTTTAAGATATTTTCGTACTGTCGAGTTATTTATGATCAGCATTGTTTGATGAAAGAGAATTAAAGAGATTGAAAGAAAGTTGAGCTGACTAATGAGATCAATGATTATAAAAGTGATCAAAGATTTATACATGTGTTTTAAGATAGTTATATATTTGGGATTATTTTTCAATTCCTTTTTTTATGATGACAAATAGAAAAAAAAAATACATATAAATATATATATTTATTTTAAAAATAGTTCTTTCTTAGGCAATTTGAAAAGCTTAAGAATAATATGACACAAAAAAAGAGAATGCATAAGTAAAATTGGTTGGTGACTTATTGTTAGAGTAGTTTTATAATCACTATATTTCAAATGTCTCTTTCTCTCTCTTTCTCTCTCTCTCTCTCTCTCTCTCTCTCTCTCCGTTTCTCTATTTCCTCTTCTTTTTGTTGTCATGACTCGCGACCCACAGTCCGAAAAGAACTTCTCGATAAACTCATGAAAATGATTGCCTCCGATGACGATAACAACCGATCTCGACGACATTTTCTTCTTCATTCATAACTATTCCTCGAGTTCGTTGATCGAAGTTGGCGTTATCTGAACGTTAGAATGAATGAAAAGAATGAATATATATATATATATATATATATACTAATCTATATACATATGTGCAAGATATCACTTTACAACACCTTTCACTAACATTTTTATTCCTAGTTTGTTCTTTTATTTTCATTGAAATATTTAAGGCAGGAATTAATGAATATATTGCTAGGTAGAAATTAATTAAGATGGAATGGAAGTGTCTTAGTAAATAACTTACTGTCGTAAGTTTTTATGTAATGATTAAAATCGATATATCGATGTAAATGTGAGAATTCTTATATAATTCACGTGTTGTTATTGTTCAGTAATTATTACTAATAATAGCATTGTTGTGTTCTTTTATCCTTGCAACAATCTTCTTAGTATATTGTTTTCTATACAATGTGTAATGGTTTTCATTATTCTATTCTTTTTTCTTAGAAGTTAGAAGTTAGAAGTTAGAAGTACGTAACAAAAATCTATACTTAAATTGTATATGTTATCATTGTTAAAATGCATTATTCGGTTAATTCATGAAAAATGTAGGTCTTAAACAAAATAACTAGACGTTTTAGGAAAAATTCTATAGAAATATTTTCATGTGTGTTTATTTTATTGATCAAATTTCATATGTTTAATGTGCGTATGTATACATAAACATATTTGAAACAAAATTAGCAAAAAATAACACGTCGTCATAAAACATTGACCGACTAACGATCTCATTAAAAGTAAATAAACAAACTAATCTTTTTACGAAACTTATTTATTGTCAATAATTCGAAGAAGTTAACGTATGAAAGATGATCAAGTGTTTACAAATTAGCATTAACAACAACATCTATCGAAGCAACATCCGTCACGAGATTATTAGATAATTTTATGAAATTTTAATAATAATCTTATAAAAGTGAATGCCTAAGCTTAATTAACACACATATACAATTATTACTTTAATAATACGATTTATGCATGTGCACATAATATATGGAATTTTGGAAATATTTTGTCGAATATAATAATGAGAAATTTAGCAGAAAACAACTTGTAAACCTACACATATACATTTTGATCTCATTATAATTTAGTTAATTTAATTTTTCTTTATATTTTTGTACTGTGGCAGATAATGGGTTACCACAGATCAGTATAGTCATTCAATGGTTCATGAATTCATGAATTTCATGTTTTAATGATAAGATATGTAAAATATATTATGTTTATTTATAGAAAAAATAATTGATAAGGAGAATAATAAAAATAGCGACAGGAGTTTAGAGAATTTGGATCGACATAGTCGTCGGGTGCATTCGACGCGTCTCGTCGAGGCCACTCGACCAATTTTATCGACAAAATGTTGACCGCGTTACACGTGTCTATGACACGTCGCTTTTACATACATACAAACATATATAGAATAACGTCGTGCAGAGCAGGGTTCGTTGGCATCGTATAAAAAAGCATTCTCTGTAGTAGACGACAATGACAACGCGACAACGACAACGACAACGAAAACGAATAGAAGGAGGAGGAGAATACATGATAGTAAAACAAGAGAGAGAGAGAGAGAGAGAGAGAGAGAGAGAGAGAGAGAGAGAAGGAGCTGTCATCTGGGAGCATCTGGATCGTTAAGAGCTCATAGATTCATGCGTGAAACGAGCCGTGTGACAGCGTGTATCACAGTAAAGCGTGAACAATCGAATCGCGTGTTCTTCCGATCATTTTCAACGACTTGTCTCTTTCCATTAGATCATTCTATTCGTAGGCGTGACAATTAATTCACATACACACAGACTTGTAAGTTTATTTATTTAATTGGATAATTTGAAAAATCTGCTATGGGTCTCGATTTATTACGCATCATCATTGTCTTCGTACGCGTCGTCAATTATCGCTACGCAAAAAGTAACACTAGAGTAATTGTGTCTTGTAAAAAATAAAAGTAAAAATTAATTGGTTGTACTTGTATATACATATATATATAATTGAAGAAGAAATACATGTAATATCATCATGTATGTGTGAATACATAGAGGAGATATATGTATGTACTACATAATAATCACGTTCTTTTGATGATATGCCGACACGAGTAAACATCTTTTCTCACGTATAAGAAGACTCGGCTTTCCAGATAAGCAAGCGACACTTAAAACGACCGGATTACTCGTGTCTCAATCCCCATGATCGTTATCTGACCGTACATTCCGAAGAATCTTATGTTGAGTCGAACAAGCGATCAGGTGGGTCGGGGTCTTCAATGCTTTCAATAGAAATTTTCATGCTTATTTGAATCTGACATCAAATGGCACAACCTGTCTCTTGTGCAACCTGTCAACGTAAACGTGTCCGTTCACATATTTCATTAGGTATTGTTTTTGCTATCTCATACCAGATAAAACGTTGTTGCTTTACGTTGTCCGTCTTATAGAGTTACCGATAATATTCTTGTTATAATTTTACAGTCAATCGAACGTGAAATCGTTCGTTCGTTCGTTCGTTCGTTCGTTCGTTCGTTCGTTCTTTCGTATATCTCTCTCTTAAGTCAATAAGAAAAATGGATATAATAGGAGGAGCAAAAGGTGACAAAGTGGTGACGCCTCGACGACATTTAGAAAGAAAGAAGGTACGTGGGAGGGAGAGAGGAAGGAAGGAAGGAAAGGTAGATCAAAGAAGAAAGAAACAAGAGGAAAAAGAAGAATATACTTTTAGTATAATGTCTCGTCGAAAGGTTTCGTCGCTTCGTTTCGCTTCGCAAAACCATCCCTTTGCTTTTTTTTCTTCTTCTTGTTTCTTACAGAAGCCACTGATGCACGACAATCAAAATTTGATGAATAGGAAACGTGAGAAATGAATTTCAAAAAAGAAAAATTGTATGAGAAAGAAAAAACCTTAATGTCGCTCTTCGTAGATTTCATCGAGTAATTTTAAGTGTGTCAAGGAATACGACTCGCGTACTTAAGAGACTCGCATGGCATGAAAAGACTCGTAGCATCATCTGAGAAAATGCGATCGTTTCGTCTTTGAAAATGAAAATTTTGAGCTTTGTCGAAGAAAGAGAAAGAACAATTTGGAGCACATCGATCTTTGATACTTTCAATTATCCTCGGTTAAGATCGGTACGGAAAATTTATTCCACGTTTTTTTTTGTTCTTCTAGTTATTCTTTTACGCGTTAATTTATCCCACATCATTAATCGACCAACCAGTCAGACATTATTATTTTTCTTTCTTCTTCCTTATATCGTATTTTAGATTTTCCTTGATTTATTATATTATTATTATTATTATTATTATTATTATTATTATTTACATATGCATGCATGTCTAAGAATCATTGATGAATCTTTTAAATGATGAATTCCTCATGAGTTTCTCAGAAATAGAAGAATATTTATAATATATGAGTAAAAGAGATATATGAAAATAAATGACGAGATGAGAATGTTCTTTGAATTCAATGAAAAACTTTACTAATCAATTTAAATTTCATCTTCTCGATCATTCTTTCACCATAAAGAATGAAATCTCTCTCTCTCTCTTAGATTTTTTTTGTTTTTGTTTGGTTATTGACCATTTCAGTTTTTGCCCCGTAACGGTATCATTATAGCTCTCTCGTGGAATCATCTTGTACCTACAGGAGGTTCAGCTTGGTGGAACGAGTTGTAACACGCTCGAAAGTTCAAACTGTTCTCTCGTCTCCTTGGCATGTAGTAGTATGTACATTGCACATGCTGCAGCCGTGTTGTGTTGCATCCTGAAACGACATACAGACGAGTCTCCTCCCGTGAAATTACGCACGGCGCGACTTCTCATTATCCAATCCCGAGCATTTTGCCGCGTGCACACACACCTTTATGTATACATACTTACCAACATAGATAGATGCATATATATATATATATATCTAATAGATAATGTGTATTCAAAAGTAACATTTGCGCGCGGTTTCTTTTCCCTTTCATCAAAATCTACGAGTTTTCTTGTTTTTAGAATTAATTATAGAATTAATTATAGAATTAATTATAGAATTAATTATAGAATTAATTATAAAGAGAGAGAGAGAGAGAGAGGTGGTTGTAGCACACAACAACGATGAGAAGAGAGAAATGAAAATCGCTCGATCACTTTATATCCTTTTGTTCTATTTGAATTAATTTCGTTTCATTATGCGATTTAATCGTGCAAACCTAAAGATACCCCGTAGATTCTCATCGCATTCGATAGCCGATTATTTCGCCGATAATGTTGTCGAACGTGCACACTCATTATTACGCGCGAACTTTATTATAATAGTATATAATTAATATACATTTACTTATTATATGGATGCATTTATTAAAAAAAAATTTCAACGATTTAGTTTGAGCGATAATTCAATCGATTTATCGATGGAAATTAATGTTATTTAAATTGAATACACGTATGATCATTAATTTTACTTTTCTACGTATCTACGATCGAATGCAACATTCCAATGAACTTTCCACGCGTCGTGTACAAGAGTCATCCATCTGTGGTTTATGCAAATATAAATCGTGATTCGTGAGAACTTTCACCTTTAGGGATAATAAAAAATACCATATAAATCAATGAATTTGTTAAATGGTCTTACGAAACTTTACAAAATAATATTTGACGATTTCTCACATTATTATGTTATTTATTTTATTGGAAATTTAAAAAATGTATAAAGTGCACTGATATTTTAAATATTCTAAGATCAATCGATCCTTTAGCATTACTGGTAGATCTGTAACACTAGTTGTTTGAAATATCCCAAGAGGAAGAAGAAGAAGAAAAAGAATAAGAAGAAAAAGAATAAGAAGAAGAAGAAAAAGAAGAAGAAGCAGAAGAAGAAGAAGAAGAAGAAGAAGAAGAAGAAACATGTTCCGTTCATTGTTACACGCATAAATTACATCAAGTATCTTTATAACCGTCGACGATGTTATACGACCGTACGAGGAGGCTTCCACCTAAGCTTTTTTTTCTTTTCTTCTTGAACAACTTTGCTGATTTATGAAGTCGTTCTTTAGGATACCGTCTAAGTACTTAACAAAGTTCCATTAACTCTTAGAAAGAGAAAAAGTATATGTAATATAATATATGTGTAATTAAATTTTCGTAATATTATTTTGATCAACAATTTGATTCCACATACACTATGATTACATATCTCTAAACTACAAAAAGAAACCTCGACGATGTTTTCACAAATCTCGGTATTCATTTGAAATTATTTTTCAGTTCGCGTCAAAGTTCCGTTGAAGCCACCTTCTTCGTTGCATTTAAGCAACAGGTGTCACGCACGCA
This sequence comes from Polistes dominula, assembly GCF_001465965.1. The sequence continues at coordinate 18,285 of NW_015149091.1, forward strand.
GGCCGTACTATAAAGAGAGAAAGGTTGAGGGTGAGGGCGAGGACGAGGACGAGGGCGAGGGCGAGGGCGAGGGCGAGGGCGAGGGCGAGGGCGAGGGCGAGGACGAGAGATGCGGCCTCTTTTGCCCACCGGCACGCAACTTTGATCTCTAGCAGCGCACGCGCACGCGCATATCTTTCCATTGTATTTTCATTCTTTCCTTATTCCTTTAGCTTGCTTTTATTATTACCATATACATTTTTTAGTTTATTTTATTCCTCCTTTTTTTTCCTACATATCTTCGTATAAGATGTTACTTCACTCGATGAGAAAGTTTTTTTCATTTATCGAGATAGATTTTTATCACCTTTTCGAGTGTTATTGAGATTCTAAAAAAAAGATTCGTTTTATCTGATAACGTTAACTTGCAATTATTACCGAGTTGTATTTATTTATATGCGTGAAGGTAGAAGGAGGGTGTGGGTGCGTCATAGGACGATGATGCTAATGTGACTCGTTATGAAACTATGCGAATTACTATTGACGGTGTGCCACTTCTTTTGACTTTTTTTTATTTATTATTTTTTTTTTTTTACAATAGAAATAAAACGTGCGTTCTTCTCTCAGATTAAAGTATTCAATTGTATAAGTCTTTATTATAGTATTGTTTATTATATTAGATAACGTTTTAATAAAAAAATGATTGTAATTTTTCATTATAAACAATGTGTGGTAAAATTATCGAACACATAGAGACACCCATCTAAAAGTAATATACGTTCTCATAATTCAATGTAACTTTCTCTTGACTCTTCCAAGATTTGTAAGAAATAGTTACAGGAAGTACTTACTACGTCATTGATAACATAGAATTGTAAAGGAATAGATCGGTGACTCATGTGGACATATAACTATGGAAGATGGAAAAGTTCCTTTCAATGGTCTCTTTCGAATTCATTTTCTATTCTTTTTTTTATTTTTTTTATCATCTTTAATTTATCTTAAATTTCATGTCGTAACACCTAAGTCGTTTCTCTCTCTCTCTCAATTTGATTCTATATTATATCGTAGAAAATGATTTCGGACGATAATAATTTGATATATCTACCTATCTAACGATTAAATATTCACGGTATCTAAAAATACCCCGAGTATTTCATAGACGTATAAACGATTTCTACGGAAATAGAATGTTAACGTTTCAATCGTTTCACGAGAATGAGGGAAGTTCGTTCACGAGGATATTACAACGTTATGTCATCAATTAATACTTTATTAGAGATCCAATCGAGATAATTATATATCTTGTTGCGATTAAATCGATATCGTCTACTCACCGTTAACACAAAATACATACGTATTTAAGTACAGTACATTAAAAAGAGGAAGATGATAGTAGCTAATAACATACGCAAATAAAATATCTTTTTTCTATTTTTTCTATTTTTGTACGTTTAACAGAACGTATATATTTCTTTCTTTTCATTTGTCTTCTTCACCATTCTTTCATTTATATCTTCCTCCATCGATGGAATAGATAGATATTTCAGTTTGTTTTTTGATTCAACCGTTCCTAAGAATATTGTCGGATATTTGTAAAAGGTAAAAGGTAGGGGGAAGTTTTACAGGTAGGAGAATGTCATTGTGTGTCGTTGAGATTTTAAGGAAAAATTTGAAAGAACAACTCGATCGTCTGCTTCCTTGTGTTCTTGTCGCGGCTCTTGTGAGACTTCTTCTTCTTCTTCTTCTTTTTCATCTTTTTCTTTTTCTTATTCTTTGTAAAAAGAGAAGTTGCTTTGCACTGGTTGGTAGTAGTAGACAGGACGTCGTCTAACGTGGGTGGTCCTTCTTGCCCCACTTTCGCTTACGCATGCACGAGCACGTGCACGTGCGTCGTTTTCCTTTGCCTTGCCTTGCCTTGCCTTCCCTTCTCTTCCCTTCCCTTCCCTTTGCCTTGAATCCTTTTTACATTAGTTCTTGTCTTCCTTCCTTCCTTCCTTCCTTCTTCTCTTTTTATTTTTCGCCGACATATGCACCTTTGCAACCTCTTGCTTTCCAGCCAATATAAAAATCGATGAAACATTATTCGTTACAATCGCAAAGACACTTTTTTCTTCATTTAATCCAAAAATATTCTTAACACGCACTATATACTTATATACAATATACTTATTTACATCCTTTCCAATAGATTTCGAGGTCAGCTAGTCACGATAATGAGGATTATAATTACACGCGTGTGCACGCAGGTGTATGTGTTTGTTTTTACGAATCATTGAGGTTCTTAGGATCCGGCATGACATATAACATATATCCGGATCCTTTCTATTACAAAAGAATACCTGCGAGTTTAGAAATAATCAAATAGACAAAGATAGAACAGGTGTGTGATAGGGAATGAGAAACGCTTAGCAGAGATTTCAAAAAAACATTTGGAGTTTCCCAATAGCATTCAGCAAGACGGTAACAAAATTATTCGAGTATATTTCTATTTTTCCTTCTCTTTCCTTTCCTCTTTCTCTCTTTTTTTTTTCTCTTTTTCGTAACAAGTTCGCACGTTAGCAAATCATCGTAATGCGTGTCTCTTAATCATTTCTCCTCACCATTCGGCACCCTTGACTCTCTAAATTTATTTCGAAATATAGCATACCCTCCTTTTTTCACATTTACGTTCAACTTTCAAATACTTACTTTTACTACTTGTTATTTCTTTTTCTCCCCCTTGTCTAATTTTTGTCTAATTTTTTTTCTACAAATACCTTCTTACACGCACACACACACACACACACACACATTTAGTTTAGTTTAGTTTAGTTTAGTTTTCAGAACTATATGTTATTTCTTTGAAAATGATTGTTAATCAAAATATTAGATTCATTTATGGAATTGAATTATTTTTAATCGAAATTTGTGTTAATGAAAATAACACGTTTCATCTCTTTTTCTCTCTCTTTCTTATTTCTTTCCTTTTGTCTTGTTTTATTTATTTATTTTTTTTTTTTTCTGAAGAACGCACGGCGCCGTGCGTTTGCCCTGTCTCGTACGTATCCTGGTAGCAATGTATCTACATAATGGCCCGCACGCTAATTATAAGTATACACCCACGTGGTGGGCATACTCATTACATGATTTGAAAAATATTTATACCAACTAGAAGACTTTGAACTTTTTTTTCGAAAGCATAATCCCATCTTACATGAAAACTTCGATATGATTAGAAAGTTTTACATAGACAATTTTTAAAAAGGAAATTAATAGAAATACAAATTCATACCAGGTAAAAAATATTTATACGTTTGCTTACATATGTATGAACAAAAGTTTTCTTCGCAAATACGTCAAAGCATTTGTGAAACACTTGTTAAGTAGAATACTTGGACTATTTGATATTCCAACTTGAATTATATTGTCAAAAATTACGAAAGAAGTGTCATCAATGTTTTCCCTTATAAGCATAAGATTCAAATTGTTGTTCGTTAATGAAGATGAAAGATGAAGGAGAAACTAGACGAGAAACTTGACAAGAAACTGGAGGAATTATAAAACGAGAAGAGAAAGAGAAATGAAAAAGAAGGTTGTTTGTTAAGAAAAGATGGAAAACACTGGCAAAGTGCGTGCTCCCGCAACTTGGGGCGGCTATAACTCAAGTCGGCGAGAACGAATAAATTGTGAAAGATAAAGGCCAGGCCTGTTTATCTGAAGTGATATTTATGGGATTTCTACGTTGATAATTCGGTTACATGCGTACCATATTATCGGGACACTTAGGCAATTGCGTCCACGAAGGAAAAGAGAGAGAGAGAGTTTAACGTACTTTTCGTTTATATTATTCATCTTTACTTTACAAATATTTTCTTGATAGATCACTTTTTTCTATGTATTATAATTTATTTCTAAATTTGATGTCAATGATCGATAAGATATATAAAACGAGTTTTATATTAATCATTTATTTATTCTTTCTTTCTTAAATTTACCTGTCTAAGGTACTTCTCACATATTGTGAATGATTTCATTCGATTAGTTAACATCCTTCAAGAATTTCATTTCTAATCGGTTGGATTTTAATGATCGGTGACATTCTGACGACAGTTTTTTTTTTTTTTTTCAACGATGACTATGACAAGTCGAAAAGAAAAAAAGAGAGAGAGCAAATTTCAAGAGATAAATCCCTTTCGTCAGTGATCATCTTATCCTTTTTGTGTTATCTACATATGTATATATACACATATGTAATTCATTTATATGCATATATATATATATATCGTATATCAATTGATCAAAAATAACTGAAAAGTTACTATGTTCAGCTCACTATGACAGGCTGCAATCACTTGGTCGTTGAATCGACGCTAACGAGATTTATGATTGGTTTAAATTTGAAGAGAAAGTTAGTCGTTTCGTCTTCCTTTTATACAAAGGAAATTTCTCTCACTCTCTTTCGGTCTTTTAGCAAAGTTAAAGATCAGGAACACGTTTGTATACACTTTTGATAGGACTTAATACATGGTTCTGCTGGCTTTTCACAAGAAATGCATTTCATGCATAAGCATAGCATACGTAAAGCTAATTAAATGAAATTTCTCGATCGTTTTGAAGGACGGAAGACGACGCTGTGTAAATTAGCCCTCCTTTCTTTCCTTTTTTTCCTTTTTTTTTTTTGAGAACAGGAGAGAAGGAGAAAAAGAAAAATGCAGCGTCATGGCGATGACGTATTCAACGTCATCATCAAGATCGACCGGTAAATCACCAAACCGGTATTTTTGTTGTCCGAATTTCTTCGAATTAGAGAATGTTTACGGTTAAATTACAATCGCATCGATATTAGTGAAGATATAAATGATGTCAAAATATATACATCGATTTGTTGATAAATAATTTCGCGTGAAATTTCATATATATACCTAATATGATAAATATCTCTGGTTGATAAACAATTTCGTTTAACGCAAATCTGTTGAGATTTTAACGAGTCGAAGGCGTGCCCAGAAAATTTATTTTGTATTTTTCTTCATTTTACGAATCTCTTCCGAGAAAGATATCTTTTTTCTTTTTTTATATATTTATCGTTCGAGTTCGACTTTCGAGTCCAAGGCCAATCGATTTATATAACTATCTCTCTTTTTTTTCTTTTTTTTTCTTTTTTTTTCTTTTTTTTTTATGTATATCCCGAAGTTTTAGATGTATTCTAAAATTTCTATTCTCGTTTTTCGCGTTTGCGAATAATTAAGCAAGCCATATGTAAAAGAAACGCATGGAAATTCCCTGCTGAGCGTCCGATCCGATTTGTTGTTGTTTCATCCACGTCCGGTGATCTGCTGCTGTGCTGCTCACTTAGCCTCGCGAATTTGTTTTTGCGCTTATGCATACCAGGACACTGTTCTCTCAAATCACAATTTTAAAAGGACCAATTGACTGACCTACGCAGACTACAGAGGGCTAGTAGTATACTTGTCGTTTACTTAAAGTTTCTTAAAAAGAAATTACGTTCGTCTAGACGGATTAAGAGATGAACGGAAGGTAGGAGGGAAAAGGGAGAGCTTGAAATTTATCAATGAAGGAAATGCGGTCATACTTATGACGTGTGAATTTCCAAATGTTTCATAATAAATTTTACGATTATTATATATATATGTAGGTACTAGGTGCTATGGCTTTCTTCTAATACTAAACTGTTAAGATGGGTTGTAGCACTGAATTTTTCTATATATATATATATATATGAGAAATTGTAGACACCGTATGTTTGATTGCTTGAGTTTCAATATGAATTTGTTCGTATCTAATTGTCGATGTAGGGGGCCACCCACAAAGATCTCGTCATGACTTTCTAAAAAGCCCATACTTCACACTCTCTCTCTTTCTCTCTTTAACTTCATTTCCTTTACCTAGCATGAATATCGCGAAGTCACGTATTCTTTAGCTTTGCAATAGCTTCAAAGAAAACGAAGATAAAGAAGAAGAAGAAGATGATGAAGACGAAGACGAAGACGAAGACGAAGACGAAGACGAAGACGAAGAAAACATTCTTCTCGAACCGGAACTTGCCTCGGTGAAGTTAACTGATCTTAAGAAGAAGACGAAAAAGAAGAATCTATCTCTTTCTTTGGAAAAAAAAAAAATGAAAAAGAGAGAGAAGTTAAATGACTTTAAAGGGATTGGCGGGGGCGTTAGGTTGCCACGATGAAGGATGACTCACCTATCGTCTTCACCGTCTGCTTCCGGTGAATTCAGGAGGATCTCGTCACGATTGTTTACTTTATTTCTCGTCTCGTTTTTGTCTTTTTCTTTCTTTCCTTAGTTTCGTCATTTTTTTTTATTGAAGTTTATCAACAAATTCATATATATCTATATTGTAAAAGTTTGATCGAACTTATACCAAAGAAGAGGGTTAAACAAGAGACACGTGTTTTCTTTGGGATTTTTGTTTTTCTACAATCTTTTTCACTTCATTCACATTGTTCATTATTACAAATAGAATTTTCTTGTAACTCGATCGAATTGTACGATTTTCTTCTTAGAAATGATTAACCAACTTTATTAACGTGCAAACAAAAATGACGAACGCGATAATATTATTTATATCTACCTTCTCGAGAAATGGGATAATGTTAGAATTGAAAGATGTTGTGTTTTATATGATGATTGGTCGCATTGATGAATGCACGTCTTAATTTTAGAAATGATCTCTCTTTCTTCCTATTATTCTCATCGATCAATCAAAAGTTTAACTTTTGCTCTCTCTTTCTCTCTCTCTCTAACCATAATCATGCACTTTTTTCCTAATGATCACAAGTATAAATATATTTATTTGAAAATAGCAAAGTTATCATTTAATAATAATGGAATTGGAAAATAAAATTGTCAACTTTGTTTCTATTTCTGAATCATAGAAATATCTTTTTCTGTCTCCTTCTCTTTCTTGTTATTAATCTCAGAAACGTCATCGACGTCTGGTCTTTTCAACTAGTGAAACGTCCGAGAAACAGTGCCGTAGACGTTCCTAGTACCTTCTGAAGAGTAGAAAGAAGAGAAAGAGAGAGAGAGAGAGAGAGAACAACTTGAAAGTTGGAGAGGAGCTTTAAGAGGGATGAAAAAAGGGGTAAAAACGGTGGGAAAGACAATGAGGACAGAGAAAAAGAGAGAGTATGATTGTTAACTAGAGCGTAAAATTCACATTTGATTCGTGACAAACTTTATGTTGCGACGTTCAAAAATTAGATCTTTTTTTTTTTTTATGTCGATCGTCAATGGCACATTTTTTATGGCAATGATTATCCATCCGTTTTAGTTTTCTTGTTTGATCATTTCATTTCTTCTTGATTGCTCGTAATTGATCCCTAATCATTTTTACTTGGATATCCAATCGTAATAAATATACATATATCAGATTTAACGTGGATAGCTTATTTAATTGGAACGTTAACGAAGCAACCAGGTAATAATAAGTTTTACAAATCAATGAGAAGTATAATAAATGATTATTTTATACGAGTTCATTGAACTTTTCTTTTTTTTTAATCATGACAATTATAAAACTTATTTTTTACGGCTTATAAAGGTGAACATATATGTACGAGAGATTTGTACGTATTTTACATTCTATATATTCCTTTTGTTTTTTTCTTTTTTTTTTTTTAGGCTAACGTAAGCCAGACGGAATACGAGAGGGCGCACAGAGAGTACCTGAAGAAAGTGCAGCTGTCGCAGCATCATGGACCACCGCAGGAGTCGAGAAAGCGAAGAAGACTTCACGTGTTTCATGGCACAGGTATATTAAATCAAAAGAAAATAAAACAAATCACGTGAGAATTACTTTATTTTATACGTATGCATATATATATATATATATATATGTATAATATGTATGTGTGTAAAAAAGTCTTTTTTCCATCTCATGTGAAGAGTAAAAAAAGAGAGAGAGAGAGAGAGAGAGAGACTTGAAATTTTCACGCGTCGCTCGTAAACTTGTATAAGAAAAGACCTGACACTTTGTTTCTTATAAATGAGAGAAAGGGTTAAAAGAAAGAAAGAGAAATTAAAGGGTCATTTTAAAAAGAGCCTCGAAATTTTAGCCAAGAATTCTGACTAAAAAGGGGCCCCGGGGGTGTCTCTCAACCCCTGAAACCTGGGCGAACTTTTGCGAAGAACTGCAAACTCGTTTCTTTTGAATTTTTTTCCTTCTTGTTTTATGCTCCCACACTGAGTAATAAAAAAGATGAAGGAGGTGAAGGAGAATCCCGGTGGTAGTTCAAAAGGAAGTTGCAAAAGTTGGAAGATTGATACTCCTGTCTCGGTCAATGAACTTGGACCGAAAAATCTTTGCGATTTCGACAAAAGAAAATGAATCGACTATAGAATCGATTCTGTAGGTGTTTAATAACGATGACATAAGTTTTCATCTTCGAATGCATCATTCTCGTCGTTTCTTACGTCAAATCTTTTTCGTTTGTCCTCTTTTCTGAGAAACGGTGACGAATAAGATAACTAGTAAAGATAGAAGATATCTAGATTGCTGGCTAGATAAACTAGAGAGGGAGAAACTAACGGATGCTGAGATCCTAAGATTCGAAGAGTATATTTCTTTTGGAGTGTCTCGAGCAAATATACGAAATGCTATTATTGGAACTTGCTGGATCAAGATAGAGAGAAAGAAAGTATCCATTTAGTAGAGAAAAAATGGAAAATTATTTGTTAACTACATTCTGACCAGATGACTTGGAAAATTGTTAGAGGCGTTCTCGGAAAAAATGTAGATGGTAAAAAATGTAGGTGGTCACAAGTATAATTGCCACTTCGTCTAAATAAACTTAGGGTTAGGGTTTGTATAGAGAAAGGGTTCGAGAGAAACGTGACGTTTGGCTAGAAAGCAAAGTCGAGTAATTTGTTGTTTCTCTTTCTATTATACAAAATTGTACGATTTATTATTTTTCTTTTCTCTTTAATTTTGTATTTTCTCAGACAGTTATCGTTGATTTCGAAAATAATGTTTATTCGAGTAAATAAGATTAGAGAAGGGTTTCGAGAGAAAACCCTTATATATTATTAGATACATATATATATTTTTTTAAACACATTTGCAGTTGCTTTTTTCTCGTCATTTTATTCTTTTTTTTTCTTTTTTCCTTCATCAACAACTAGTTGATGATATTACATATACATGTATATATATATATATATATTTAGTCGAATAATATAATAAGAGAATCTCTTCTACACTTGTAAAATAGAATGTATATGTGTAGGAACTTTGAAATATTAACAGCATTAACAAAACGGTACGAAAATTAAAAGTTTGCTATTAGTAGTATCGTTTATCTTTGATAATAAACATTATAATTAGAATTATTTAATTAAAGAGATACTCGTTTTCAGTGACAAGTAGATATTTCTCATCCTGCTGACCGAAAAAGCAAGTTAGTAGTAGTAAGTACATATTATGGAATCTGGTATCTTAAGATGACCTTAGGTTTTAGGTCGGACATTCATCTAAAGTGTACCTACTCGAGCTGACCAGTCTGAAGTGGTGCTTGTCTACGGTGGTAGCAACGTTAAGAAGATGAAAAGAAGAAAAATAGAGAGACAGAAAGAAAGAAAGAAAGAAAGAAAGAAAGAAAGAAAGAAAGAAGAAGACTTCTTTGCTCGTGACGGCTCGCCTCGCAGCCGCTACACGGCTGTTATTATGAAATAGAAATTCCATGCTCGGCGGAATGCCGAGCGACGAGTTCCTCGATGCAATAAGAACGAATCGTCAAGGAAATGCACAAGCAGCAACAGCAATATAGAGAAGAAGAAGAAGAAGAAGAAGAAGAAGTTAGTAGCAGCGGTAGCAGATAGTCTGCACTCTGCTTTGGTGTGTTTCATCTAAATAGTTTTCAGATACAATTCTATATTATTAGGAATATATGATAACTTTTATATTTTATAGATTACTAAAAAAGAAAATTCGTTAAATTTAAATTGATATGATTTTTCAAATGGATACTATTATTAGTACAATAGTACTATGATATAGTATAATTAAGTTATTTTGGACATTTTTTTTCTCGCTCTCTCTCTCTCTCTCTCTCTCTCTTTTATTTTATTTTTAGCACCACGTGCAATTTGCTTCCACGTTTTAACACGATTAACGGCGCCCGGACGATATCTCAGCTAATTGGATTACCATTCGTGCCAGCGTTGTCATCGAACTCGACGAATTCATTTGGATTCCTGACGACATTCGAATGATGTTAACAATTTTTCAACGAATTAGATAAATATGTTTGTCAATTGTATTAAAAAAAAAAAAAAAAAAAAAAAAAAAAAACAACAACAATTGTATCTTTTAATATATGTATGTGCAAAAGACGTAGGATGATAAAAGTAAGAACGTAGAAAACGTAACGTCAATCATCTTGAAATTGATCTAGTCAAAGTAATAGTAAGTTAGGCACACTAGTGTTGGCGTATAATCAGGAAGTACAAAATAAGTCGGAGGACCTTTAATCATAAATTTTGCCGATTTAACTGTTCGTACTCTTGAATTGATATTACTACGACTGAAGTTAGTGTAAAACATTGAAATTTCGTTTTCCATGAATCGATGTAAGAGATTCTGTAAAGGATACAGAACGGAAGACGCATTTCTCTTCTTTCTCTTTCTATATTTCTTACGCTATGCAAAAATACCTTACGAGAAACGTACTTGGTGTCTATTCTTAGAATCAAAGTCGTGTGATAAAGTCTATAATTGGCACGGCTTACGATTCCGCGATGTATATGTGTGTTACCGTGTCGGTTATTTAGGGCGTATAATCGTTTCGCGATTTCGCAGTACGAAATTCTCCGTGTCTGACGAATATCAACAGATATTCGTTGTTTGCCGAGTGTATTGAAGAAAATGCCATGAATTCCGAAAGGATATATCATTCGAGCTATTTTCCCTGGAATCGTCACTTTAAAACCATCTATTATCTCTCTGTATCTCACCCTCGCTTCGCCTAATTCTATTTGTGAATGAACGTACCTAGTGCGTTTCGATCCGTAGATATTGACAATAAGAAGAAATAAGAGATACTCTCAAATATTTCACAATGTGTCATTCATTTCTAAATAATAATATTAGAATAATTAGATACAAATTTCGTATTTCTATAATTAACTCTTACAAACTAATCATCTATCTCATCTAATACTTAATAATCATTCTAAATACTTAATAAATCATTCGACAGAAAGTCCAATTTGTCAATCAATTGAAACAATTTGTTTTCCAGTCCCATAAATGTCCCTAGGCATCCCATAATTTTGTAGAATCTTATTCTTATCTAGCCAATAAATCATTCTATTTCTTTCTCTTTCACGTAGCACGTGCTCGCTCTCTCTCTCTCTCTCTCTCTCTCCCTAGAGAGAGATAGAGATATAGAAAAGATAATTCTATGATGCATGGAATGTGAACGCAACGCATAATGAAAATTTCACGTTCGAATCGTCGATAGAACATACCAATCGTGATAATTTGACATTCTTCTATTGGATCTCTGCAGGATCCAATAAACTGGAGAGAGAGAAAGATGGAAATAGATAGTGGGAAGCGGGGGTGGTAAGACACGCTTAGACACGTTTCTAACGTGTTATAAATCATTTCGACCCACCCACACGAAACTTCCAGCTTCAATTATTTTCAAGATTAGACCCGCGGGAATGATTTTAGTGGCGTCTTTAGAAAATAAACAAATAGGACATGCGTTTCTACGATTCGAGGAAATGATTGTGTCAATGTTTAATGGATTTAAATAGAGTTAATTATTACGAAAGACTTGTGCTTTTTTTTTTCATTTACGGTGCGTAGGTGGCTCGGAATATAATACGAAATTCTTGAACAAGAACATAAGGGATTTGAAATGATTTCAATTGCAACCATTAATCATTTTTACTGATTGTTCGTTTCTTCTTTTTGTCATTCTTTATATTTGATTATATGTGAATTAAATGTATTAATTAAACTCAAAGAGGAAAGTTTTACAATCTAATAAATGCATAATGCTCTTATATTAGTACACTATTGTTCGTGGAAATCGTATAGAACACTATAAATGAATGAGTAATGCACATTACACACGTGTTAGGTACTCCATTAGAACATCATTCTTCGAATTCGAATAATTCGACAGTCTTTTATTTCTAAGAACTATTATTCTAATAGATGCACACGATATATACGGTATTTTATTACTACAATGGAATATTTGAATTTGTGTAATTGACATTTTTTGTCTTCGCCAACTGAAAGTTTACACACGACACACATTGAAAAATCGATGATTTTTTATTGACGATAGTACAAGATAGTTATTTTTAAAGTAAATCGAGATGAATTCCACGAAGTCGTTCGTTAAATTTCATTATCAGTATCTTCGACATATATACATATGTAGCTAAAAGCTCGTAAAATCCGTGTTCCGAGTATGGCGAACAAGAAGAAATTTCGAAGAAGATAAACTCTCTTTCCTACTATATCTCTTTTTAACAAAATATACAAATAAAAAAAGGACGAGATAAAGGATACGAAAATGAAATGCTCGTTTTCTTTGATAAGAAACGGGTTCGTTCTTTCGAGAAATTCTTTAATATTTTAACATAGTCTAAAAATGATAATAGATTTACGTACATTTTTTTCAACAACAGCAACAACAACAACAACAACAACAACAAGAGCAAACATTTGATTATGAAAAAAGTATGTGTGTGTGTGGGAGACAAGTTAAATGTTATTTACAAGATGTCGAAGTAATATATTTCGAATTTGATTCGGGATGATGCAGTAATAAAAACGAACGAGTCGAATGTTCTTTTTCCTTTTATCGTAGTCCACTTTTATGTAGAGTACTTCTTTGAAAATCTTTATTTGAAGTGAGACATAAATTAGCTCGTAATTTAACGTTAATGATGAAACTTCGAGTAATCTGCATACATATTTCCTGTTATTGTAAATTTCATTTACTAATATCAGAAAGTACAAGTTTTCGAGAGTCGAACGTATCGAAATTTATTGAAAATGATCGAGAGGTGTGATCTAGAAATAAGGACGTTTAATAATAAACCTTTTCAAATATTATTATTATTATTATTATTAATATCATATTTCTCTGATCGTAAAAATGTAAATTATTAAGAAAAAATAATAACAAGTTCGAAAGTTGAAATCATTCGACAGGAACGTATCGTGAATGATTTAGATAATAATCTAATAATGATCTAGAAACGATGTAGAAATAAGAACGTTTAATTATGAATGCTTCGAATACATGATTATTTCTGTGATCGTAAGAAATTCAATTATCAGAAATTATACAATAAATTCGTGTGTTGTTGAAATCGTTCGATTGGAACATATATAAAATAATCGAAGAAATTATCTAGGAAATAATATAGAAATGATCTGAAAATAAAATTAGTATCATTTTTTCGAAATAACTTCATTGGTTTAAATAAGTTTCATATGTAAGAATATTATTGGAAATATTACATATACTAGTATTATTTAGAAAAACACTTAAAAGTTTCTTTTCCCATTTATCTAATGGTATATATACAAGGTGTTTAGAAAAACCTTCAACAGATATGTTAACAATGGCATTTAATAGTGAATTAAAAATCGTTTGGTAAGAAAACAATGTAACAAGTTGGAAAACTTTCTCTTTGCTATTAACTTCGAACCTTTATTATCTTATTCTCTCTTTCCATCTTTCTAACAATCCATTGTTAGTTGGCAATAAGCCCGAGTTTCATAAGCTACTTTTTACATGAATTGCTTTCTTGCATTGTGTCGTGTCCTCCATTTGCTTATGTCCACATTATATATAGAAAAATGTTTGTTAAACAATTAACTTGGCGATCAGCCTGGAATTCCTTTCAATACAAATTTCTAGGATAAATAGGAAAAGATTGAAATACTTTGAAGTATCTTTACGTATGATAAAAAGATCAAATAATGTAAAAGATAATGTAAAAGATAATGTAAAAGAGGATGGTGAAGGAGGAATGAGAGAGAAAGGAAGACGCATGAATGAGTTAGATTTTTTCAAATGTTAACGCAAGTTAGAAACGTTTACAAAGAGAAGAACGTGATCGATCACGTTGTCACGTTATAATGTGTTTGTGGTGTAACAAGCAGTAACGTTCAGCACCGACCTACTTCTCGCGCGTTGACATCAAACACGATAATGTTCTAATAAAGTACCTAACACACGTATACGCGTATATATTAGATTAAAAAGCATCAGTCTTTCGTAATAATTAATAACGTTTACATTGGTGATTTTGTTGAATAATTGATTTGTTCAATAAATACAATACATTTAGTATCTCTTACCAATTTTTCTAAATACAATCATTTATATAAATATACTCGTACATTGTATATTGAAAAAAGAAGAAAAAAAGAAGAAAAAAGGATTAAATAATTATTCATTGAACAAATGGATTACGACGTCTGGCTTACACAGGATGTTAGCAATGGTTCACGATCTTCCACGATGTAGAAAATGCAGACAGTCCCCGGACCGTGAGACAATTATTAACGCGTCGCATTAAACACGTTTTACTCTTTCTCATACAGCATATGCATATTCACCGAGCAATTATTGTTAACGTTTCGCCTGGAAACAGCAGATGCTGGATAAAGATGATGCCATCTATTTGCATCCCTTTCAAAGTCTTAGCTATTTCGCGATTGCTTCTAGAAATGGTATAGGCTTCCAAAATGCATATATCGAGTTGTTAAAAAATACAAGTTTACATTTAGTCGGATGTTTTGTTGATCGTTGATCGTTGATTTAATATATTATTACAACGAAACCCTTCGAAAATTTATACATCTAAATATATCTTATTTTCGTTGTATTTTTGATATTATTCATCTATTATTCACTTTTCCTCATTTAATTTCAACGTAAAAACCTAAATGCGTTAGTCTATCGCATCGTCTGGATAAAATGATTCCCCGGCTTGTAATCGTTCATCCATTAATGATTTTCCATTTTCTACTGACGTAATAGCATTCTTCATAACAATCTTTAAACAGACATAGCAGAGGCATACAAACACAGAGATATACATATATATATATATATAAATATATATTTCGATTTCTTGTTACAGAGCATTCTGGAAATAGGACGAGACGAGAGACGACGGAAGCAGAAGCAGAAGCAGAAGAAGTAGAAGATGAAGAAGATAGCAAGATTTTTCAACGATTGTTCTTTCCCGTGGAAATTCCCGAGGATTTAGATGAAGAAGATTCCACGGTTGATCACGCATCCTTGAGGTTCCTGTTGGTGGGAGATCACCGAGCTACCAACAATGACAACGATTTGGAAATTATCGTTTATCTACGAAACGAACAATTGTATTCTGACACGATAGTTTCATCTTCATCTTCGTCGTCGTCGTCGTCGTCGTCGTTGTCAAAAACAAGGCCAATAACGAGGAGAAAAAGTCCACAAGTAAGAAGAAGAATTCGATTGAACGATCCAAGAAATTCAAAGTGGTTAGAAGTGGACGTGACGGAGTTAGCGATAGCATGTTTACTCGATGAACGAAAGAACCTTGAATTAGATTTACAATTTCTTCAAAATGGTTCACCGATTCGTCGCGTTTTTGCTTTACCCGCATTAAATGTTTTTACAACTGCATCCTATGATGTAACGGGTAATAATAACGGTAATAGAAGAAGAAAACGCGGAACACCGGAAAAATTGATGTCTCTTCACAAGGGACGTAGAACCGAGTGTCGTGAGGATAATAAAAAATGTTGTAGACACGAGATGACGGTAATATTCAAGGATCTCAAAGGTTTCGAATTTATTGTGCAACCTAAGACATTCGACGCGGGTTATTGCAAGGGTCGATGTCCACCTAGATACAATCCTGCTCATCATCATGCACTTTTACAAAGTCTTATATGGAAGGAAGACAAAAGGAAAGCACCGAGGCCTTGTTGTGCACCAAGCAAACTCACCGAACTCGAGATTCTTTATTTCGACGAGAACGACTCTACCACTTTGAAGATTTCCAATTGGAAGAACATGCGTGTGCTGGAATGTGCTTGTTCGTAGAAAGGGAGAAAGGGGCCTTCGAAAAAGAGAGAGAGAGAGAGAGAGAGAGAGAGAGAAAGAGATATGGTCTTGAACCAATCCAAGAGTCGTTTAGGACTCACCAAAGAATCGTCCGAATAACATTTAGTTTTGTGTAAGGTGGTTTTCTCCCTTTTGATTTTCTTTTCTTTTCACTTACATCCTTTCCTATAGATCTTCCTTTCGTTCAATTAATATAGGAGATACACAAGATGATATTAAAGGATTAGAAATCAAATTCTAAGGGAAAAACCACCATCAAACAAATCCAGACCCTTTGACTCCCTCTCGGTAGTAGTGGGTCTCACATTGACTGTGATACTAAGATATCTGCTCGTCATTGTTCATTATAATTTAATATTAGTCGTATTTTTTAATGATAGAGAATTCTTTTTAATCGTTTCAAACCTGATCGAAGTTATTGAATGATTTTTAACTTCTTTTTTATTTATACATTTACATATATATATATATATTTTTTTTATACGTTTTCAATTCTCCGTGTACCTATATGTCACTCAATTTTTTATCCTTTCTATACAAATTATTATTTAATGATTTATTAATTATGATTTAGTCTTTCATATATTTTTCCAATCGTATATTTTATTATTAAATCATTTGTATGAATATATTTTATTAATCGACCTATCGATCAGGATATAATGTTTCGTTGTATACAACTAGTGTCATTTAAAAGCGTACATCGTTACTCTTGAAAACTATTTATTTCTAAATTGTCTTCATCCTAAACATGCCATATCGACGATAGTTTTCTAGTAAGCGTAATGGCCTACGATTCTGATTGACACTCACTGTATGCACGAAAAGGGCCATAATCATTAATGTATCTATATTCCATACGTATTTATTAATTTATTACAATCATTTTTTAGACTAACTATTAAAAAACAACAAAATACTTGACTATGTATGATACTATTGCTACTATTATTATTACGCACAGCAACGTTAATCTCGAGTTAAAGTTATCAAAAAAAGAAGACGAAGACGAAGACGAAGACGAAGACAAAGACGAAAATAGAAATGAAGAAGAAGAAGAGGAAGAAGAAGAAGAAGAAAAAGAAAAGAAATAAAAAGTGTGTTTTGCAAGTGAAAAATCCTTTGTTTTTTAAAAAAAGAAGAAAGAACAAACATTTTTCTTTTATTTTTATTTAATTTTATTAGTTCCTATAGTATTTATGTGAAAATAGAATCTCCGTACGATTATATTATTATTCATTGCATTACTTTGAGAGAACAAATTTAATCTTATCACTCTACTTCATCTACATCACTAGGAAAAACGTATTACATTTGAATTAGATAAAATAAAAAGAAAAAAATCTCCAATTATATATTTAAATTATTCGTCCGATTTTTTATTAAAAAAAAAAATATATATATATATATATTTATATCTTCCTACCACGCACAATGAATACAGAAATTCCTCGTTGCTCCGTTATTACCTTTTATATACCCTCTCATTTGTACGTAATAAAATATAAAAGAGTACGAACATTTACATAAATTATTATTATTATTATTATTATTCTAATTTATATGGAAAAATCTTGTCAATAAAAAAAAAAGCGGACAATTTTTTTTATTGTTGCATTTTTCCTTTTTGCTCGTCATTTTATTTTTATTTTTATTCGTAATGATCTGCGTATCATTATTTATATAAGGTCGACACTTCCTACGTTATAATGAGAGAGAAAATATAATATGCCTCTCTCTTCTTATAGCTACCCTGTGTGTTAGATAAAATATAAGTGTACGTGTATGTGTAAATACTGTTCCGATTATTTATTCACATACACTTTGACTTTTGAATTGCACAATACTCTCGAACGTTGATATTAGTGTCAACGTTAAGGACTATAGATTCCATGAATAAAGTTAAAATCTCTCTGGAGAGCAGCAGCACTTCGGGGTTATCACGACACGACAGCAATAAACTTTCTTTGGGCGTGACGACGACGTTTCATTTGCTCGAGTTCGAAGGTTACCTTCGCATTATGCAACTAATCATTCTTCTCTTAGTCTTTTACAGTTTTAAATTAAACGTTTGAATAAATTGCGAGCAAAAGGTATATATATATATATATATATATCTATGATTATGCGTGTAACTTATTGTTGTTCATTAGACTTTCCGTGATTTATATCAATGCTAATATATCAAATATATCTTTTCCAATGTCTTGATAATATAACAAAAATGTTTAATTACTACATGTAGTTAATCGCAAATGCAAATTAGTAAGGTCATTATGGAATATATGATTGGATGATAGATAAAAATGAGAAATTGTAAAGAAAAACAAAAATTTTGTTTTCTTTATTTTGATTACATTATGCGAGAATACTTCTAACAATTCATTTAATTTTATTATGAAATATATCATTATAAAATCATATTCTTTAGACGAAATAATTGTTAAAATTTTAGGATGAATTTGTTTACCGTCTATCGGTCTTACCAACTCCTCTTTTGCCAGAGAACAAATGTCTGGGCATTTTTGTGCCAATAAATCTATCCGCTTCTCCCTTGAGACCTTTCTTTGCCACCTTCTTCTTCAATGCCTTGTGTGCTATGTTCTTTAGCTTAGTTTTCATCTATTAAAAAAGAATTTGATTAATTATATCCGTTTGTATAGTACTGACTTTTTATTTTTTACAAATATCTACCATATTTATATATTTTTTATTAGTTCTACTCACTTGAGGATCTTTAACGCCCATTTCACTACGCGCTCGTGACCGCGATGATACTGATTCCGTTCGTATTCTCTTATTAGCTATCAGTGAACGTGATCTAGACCTACTCCTCTTTTTTGTAAAGTGTGCCTTTATAAAAACATAATATTAATTTTATTAATAATTGTTAAGTAGTATATTAGTTACAATTGTTAAAAAGTTAAGATGTGTGTACGTACATTTTCACTATCTTCCATATCAACACCAAGATCTTCCATTTGTTCTTTCAATTTGGAGACAGATCTGTCTCGTACCTTAGCTGCAGCTGTTCGTGGCATAACAGGTTTCGTAGATGCCTTCTGTATTCTAGCTTCATCCTTCATAATTATCTTCTTCTCACGAATCTTTTTAGCCAATGCTACGATTTCCTGCATAGTTTCTGTCAATTCTGGTAATTTATAATCGTACATACCAGATTCTTCTCTTAATTGTTCTTCCCGTTCTAATTGATTTAATTTCTGAAAGTTTTCATCGAAATATAATAATGCATGGGGAATATGAATATACAGCTCGTTAATAGCAGCGCGTTAATTTATACCAACCTCAAATATTTCTGGATCGATATAATCTGCTATATTATGACCTTCCCAGATTTCTGGTATAATATCATATTTCTGATCTCCTTCTATGTCATAATTCTTCTTCAAATCAAGTACATAATCGTCACCCATCTCTTCCTCTATTTCTCTTTCTAATTTTCGTTGTCGTTCTGCTTTATTAGCTATAGCTTGTTTCTTAAGCAAGACACTTTCTGGAATACATGGTGCTCGAACCTTTTGATCCCTTGGTACTGGTTGAGCAACATGTAATCGATTTAATATACCTTCCACCTGTAATGATATGCAATAATCAGTACGTTCAAAATGTACATGTGAAAATATTTAAAAGAAAAAAAAAAGAGAAAGAGTACCTTTTTCGTCTTGATCTTTTGATCGACTCTGAAAGCCAGTAAACGGTCACACGCTTGGTTTTTTACATCTATAACACCAAAGTCTGTTAAGGTACTCATTTCTAATATTGGCACATTTGTATCCGCCTCTAATGGTTTCAAGATCTCGCGTTTTTCATTAGGAAGTTCATCCAAACGTGTCACATCAACTTTGTTCATTACGATTAACAATGGCTTATTGGCAAACAAAGGCTTGATAGATTCAAATAATTTAACCTGAAGAAATAAAAAAAAAAAAAAAAAAAAAATATTAGTTTGGCAAAAAGAAAAACAAGACATTATATTATTCACCTGTTCTTCTAAAGAATGTCCACATTGTTCGGATATATCAAAAAAATAAAGCACAGCTGCACGTAAATGAGCAAGAGCCGTAACTGCTTGCATTTCTATTACATTTCTCTGCTCTAATGGATGATCCAATATACCAGGTGTGTCTATCACTTGCCAACGTAAGTATTTGTAATCCGTATGGCCCACATATAGAGATTTAGTTGTAAATGCATATGGTTGAACATCTACATCGGCACGCGTAATCTAAATATGAAAACAACTAAAAGTTAACTGGACAACGCGCTCAGAGATATCATCTTTATCTAAGAACAAAAATCAACTCACTTTATTTATAAAACTACTTTTACCAACATTTGGAAATCCACAAATAATAATAGTGCGTGTATAAGGATCTATACTTGGCAATCTAGCCAAATGTTGTCGAACTTGTTCAAGATATGTCAAATTGGAAGCTTGCCTCTTCATAATAGTGGCCATACGACCTAAGGCGGCTTTCTTTAATTGTTTGCATCGATATAACGAATCACCATATTTCAACAAACGAACATAATCTTTTGCAACGCTGTCACAATAATAAGTACATAGTAAAGAGTTTACATAATTACAAATTGAATATACGACTACTACTACTAACTATGTACTATTAACTATATTGAGATACTTATCTATTGACTTACTTATCTATCAAATGGCGAGCAGTATTAATTTGTCCAAGAGCTAATTTGTAATGATCCTTATCGTACAAGATATTCATTAAGTCAGCATAAAATGGATGGACATCATCGAGCTTAGGAAAATCTTGAATTATTTGTGATAATCTATCGTGAAAATTCTGTTGGGTAAATTTAACTTTACGTGTATAAAACGCACGTATCCTTGCGATCTTATAATTCTTATGGATAACTGTTGGAGTTTTACGTTGTGTTTTTGATAAAATTATATCAATAAAGTCCTGTAAAAGAACAAATGAAAGAGGTTAAATATCTAAATAGAAAATATTTAATTCTAATAATAATTGTATAAATTAAAGTGATCTTAACCTTTGCAGTTGGAACAACCGCAATCTTCTTAAAATTATACAGCACCATTTTGAAATCGCTTAATAATTTTTACAAATGCACAAAAATCTCAACAATAAAATATCGCATGATAATTTACACGCGTTATTTTTTAATATATATGTTATTTAACATAAATGAACAAAAAAAACACGTGGAGCAAGACAATATTACCACAAAACGTACAGGTTATTCAACTTTAGATTCGTAAATTGCACACTCGCAAGATGGCGCTTCATAATTATTTTTTAACCATTGGCTACTCTGTGTCCGTACTGGCGCCAAATAACCAAATTTTAAATGACCAAATTATATAATAATAAATTATAAGAAATATTCGACATTATATTAATGTAAATAATAAGTGATCTTTCGATATTCATTTGTATTCTAATAATCGATTGAAAATCGATATTAATTGCGATGTAATAATATCGCAATGTGGCGTATAATATCTATAGAGAGATAAAACAACGCAAATGTTGCTAAGGTAACTGGTGTTCACAAATTATTTATTATTTTTGGAAAGAGAGCGAGCGAGCGAGCGAGAGAGAGAGAGAGAGAGAGAGAGAGAGAGTCATAAATATATAACAAACTTATTGTATTATTGCTTATTATATTATTATAATATATAACAAAGAGTATAAATAATTTTAGTGTAAAAGTGTTTGTATAAAAATGATACTTAGTTAGGTTAAAATCATTAGTTCATCGATGGATAATAACATTCCTTCAAAAGGATTCACATTACCCAACAACAGTATTTTATATAATTACACAACCCATTTGTATCGAAGCGCGGAATAATCCGCATAAGAAGCATTTTGTTTGAACAAAAAAGACTAATTCTAGTCATGATGCAAATGGGTTAAAAGAGGTAGATATATTGGAATGTAAACTAAGAAATGTAAGCCTTCATTTTATAGCAATCATATTCTCTCTTTTTCTTGTTATAATAAATATATTAATGAGAAATAAATGAACTATTTTGTTAGTAAAATTTTCTAAAGATTTTGTTTGTTAAAAGTTGTTAAATAATATTTAGTGTAAAATAAGTGTAGGCAAGTACGGCTCACAAAGCATAACCAGACATGGTTATAACTAGCCGTTTAAAGTATTACTTCATTTAAGTTTTAGGTCCACAAAGCTGTTGGCATTATTCCTTCAACTGTACCAGCTGCAGGTTTTAAATCTTCATCGCACAAGAAATTTAATGGCATGTCTACCAAATGACCCTAAGGTAATAACATATCGTAATGTTAAGTTATATTAGATGCATACGCATTAAATACGTAAGGTTAGAAATAGAAGAAATGATTAACCTTTATATTTTCAACCATTCCTTGAGCTAAAATTGGATCTGTAGAACTGAAAGAGGCTTCGTCTTGATATTGTTTTAAAGTAGCAAAATTACTAACTTTGTTAGTAGGAATACAATGAAAAACTTCTTCATATATTTTGGTATTGTTTTCGCTTCTTGTACACCATATATCTTTATAGAAAGATTTTTTAATGATATCAGTTAGATCGATGTCTTCATTACTTTTTAACAATCCTAAGTGTTCACGGAATAATTGCTTTCTGAAGGATCCAGCAAATTTTCCACATGGAAAAGCTATATTGTTCATTCTTCCTTCATCGAATTCTAAATCCTATTTTAATGAGAGAAGAAATAGTTTATTTTATTTGTTTATTTTATTTGTTTCATAATTTTTTTTTATTAGACACAGAAAGAAAAGAATAAAACACAAAGAAAGAACAAAAAACAAACTCACATGAATAATCACAGCAATTTCACTATCTCTAGTAGCTATCATACTTCTATCATTTATATTAGCGGAACCACAAATTACTGTTTTATCGTCTACAATCATTAGCTTACTGTGAACGTAGATGAGTTCGGTTACCAAAGTACCATTGAGCATAGCATGAGTTCTTAGTCCATGGAATGTGATGTATTCGCTAGGATCTGATATACCTGCTTCCATTAGTCGATTTAGAATAGCATCCTTACCTCTCGATATAGAAGCATAATTCCAATGCGTTATAGCACGTAGAGCCGTTCCACTTGGACCACCAACGTCACCTTCGAATCCTGGTAGCAAAGGCATAACAACGAATACTCGAAAAATAGCACCTTCCCTGTGCGCTTGTAAAATTCTTTTCAATAGAGTTTCTCCTATACGATTCTTCACATTGCTTATTTCTGTTGTTGCAAGCGTTATAAAAAATTGATTTTCTATGTATATATATCTTTCAGCCTTACTTATCGCTTGAATATATGCTTCTTGTATACTAGTTTCTTGCATATCGGAATCCAGGAAACCAGCAGACCACGAACTAACTGATCGTAATACTTGACATTTAACATTTTTTATATATTTTTGTGGAATGAATGAAGCATGACTTTTTTTATTATCTTTATAAGATTTTGGCAATAGAAATGGATAGGCAGCGTTTAACTTTGCTTTCTCTATTTTAATAGCATTCCAACGTAGAATAAAATGTCTCGCAATGTCCCTAGCTGCTCCTCCTTGTATTAAAACTCCTACATCATGCCAGGGCATTCTAGGAGTTGTACTTCTATCAACTAAATCTTGATATGGTTTTTCCAAGTCATTAAAGTCTTTGACAATAAAATTAGTATAATCTTTTCCAAGCCATAGTTTGCTCGTATCAGAAATGTCATATATAATATCTGCGCTTCCATACATCATTCCACCTTCATCTCTAAAAGGTGTTAGCATATTCTCATTATCAACTTCATCATATTCAATTTCAGTTTCTTCATGCGGATTATACACCATGTTTATAAGTTCTTTCCGTTTTATTTTAATATTATCCTTGACTCTTTCAACTTTAGTTATAGCCATGTCGAATAAATTTTTTCTTTGCGGTTCTGGAGTATTGCACTTCATAGTATCCAATTCTTGTGACGGAGGAGGAGGAGGTATCATTAGTAGTTCACCTGCACTCCATTGTGGTAAATATTCTTCTTTTAATGTCATATTGTTAGTTATCATTGGTCTACAAAGTCAGAATGAACATATGAAATAATATTAGATATTTATTTAATCATCATTTAGATTTATACGTATTATTTAATTGTAATGTCTAGTAGTATACATGGAGGACATACAATACTGGTAGAGCTCTCGTAGTTGCCATAGCTATTGTGTTAGTTGCTATTGCCAACGGAAGTAATACGTGATTTCGAATGTTGCATTGTGTTACTCTTTTACTACTTGTATTTACTGTTTTTCCTTTCGATGGAATGTATATACTGGAATGTTGAACCGATCCTGTACAGAAAATAAACATATTTCGCGTTTATATATTTAATTAATTATTCCATGTTTATTATATTTTGTAAAGAACATTTTTGAAGGAATCCTAAACTAACCTAAATCGGTTAGTCTATGTTCATTATTGTCCCATCTTCCGTAACATAAATCAATGCCGCCGAGAAATGCAATACTTTGATCGACAACTACAATTTTCTCGTGATGCGCCCAAAGGAAAACTCCAACTCTTGCGTGGTCTGGATGCCTTAAGACTTTGATGTTTTCAGGACATTTTTCTACAAGTCGTTGTTTACTATAAAAACTATTTATTCCCAGTGCAACTTCCACTTCTTTATATATCATTATGAATACTTTAACACCTTCTATCTGTAAGAGAGATAGATATTTATGTTTATTCACATTTATGTGTTATTACCTAATTTTAGATTAGGTTAAATTTACATATAGATTTTATACTGACTGCTTTCCTTTGTAAAATTATATCAAGCCTCCAATAATCTCCATTGGTTGCAGGACGTTTCATGAAAATTTCTGGCGAGAGCCACCAATCGGCAATAAAAATTTCTTCTTTGGCATTTTCTAATGCATCGGCTACAGCTGACATATAACTGCATCCATCCACGAACCAAGTTGCTGGTGTAGGAGAACGATATGGAGCAAAGGAATTATGTGGATTCGTTTGTATAAAATCTCTACCTTCCGTATTAATAACATGTTGAATAAATTCAATCCATTCTTTAGCTTGTCTACGTGTCCAACATTTGAAGACAACGTGTCTACTTTGATTTATTATTTGTATTCCATTTCGTGATCCTGTTGTATACATTCCAAAACTAATACCAAAAGCATTATCCATTAAAATAACAGATTTTAATTTATTGTCTTTAGGATCCATATACGCTATGAATGTATCTTTAACAAGTAGATGTCGATAATGCCATTTACTACAGATGGAAGCGCAAAAATAATTGCATCTAACGCAAAACATGCCTTCCAGTAAACCACAGAAATTACACCTAGTTCTAGCTCCAGAACCGGTACGTTTCAAGACTATTCCCTCTTTACCTTTCATTCCTAAATCAGCTATAAACGACAGATGCGATAACTCCATAAAGTTGATCTACAAATCACAAGTATATATATATATATATAATAAGTAAAAATATTATACTCTTAGCTGTAATATTTCTTCTTTTTTATAATATTTGGTGGTATGTGTACCATTTCGGGATGTTGTTTATAGATATCTATTTTAACTAAATTTCCCAAATAATTTTCCAAAGCTTTCATTCTATGATTTAATTGTTCATAAGGCACTAAAACATCTGGTTTGTTTGGAAACCTATAGTATAGAGAATAGATTTTATATAGATAATGCATTAGAGAGTATTTAGTGTATTCCAACGTATACCTCGGTAAAGCACCTCTGTTTTTCTTTTTCTCTCCCGAATGTGTCAAGGATTTTAAACTATTTCTTCTTTCTTTGTGTCCTTTAGTTGGAAAAGGTATATTTAAACTCGTTCTATAAATTTTCAATTGGTTATGCAAATTTTGAATATGCTTGTATCTCTTTTTAATTGTCCAACAAAATGGACCGTGTTTAAATTCTATAGTATATAAATTTGGATTTAAAGGATGCGTAGTTACACTACGTTCGTTATCTACAATTCTTACATGAATTTCCTCGCAAGGTATAAAAATATCTTTACATTGTTTCTTCGATTTTATTGGAATGTTGTGTATGGCAGAAAATGGTATTACACCGGTACATTCTAAATAGAAAATAGAAAATAGAAAATAGAAAATAGAAAAAAGAATGTTGTAATAATTGGAGTCATATAAAATCATATTAGTCCAATGTAATCTAATTACCTCTCTCGTCGATATTATTCTCTTCGATATTCTCTTCGTTGATTAAAATATTGATAGTTTCTCCATTTTCATTAATCGTTAAATCCAAAGAATCGGGTACTCCAAGAGCATCGTCAAATTCAGAATCATGAGACATAGTACGTTCCATGTTCAACAATTCATAATACAATGTTTTAATAGATTGTACACAAAATATCTATCAATTTGTTAAGGACATTCATAAGAATTAATTTACTCAAAACGCGTCTTGTAATTGTTGTAAAATAGG
The DNA here is from genome assembly GCF_001465965.1 of Polistes dominula. The sequence goes on from NW_015149091.1 coordinate 44,891, forward strand.
CAAACAGCGTCTTTCTGACCCCAATAGCGACCCTCAAAGATAGTACTCTTTTTCTGCATGAGTAAAAAAATGATAAAAAGAAAAAAGGACAATCAAAGTGTCCCCCAATTCGTAATCAAAAAGTTGTCGATTGTAATCTATATATACTAATCTATCTATCCATCTATCTATCTATATATATATATATACTAATAAAATACTAATAATATAAAAAAGTGTTTAAAAACATCATGTATTATCATTGATAATTGTAGCCTTGAAATCATGGTCACGACTAGCTCATCTGGCCTTGCAGTTTCTTACGACATGTATCGCAAACATAAATAAATGCATTGTTCATGCATAAAAGAAATAACATTATCATCGAATATATTATCAAAATAGAAAAAGAAAGGATACAAAATGTTGTTGTTGTTGTTGTTGTTGTTTTTCTCTACTATAGTAATTTTATAACGATGAATGAAAACGATATCTCTTTATATTGGAGAAAAATTAAAATTACCCTCTTCAAGTGATTCTAATATCGATTATCGATTCATTGTTAACAATCCCGTTTGTAGTAACTGAAGTGTCAAGTGCATACTGCTTACGCGTCTTACGCGTCTTACGCGTGTTCCTTTCATCGAAACTGTCATCATAATAGCACGATTAATCACGATCTTAACCGAAATTAACCGACAATGACCGAAACAATTGTACATATGATCGAGTAGATCGGCAAAATATATATTGCATTGTAATACCCAGTTCTATTTTATCAAAAGAATCGAAGAAATAATGTCGAAATAAAACTTGTTATTAAAAATTGAGAAAACAAAATGCAAATACATTCTAATATGCAGTACTCAACATGTACATCTTACTGGGAGTTTGAAAAAATTACTGGGAATCGCTTGAGAGCAGAAAAAATTTAAATATTTGTAACAACTCATGTCTTCTTTGTAGAAATACCCTGTATTTTATTATACAAATAGGATGCAACTGCAATGAGAAAAAATAATCTAGACAATAATATGTTTAGAGGTAAAAATAATAATTTTGTTTGAGGAAGAAGTAAATATTATATTACCATTAAAATACACTTATTTTTATCATATAAAAATTTGATTTAGGTTGCATTAATTTTTAATCAATTAATAAAAATATATTGGGAAATCTGTTCTTTATTACCAACTGGTAAATTATGTGTCGCCATCTAGCTGTACTAGCTATTACTTCATTGTTACCGACTAGTAAAATTATCCTGCCATCTAGTGGAAGTAACTGTTACTATATCTTATCGACTAGTAGAATATGTGTCGCCATCTAGACGAAAGATAAAACATCGCTAGGATAAAATCAAGATGGCTACCTGTCAATGTATTTTGAACGCAAATGCGGGCTATGTGCAGTGTAAAGTAATTAATTTACAAAATTCTTAGTGATGCAATAATCAAGTGAGAAATATTTTTTATTAATATTAATTCATTTCATGTTCTTTCTTTAGTAGTCACAAATTCAAGACGAAAATAGTTACATTAGATGAATTTCTGTGGGATACTGTTATGTTATAACCTAACAAAGATAATGTTCCCTTTATCAAGTTATTATAACAAATAATAGTAAGTAAAGTATGTATGTATATATTCTGTTATTCAAAATTCTATTAAATATTTTTTAAACATATGAATTATTTCAACCAAAGAGAAGAAGAATCTGTTACACAATGGGATCAATGGATATACATGTCATTCTACAATATTATGCGAATAGAATGCAGCTACAGTGAGAAAAAATAATTTAGACTATAATATGTTCAGAGATAAAAATAATAATCTTGTTTGAGGATATTATGTACATTTGAGGAAGAATTAAGCTTTAAAAATCAAAAGCAGAAGTATGTTTATAGTATGTACAAAAAAAAAAAGAAAAGAAAAGAAAAGAAAAATAACTAATTAAGCATAGCTAGTGTCCATTTAGTTTTGCAATAATCTCAGTCACCATTCTAACGTGCCTGGAATATATTTGTCGATCAATTTTTCATAATAAGGCCATAATTGTTCAATATCCGGTACGGAAGCACTTTTAGTGTATAAATCATATTTACTGTAATAAAAGAAATAATTTTATTTACAGGAAAGTAACTGTTGATTGATGGTCTATGAAAAAAAAAAAAAAATGACTTACTTGAATTCTATGATCCACTTGAGTTTATCTAAATCTTCTTGCGTACAAAAATGCATGTAATCACCACCAGCATGCCAGGGGTAGAATGAATGATAACGGATCATGGCAAGTGCTTCCTTAGGTAATGTACAATTATTATGAACCAAAACACGATAAAGATATTCGTCATGTCCCCAGGACATGATTAAATTGTCTATACCGCATTGTGCTTTGTACATCCCATATTTTGTGCTATAATATATGAATATATATTATTATAATAATATATTTTAGAAGAAAATTCGATTAGTAACTAATTCGTACTTATAACGAGAATCCTGGCCATCAGGATTTGTTTCAAAACTGGACTCCCTGTAGACTATGGAATCAGCCCATGCACAGCCAACAGGAAATGTATCACCCACGACAGCCCATTGTGGTTCACCATAGAACGCCATAATCTACAATATTTGTGTATTAAAATAAGTAGGTTAATGTAATTTTTAAATACGAGTATAATATATACCTTTCCTAAATCGTGTATCAGTCCAGTTAAATGGAACCAATCTAAATCAGGATGTTCTTTTCTTATAGATTCGGCCGTTTGAAAGGCGTGAACGATATTCGGTAATAAAGTATCTGGATCGCTCTCGTCTATAAGATCGTTTAATTTGATCAGAGCTTCTTTAATCGTCATTCTGGTTTTGTTGAATTGAAGCCATTCTTTCATACGAGCTGGTAAATAACAATTAAATTATTAACAAGTTATTTGTATTATCTATTCGATAGGGATTTTCAAAACTTTAATAGGCCAAAACTCACTTTCTCAAATTCTCTCTAATTCTTATTATACACGAGTTCTTATTTTCTCTAGCAAAGCAATTGATACAAACGAAAATAATAGATCGATCATTAAGAAATCTATTTTTAAACGAACGAATTGAATTGTATCTTTTTAGTTATACTACAATCTTTCTACGAAGAAGATTATGGTCAATTTTACGTCATTGATTGAACCTTTCTTTATTCGATTGATTAGAGAAAATAAGAAAAATATTGATTGAATGTCAATTGATTGATGGTCAATGTTAATGATCTATATATAACATATAGCGACATATAAATAGATCATTATCTCTTTCCCATTCTATATAAATATGTGTATATCGTAAACGTCAATTTAGGTTTAACTTACAAATACTTTAAGATTATGGAAATCTTTCAATCCGATAACCCATTACATATTACATAAAAAAAAAATATATATATATATACACGTCATAACTCTGATAATGTGTTACAAAATAAATATATACTAACAACGCACAAACTCGACCGTTTGATTAGTATGCATGTCCTGATAAGTTTGACGAACACGTTCCTTGATCTCATCTGTTGGATCTACGCTATAATTTCTAAATTCGCTTTTCAATTTGCCGGCATAGACAGGCTCCGGTCGAAACTTATCCGAGGGATCGGTAATCGAAGTAACTTGGTTACGTGACTGTAAATGATCAATTTATATTTTTGAAGGATACTTATACAAAATCAGATTTGACTTGTTTAAACTCTACTCATAAATATATTGAATTTTCTTTTGAATGATTTTCTTTATAATAATAACTCTCGTTACACATTATATGAAAAATAAAATCATAGTTTTAGATATATATTAATTTAATTCATACTCACTCTTATTTTAGTAGACATTTTAAAAAAAAAGAAAAAAAAAACAAACAAACAATATTTCCTTATAATAAATTAAGATGGTTCCTTGATATGCGTGCTCTTTGAGGATACAACACTGACTGACCCGTTCAATCTAACAGAGTTAACTTATAAATCTCAGATAATTCTCCCCTTTGACCCTAGGTTGTTCAACGTTTGGTCTCTCTCATACGCACGTTATTTAATATCCGTTATCTTTTACTAATACAGATAAAAGATAAATAGCAACAAAGGATACCCCAAGTGTCACTAGTAAATAAAAATCTACGAAAAGAAGAAGTATATTATATTTCTTAAACGAGTAAAACGAGTCAAACAGAAATCACGAGTAAATCACTATTTTGATATCTTTGCCAATGAAAGAATCAATTAAATATGAAAATGAAAAATCATCGATACACTTATAATTTAATCAAATAAAATATATATGATCGTGAACTGGTATGAATAGTATATTTGTTGATAGAAAAAAAATCATCACTCTTCTTCCTAGAATCATCCTATGTTAATACACACATTAATACCTCCTAATAATAATAATAATAAGTGTTCTTTCTTTTTGATGAAAGAAGTAACTCTTCTTTAACCAATTAATAGATGATACAAAAAATCCAAAAGATAAAAATACGTTTCGTTATAAATTGAACAGTGAAACTTTGAAAAAGTCTGATAACCAAATTGCAAAAGATCTTGTGTATAATATAAGAAAAAAAAGTTGTCAAGTCTCTCCTTGATCATTCCTAAAATAGTTGTCGATTGAGTCTTTCATCATAATTCACGCAATTGACGTTAATCGAGATGTATGAATCTGAGTGTAACCGACAATCGCTTTGGATAAGGTACAACATCTCGTTGATGCAATAAAGTCAATAAACATAATAACGATATATACGACGTATGAAATTAGTTTGCGTTATATCTAATTGCGTTAAAGTGCTCAAGAAAGACACTTCATGACTACTGTTAGTAGTCGAGAATTATACATACATATATACTATGACGACGAGTATATAAACTCGCATGCTGTATCTATATCGTAAATGTCAATTTACTTAACTTACAGATACTTCAAGATTATGAAAATCTTCCAATCCGATAACCCCATATTACATACAAAAAGATATATATCGTAATACTTGTTGTTATTTTATTGTAAAAACATGTGATTATAACGAACGAAGCCTCTGACGGAATGGAAATGTTTTGGAAAGAGAGTTCATAAAAACCAAATATAAAAATAAATTAGAGTATAAAGTATTGACCTATGCACTGTAATGACTAATCACTTTATCATAAGTAAATTATATTTCTTCGTGTGTGTGTGTGTGTGTACATGCTCCACTAGAAAATAAACAGTATGACAATAACATCATTTACCGCTGTGATGCAATTCACATATGTACTCGTATGTATATATATATATATATATATTTACAAAGATAGTGTTTTTACACGATTATCAATTGTTATTTCTTAAAAAGAAAAGCAACGTAATTAAGTATCTCAAGATGAACTAGAATCGGAATAACTCGAGTTGCTTCCTTTTCTTCGTACATTTTGTTGATGCCTGTGTGACGACGGAGTTCGCGATCGAGATCTGTTTCTCGAGGATGACTTTTTGCTGCTCTTTTTAGATCTATGATTTCGAGAGCTACTTGGACTGTCGTAACTGCTGTAATCAAAAAGAAATTCACAAAATATTGATTAACACAACATATGGAAGAGTTTAGTTTTGTTAGAATATATTATTTACTTTACCTTCTGTGAGAACTTTTCTTTTTCTTATGTTTTTTGTGAATCTTATGTCTCTCAAGACGGTTACGACTTCCACTGCGACTTCTAGATCGTTGACGAGATCTTTTCCCGCTTAAATCTGCACTTTTTAATCGATCCATCAACGAGTTAGCACAAATTTTCACATCTTCTGATTTATCCTCTTCCAAGGACGGAGATGGAACCGAGTAAACCTCATCGGAATCATCTTTTCTTATACTAGGTGTTACAGAAGAGGTACCACCACTACCACCACCACCACCACCACCAATTTTCGAGCTAGTCGATGAAGAAGTTTGAATTTGACTTAAAAACATAGCTGCTTTCTTCTTTCGTTCCAGTTGCAATTGCTTTTCTCTCGAAGTAACACCTATTAATTTATCACAAGCTGCTACCACTAATTTGTCCTTTATCCTATCTTCTACTTGCTTGTGTTTTATCTCTAATTGACAATCTTCAAGAATGTCATCAGTTAAATCAACCAATTCCTTTTCTTCGCTTATACATTTCTTTATTTCTACCTTAGGTAGTTCTTTATCGACGATATTAGTTATTACATTAGTTAGTTCTTTGCTATTTAGTGGCGAATTAGGTTTCGAATTAGTTTCTTTCTTTTCAGCTTCTATTTCATCGTCATCGCTTTCTTCCAACGGCAATGCATTTCTTTTTTCAATGATTACATTGTCACCTTCTTTTGGTTTTTTTATAGAAAATGATACCGTTGTAATCTGTTTGCTTCCTGGACTGTTTTGTTTTGTTTTGGTATCACTCTTTTTTTTAGCTTGTATCATTTTCACTCGTTTTTGTACTTCTTCCATTCTTTGCTGTTTCTTTTGCAATTCCTCCAACTTTTTTTGTTTCTCCTCTTGCGGTTCCTGCTTCTGAAGTAATTCTTCTTCGGTCAACACTTTAGGATTAATGGCCCCTTCGTACATGGTCAATTTATGTGCGTAATAACCATGATACTGATGCGACAATTCAAGAAAATTAAATCTTGGATCACCTTTATTTTTCACTATAGCTTCAAAGTCTCTTCCATTTTTGGCCACATAACTGGCCATCTTGTCAATAATTATTTGAACGTCTGCTGGTGGAACGATGAACGATGGTCTGCTTAATGTTTTCGGTGGAGTTGGTCCATAGGGTACCAAAGAAGGTATTTCTTTTGTTGTTTGTGGTGGCGTTGTAGATTCTTCGGTGGAGATGATAACAGGTACAGCTGGTACTGGTAACTGAGGTGGAGATTGAATTTGACCATTTGGTCCATATATAACTGGACCGTGTGAATATTGCAAGGGTGTTGCTGTGTACGGAGTGTAACTCTACAACAACAACAACAACAACAAGAGTTTTAGAATATCGTACAAAAGGAATAGAATTTAAAACAGAATTTAAAACAGAATTTATAATAGAATTTATAATAGAATTTACCTGTGGCACAATAGTAGGCTGCTGATAATATCCAGAAGTCGGCATTTGTTGAACGTTAACATCTAATAACTGTGGTATTTTAGGTGGGGGTGGTTTCCCAGTGATTTTGTTTACAAGCATTGAATAAGCACAGTCCGCAGAGGGCTTGTACTGTATGCTTGGTATGCTAGGAGCCTAGAAATAAGTAAACATATCTTTTAGAAATATTAATAAACTATTTTGCATATTTCTTTTATGGCAGATTGTAAGTAGGAAAAATATATTATCACCTACAAAGATATTCCCTCCAAAGAAGAGACGGATAATTAATAAAAAACAGAGGAGGCATATGTTTTGAAGACAGGAACGTGTATATATTTCCAGGTAGAAAAAGGAAATGTTGGAATACGCTATTAAAATAAATGTATTTCTGTATACTTGATGAAATTGACAATAATGAAATATCATTATATTTAAATTTATACAATAGGGTGGTTGGTAGTATTATATTCATTTCCTAATACAGTTCTTCTATATATATATACGAGATACGACGTAGTATGTTTTTTCTCTATCAAATGTTGTTATGTTACTTTATGCTATATGTGAGTTTCGATAGAATATGGATAAAGAAGAAGAAAAAAAGGGTAGGAGGAAAGGTTCAATGCATACCAGAATCAGCCCTGGAAGCAGAAATATATGACACATAAATTAGTGTAATAGAATAATATTAACATTTCATCATCCTATGATCCATGTATTTTTTGAAATAATAACTGTTTAAAAAGTAGGTACTTTCAGAGGTAAACCTGTGATGATTCTTTAGGAGGCTTCCAAATTTCGTTAATATCCCAATTGTTCAGAATCTTCTAACAGCTTAGGAAGCACTCTTTTTTGTTTTTTTTTTGTTTTTTTGTTTTTTTTTTTTTTTATGTCTTTTATCAAAAATCATTACAACGACATTATTTGTACGACAATGTATATATTAGAAGAAAACATACCGCTTCTACTTTGGCAAAGGATGGCGCTAGGCTTGGGTGTAGGTATGGTTGATCATCTTCATCTGATTCTTCCTCAGGTTCTGTCGTTAAAAAAAAAAAAAAACAAACAAACAAACAAATCAATGGATATAAATAATAATGATTATATTATATCGTCTTAGAAAAATGAGTTACATTTGTCACTTGTAGATAAAAACCGATGTAGAGTAGTAACAGGAACTTGTGGCAATACTTACGGCAAGAAAAACTAAGTAGAATCAAAGTAGGTGTGGGTAATCATATCCTGCTTTATGTTGCTTCAATTACTTCAACTCAATCATATCAACTTTCATAATGTTACTACAAGATATGCTGCTTTATAGAAAATAGTATGCATACCAGATTCTTCTTTTTCAGGTTGTTTTTCAGGATTATATTTTCCAGTCTTGATCGCTTCCAGCACAAACTTGTAATACGGATGGAGCGGTTCACCTATCGATAAGAACGAAAATTGCGGATTGTTTGCTTGTTTCGCCTTTAGTAGTATCTCCATTTGGCCCCCTTGACGACTAATAAATAGTGCTGTTTTAGTAATTATCGCATTTAACTTTTGCGTTTCAGGCTGCAAATATATTATTCGTTAATTAATTAAGCTTTATATATGTCGTTAAATGTCCAAAATAATGATCTCAATGTTATCTTACCACTGTCATGCCTTCTGGTATTTCAAGATCTGCCGGTGGTACAAAAGCTTGATCCTCTTCTTGAGATCCTTCCGATTGTTTTGGACTCTGAGAGGAGTCTTCGCATGCTAACTTTGAATTGTTTTCATCGTCATTATAATTATATGCTACTTGAGTATACGAATTTTCAGAGTCCAATGCTTGATGCAATCTTTTCATTTCTTCTTCTAATAATAATAATAATAATAATAATAATAATAAGAACAAAAAATAGTCGATCAAATAGTACAATAAATATTTCATTTAGTTATCATATAGAGTTAAATGTACACAGGAGGAGGAGGGGGGGGGGTAGTCGTGAAAAAATATCCACGTACCATGATACATTGAATCTTCTGCATCGTTATTATATAGAGATCGGTATCGTTCTTCATCACAGAGCTGTTCAACTTTAAGTTCATCCTCTGTGAGTATCGTCCGTTGATCAAAACCACCTGCCGGTGGCTCATGAATCCTTAAATCCCCCAGTGCTCCACGTCCATCGTATCTATACACATACAATGTTTCAATTAGCGAAAGAAAATGATAAGAAGAAACAAAATTAATATGAATTTTGGTTATTTTGTTAATCCCGGCATCTGAAAAATAATTTATGAAGAGAATCCCACCAAAGAGTTTCCTCTGAAATAGAATATATAGTCGTACAAATTTGAATGACATATCTTTATGTGTAATTTATTCCTTTGCATAACTTCCAAATTAAATGTACTATGTATTGTTACACCATATTTCTGAAGATGCAATTTGTTGCTTTATCTCGTATAAAATGACAACATTTATGATCATTTCATAAATGTTTATATAAATGTTTATATACTCATTTACTAATCATTTGATACAAAATATTATTTGACACTACTTACAATTAGATGTATAAAACGTAGAACCATATATTGAATTATGTACAACATTTTGTCCTGTTTTATCTAACGAAATATTTTCTTTTTTTTATATACGTTTTTATACGTTACGCATTATAGGTTTAATCAAACAACATGAGAGTAATCGTTATATGGTCCACGACGATATCTTAAGTTTCATATTTAACATCAACTGTATTAATATTAATAGCGTTATGGAAAATAAAATGATCTAACTGCAATGAGCATACATATTGCATTATTCAGATATAACCAAAAGTAATTTTAATGAATTAAAGATCATTAAAATGTGTAAACACATAAAACATTAAGCGACAGAAAATGAAAGAAAAAGAAAAAGAAAAAGAAAAGTTGACAACAAATTGAAAATACAAGTTTGTAGAAAAATCATTTACAAGTTCTCACAAAGTGTTCGCTTGGATGATGAAGAATACGCTTTGAGAATAAACGCTGCAATGTCTTTTCAACGTCCATTCGTACGTACACAATCGTACACAATCGTACGCAATCGTACACAATCCAGCTTGCCTAAATTTCTCAAGAAATGCTTATAATACAAATGCAAAACAAAATATTTTATATAATTTAATATATGTTTCCAGTTACATCTTGGACACGTATGCTGTACATTCAATATTTATACAAAACTTGTATGCAGAGTAGTATACACATAAACGTAGAATGTATATTGCAACATAGATAAATTATCAAAGTTGCATAATGCATTTGGTAATTCGTACATTGTTGCCAGCACAGCTGAATCTAAGACGCTAATACATACCATGCTGAACGGTCATAAATACCTATAACCGTCAGCTTGCCATTTGTCTCTCTACGCTGTGTCTCACCTTGCTGCTGCACAGACGGTCAGCCATAAGCGCCAAGCCACAAGAGCACCTTACTCTGCGCCCGTGCAGAGCGCATATCGCGCTTCAACACTGCGCGTTCAAATCGCCAACACCTGCAGAAACCTTAAACAGTCTCCAGATTGCTTATCTGCTCATTAACTATTTTGCAGTGACCATAATGGTACTCTGTCTCTCTTCGAATGTCCTTCACTGCATATTTTTTTTTTTCTACTTTATTATTTTTATATATTGTGCCTTTTTTTTTTTTTTTTTTTCATTCGAATTTAAGATCATTCTTCTAAACGTTACATATATGATGTGTTTATGCAATAATAAATATCCTAGATCATAAATTTGTTTCTAGGTTAGGGAAACGGACCTGTCTATCTTCAACGTGTTATCGGCCATCCATGGTATCAAATGCTTCCCCTGATCAATCATTTTCGCCTTGTCATCGTCTCGAAATAATTTGCAGCTATATCCGAACACCAACAGCTCCTGTGGTTCCTCTTCACCATTTTTTTTACGCAGAATTCCTGAATCTACCATCCATCGCTGACCCTTAGACGACGCCATTTTCTTTTCCTATATATGGATTACAAGAAGAAGGTAGACGACTACGTTCGACCATTAACATACATTATCTAAAGAGAGGACAGCAACGTCACTGAGTAACACTGCTTCTTGACTTGACTTGACTTGATGAACACTGCATGGTTTCAACAACACTGATTGGTTCATTATAGGGTCCCTAGGATCCATCTGATCGTCATGCCGCCCTAGTGGCAGAAATAAGTATTACTTCTTTCCTACGATTTTACAGGACGGATAATGTCACAAATTACCCTACTATATCGTTCGTTTTCCTGTCTTTCCCTACCTCCATAGGTCAAATTTAAAATAGAGATTTATCATTCTCAAATTCTGTGCGACAAAATTTATTAACAAAAACAGTTTCTTTCTTTACTTTTTTTTAATTGTTTACCGTTAAAACAATTAATCGATTACAGCTTTGTTCCCGATTTATAAATTATAACAATAGATAAAAGACGTTGTGTTGAGAGTTAAGAAGCTACCTCTTCCGTGGCACCTTCAAATTCAAGCTTGACTTGACAATCATCGGGTAGTCCTTCGACGTCCACCTCTGATTCGGATGCATTTAACATATTTAAGGTAACTTCCGCAGATTTTCCAATAAGAGCTTGATTACTGGCACTTTGTTGTTTAGATCCTTGTTGTACAATCGTAGACTGTTGACTTTGTTGTCTAATCGGCACTCCAGCTTCTTCAAAAGCTTTCTTCTTCAAAGTAGTTCGAATTTGTGAGCTGCAAACAAGAGAACAAATTGGAAAACATATTTTTCAATCCTGACTAAGAAATTGAGAGATGTCCTAACTTACACCGTTCTTCCTTTGATGCGTTCGCTTATTTTGTTTAAATCTTCGCTGAAGGTTTTTACCGAGTGACGGAGCATCTCTATTTCCTCGTCAGTCCATTTACTAAACATTATATACATATATTTATATAATAAAATTTTCAAGAGAGAAGAAGGAAAGACAAATAAGTTACATCATCGTTCTCATTAAAGTGTTACGTAGAAAGAGACATGTTTAAATCGCGGCGATTCAAAAAGCGCGCTTTCCGCCGGCACGACTGGTAGGTTTCTACTATTGGTTCCGAGTCACGTGACACTTTATTCATCATGGCGACCATGACGATGATGCCGGTAGTACGTTATACGATCGAAAAACAAAGGAGAGAGCAGAAAGAAAATAGAAATGTTTTTACGTAGGAAAGAGTCGTGTACGAATTAAAATACAATCTACATATATGTTTCAGATTAAAATTTACCCTGCTGGAGAGTCTGTTGTTGGATGAAGTTGCATCGTTAGCTCGCCAAGCTTGCCAAAGGCAGCTCCAGCCGCGCTGAAAATCTCACCGACCTACAAGTACAATACAACAAAAAAGACATCTCGATGAAATAGAAACAACTCTCTATAATTTATACTTATCTTCTATTCTTCTAAGAAACACTAAAGTAAGGAAAAATCAAATATTCTTTTTCAATTGATGACTACTAATGAAGGAAACGCAAACATAACCTTTTGTCCACTCAGAGGCTCCATTGCTCTTGGCATAGCGAAAAACATAGAAGAGGGAAATAGTGTGAGTGAGAGCGAGCGAGCGAGCGAGCGAGCGAAATGCACGTGACTCAAGAGCGGTAGAAAAAGGAAGAACGAGAGCGGTGGGGAGAGAACGGCTGCTAAGCATTATGTGGCGGGAAAGTGCCTAAAATCATCGACTATAAGTCCCTTTTATTTTGCTTACCTTGCTCGCAGAGTTCATCTCACAAACAGTTTGTTGTTGCGCGCATACGCGTGACGCTTAGTACAAAGGAAATAGCTCGTACGGTATTGCCATCTTGCGTCGTTCTCTCGATTCTTTCCGTTAAACAATTGTAACTTTAATGCTCTTTTTTTGTCGAGCCATCAACACCACCACCCCCTAAATGCACGCTCCTATTCACAGTAGTAAACCATTATTAATTAGTTCTTTTTTTTCTCTTTTTTTTTGGTTAATCTTGTATTCGAATGTTTACTTGTTTTTACTTTTATTTGATTTATAAATACATACAAAAATGAGTTATAGTTATACATAATTATACAATTAATAGGATGAATTTTCGTTATTTCTAACGAAAATCATGATTTTCCTTTGCCAATCGTTGCTGCAAGTAACGATAAGTTTACGAAAATTGCATAGATTGGTCAAGATTAATTCTATTTGTTCCGACATGTCACCCTTGCGTTCCAATTTCTTTATCAGAGGGAAGTCTTCCAAATTGGCTAATCGCAGTCTCCTCGAAGCATTTCTGTAACACTTCCAAGGTTGTGGCTCGACAACGATCGTGTCGCAGATAGAGCAAGCTTTGCGAAAGAATTTGACTAATCCGTCGTCTCCGTGATTTAGGTGGATCCACATAGAGATGGAGAAACAAAAGACAACGTCAAAGTGGCTTCTTCCAAGTTCCTTTAGATACCTCGAGATGGTTGGGTCACACTCGGAAGAAAGAAATTCACCGTACTCGAAGGTAATTCGATCTGGATGTGGATTATTTTCCTGTGACCTCTCGATAAGGATCGGATCGAGATCTATACCCAGCAGGAAGATGTCGTCAGGTCTTTCTTCTTCGCAATTTAAAGTTAAATTAACATTGAAAAAATCGTATAGCTTGTACGTCAGTTCCTATGTAACACGAGAAATATATTTTGTAGGCTCTGAACAAGAAAAAGGGGGTAAAAGTCGATAAATGGAACTCATCTGTCGGTTTACTTATGGACGATTCGTTCCATCCTTTCCGACAGCTGCCCGCCCTTACCCCTGCATTACAGCCAATGTCTAGTCCCACATATTTCCGGTCCGAACGAACAGACTGCCAGACGTCTCGCGGAAGTTGCCGTACGCGTTCTTCCGCACTATGAAATTGGTAGTAATTCATAAAGTTCCCGTATCTGCTCGCACCCGGATCCGCCTTTATTTTCATACTATTCTGCTCTTTTTCTTCTTTTGAATTTTCCCACATTTTTCGACAAATCATATAGAATTGATTCTCACGAATTGCTATCTAAATGAAAAATATGTCTCTTTAAATATTATTATTATTATTATTATTATCTTTTATTAGAACCGTTGCATCAAAGCTATTATAACTAATCGATAAGATGTTTATGTTTTCAAACGGTCGATTAGTATGCAATCTTTAACGCAATTACAAAGTATTGTGAAACTTTCAAGAGAGAGAGAAATTGATGTTAATCGTTAATGATTTGTTACGACTTGTGACACGCATGGACCACGTGCGTACGTATGCACGATATATCATCTTTAGGAGCAAAGTTTCGTTGTGTTGTTAGAAGTCATGTTACTTATATGTCGTCGTCGTCTCTATATACACGCGATAAAGATACATGAATGACGGTTGCGTGCGTCTCTACGTTTACAGTTGGCTGTAGCTAAGTAAGTGTACGTATCGTATTAGTTATTCATGTAGTAGTAGTAGTAGTAGTAGTACTCACCACGTTACTCGATTCTTTCAACCAACGGAATACGGCGCTGCCCTACCAAATGAAACACTACTACGAATCCTTACTCGCACAGCTGTTCAAGATACAAGAGTTTGAATTATTCAAATAGAAATTACAGATTATGACAAAGTTGAACTTTTATTAATCGATCTTTAGCGCATTTCAAACAAGCTCTTATAACTTTGTCATTTTTGAAAGTCGTAGACAAAATGAGCAGGGCACATGGGGCAGGGAGATCTTGACAAGAATAACCGAGAAGTAGACGGTGCTGTCATCTTATGGAAACCACGAGAAATTGTTCCTATTATCAAAGAGAAACGCGTTCGATAATATAATATTACATATGTATTATAAAATGTAGCTATATTTAAATATACGTATATTTGTTTAGATTGATTTATTTGACAAAGGAAAGAAAGAGGATGGTATCATTTGGATAAAGACAAAAGATCGAAGGATAGGATCCAAGGAAGCAAGAGTCAAACGAAGAGACGTCCGCGACCCAGATAAATGTTAGCCTTCGTGAACGTGGCTCAATCACGAGCGAATCCGAAGAGAATCGTGTTGAGATACAATGAGATGCATTTGCGTCTCGCGAGAAAACTTTAGTCATTCTTTATCTTTGTCTTGTCATCTTCTTCGATCGATCGATCTGTCGATAAATTTGTCTGACGTTTTTTATATTTTATATCATAGATAATAGATAATACTTACTACGCTTTCATCGATCTCTCTCTCTCTCTCTCTCTCGAGTTATACGAATTAATTTAGCGATATCGAATGGCACCAATTTGACCCTGACTTCCTGTCCGACTAACGGCACTAATTATGAAAACAAGAGACAAGAAGACAAAATGACGGAGGTCTCTGAAATGACACACCTACAATTATGTAAAATCCCCCTACGCACCGCGTGTCGCAATAATTCGCAAACAATACGACGATAGATTTAAGTACGTTTGCGAAACCGTACACGGTGTGTCTGTCGGTGCGGTTCTCTCATTGAGAGAAGATTACGCGAGCAGAGAATAATTCAAGATTTGTAGGTACTCGTATATTTTGTTTAATTGATAATTAGGAAAATAATGATGGAAGAGAAGGGAAGGGGAAGATAGTTGTCCCTGAAAATAGGCAAAGCGTGTCTAGGTTTCGAAAGGTCAGGTAAAAAGTATAAAATGGGCAGGAAGGCAGGCCTTTTGGGTAGGGTCCGTGGCGGCATGAGGTAATGAAAAGCAAGCCGGCCGGTAGGCAGGTGCAACTAACTCGGCTATCTCTCACAAACGCACACAACGTGTGCATTCTCTTGGACTCTCTTCTCGCGGCAATTTCCTTTCTTTTTCTTTCATCTCGCGTTGTTCGACGAGCAGATGCGTTCGTAAACGAAGGCATGTGCGACGAAGCCACGTACTCCTCCAAGATAACGAGGAGAAGAAGAGGAGGAGAAGAAGAGGAGGAGAAGATCAAGAGAGCTCCTACAATGTCCCAACAAGAAGTATAGAGAAAAAGATCCGAGTCGAGTCGAGTCGAGTCGAGTCGAGCTGAACCGATCCGATCCGATCCGAACATACAAATATTGAATTTCGTTCGGGTTCTTTTTTTTTTCTTTTTTTTTTCTTTTTTTTTTTTTTCAAAGAATCTCTCTCTTGCCAAATAGCTTTTAAAGCACGCGAGCTCGCGTATTGCCAAACGCACGAGCAAACCGGTTCTTCGTTGCTCTTTTGAAATATCTCGAAGGGAAAAAAAGGATAAAGCGATCGCAAGATTTTGTTCCTGACGCATCGATCGGATTAAACGCGCTCGACTCGAATCGAAAATCTTACCGAAACACTCTTACAAATTGTTAATATTATTATAAAATTGCTAGGCTAGATTACTAATCCCCTCGCGCATTCTGGGAAAACACGTTGTCCGTGAGATATCGAGCGATAGGAGACGAGGATAGAAAAGTCTCCTATCGCTCGATAGAAGAGAAAATTGACCCCAATTTTTGCTGCGCTCGATGTCGGATAAAAGAGAAGATAAAAGACAAGGATTGCGACACCACGCACGAGTTTACAATAATTCTACTAAAAAAAAGAAAAAAAAATCATGAAAAACGTCGAGTAGTCTGTAATTGCATCGTATGGAGCAACGCGTTGTAAAGTAGTCTCTTGTGTTAGTCGACGTTGCTGCAATTTTACAACTCCTCTCGCTAGATTCTTTTTCTTCGTCCTAACAAACAAATTATTCAAATTCGAAAAATATTTGATTAAAAAACGTGGGAAAATGTTCAAATCAGCGGGTAACGCACCGATGATGCATAACTTTGTGAGTGGACGAGATTAGTCAGCACGAGTTGACATCATCCTCGACCCTACCTCGTATCTACTATATACACATATATGTATATATGCAGGGTCTATGTATGCACAACGAATAAAGGATGACAAGAGGAGGAGGAGGAGGAGGATGCGTTGTTTCGGGTTAGCGTTGTTGGATTATTTATAATAAGGATTATTTATAAATGGACAATCACAAATGGAAACTTGTATTTAGAAGGTTAAAGTTTAGGAACAACCGATTAAGATAAGATGAGTCGGCGGTCGATGGCACGAGAACAGCTGGAAGATACCTTTTTCAATAAGTACGACGTCGACTTTCACGTCGACGATACTCATGGTTACAATAATAGGTAAGTTGACAATTTAAACTGATACATAACTCCGGAAGTTGGTCGTAAAGCCGATTGGCGCATCCGGCTTATTGAATTATCTATGTTTTCCAGAGGCATGGAAAATCCGCTTTTTCCGGAACAGGGCTTCAACATTCTTGTCATTTGGGGGAAGAACGAGGATCTTCCTTTGCCGACAAACGGACAACTAAAAACGACCTGACGAGCGACAACAAGAGAAACACAAAAGACATTTTCGTCTTTCTTGGCTCGGCTAGGCTGCATGCTGGGAGCAACCCTAACCCTCCACTACACGTGACAAAGAAAGCCCATGCATTGGTACATATTGCTTCTCGATTTGTGTCCTTCACTCATACCAATGCACCCTACCAGGCACGTGGATTCGACCCCGACCCTCTTTCTCCGCTTTATGTGAATATATTCCTACATTCTATTATATATCGTATCGCAGAACGTGGTGATATTTGGAGAACGTGAATTTTTTCGTTAAACAAATTAAACGACCTTCAGAAATATCATTATAATTATATCGTAAATGTTGTTTTTTTTTTTTTTTCTTAACATTTAGAGACGACTTAATCCTCGTTTAAAGCCTCTTTTTCACGCTTAACAGCAGTTTTTAGGTCGTCCTTATAAATGGGCCGACCCTTAAAGGTTCTTCCTTCTTAAATATCCAGAGGATTAAAGTGAATTCGATGTCGAAACGCGGTTAAAATCTGGCCGAGAATCGCGACGAATTGCCGAACGAACAAATAACAAAGTTTATTTATTAATGCATGAATCGCGATTATGAATGCGATTTATTATAAGACGCAATGAGACGTTTAAGAATGATATTTTAGAAAGATATAAAAATAACATCTCATTTAGGTTCGTTTTTTTTCCTCGTTTGTAAAAGCGAGTATATCTATCTCCTTCCTATTTTTATTCTTTATTTCACAAATATTGGCCAACGTCCGTAGTATAATAGACTTTTGACCATGTTGTTTGTCGAGGGAATTATTCGTTCTTGCGAAAAAGAAAGATGACCAAAGTCATCAAAGATTTGTAAAGTTTTGCATAGTAAAATAGGATTCCGAAAACGATTGGTTCTTACGAATTCGTTGGACGAACCTCCTCGCATCTAGTCGATTCTAACGGAAGCCAATCTTGTAGCGGATGACGCGACTTCCGGGACGTGACCTTAGGAATTCCAATTTATTCGTTGCTAGCTTGCTGCTCGCTGCTCTCTCTCTCTCTCTCTCTCTCTCTCGTCTTTTTCTTTTTCTCTCCTTCCTCTTATCTTTGAAATCTGTGTTTGCTCATTGACTATTTTCGTGCTCGCGCCATTGCCACTCACTGATCCGCGTCCTTCTTCGCGATTTTATCGCTATCGTCGCTAAATGACGATCAAATGGAATAACGAAATATCGTCGTTCCAACACTTTTCATTTTGTATTCTTCTTCAAAATAGGCGTCATATGTAACAACGACATTATGCCTTTTTATTTAGGTTCCCTTCCTGTTTCTTTTCTTTTGAATTTTTCTATCGGTATCAAAGTTATGGTCACTGTTAAACAAATAAAGCGAAAAAACAATAACGATGCGTTAAGAAAACGTGAACGTTTTTGTAGACGCTCGACGAGACCGTCCATACGCGATAGGAATATATACCTGAATAATATATCTACTTTGCATCATAATCAAACGATCGAGACTTACTCAAAGTCTTCTTAAGGAAAGTCATATAAACAACATTTAATAAAAGAACTTTCACAGAGAATAGTAACGTGCCAGTCTAACGATTTGTCTGACGAATTTCGAGGAAGACGTAGTATACCAAGTATAACATTATTAACAATTAACAATTATTTGAATACAGTACAGTACAGTACACTTTACTTATATTAGACGAATGATTAGAGGACAATTATTAATGCCTCGAAGTTATCTTTGAGCAGAAACTTGGAAAAAAATGAGAAATATAAATAGAGTGCATATTCATGGTAAATAAAAGATATGTTCTGAATGAACGAGTTTCGTCGAATTTCAAGTTTTTCATTGATAGTTTCGATTATATCGCATATATAGGCTAGATATACGGTACATCCGGTTGCTTGTCTCTAATTCGTTGCTAAAAAAGTCCCACGGTGGAGCAGGAAGAACCGCGCAAAACTGGATCGTTGAGAGACGGATAGAGGAGGAAGACGTATTAATGCTCTCTCTCTATCTCTCTCTCTCTCTCTCTCTCGCGACGAGGGGAAAGAATACGTTCTTGTCGGATGTCATTATCCTTTAAGAGTATTTGTCTCGTTTCAGATACATCGCGGACGCGCGTATGACAACTAGAGTCTGCTGGAGTGTTGCTTGCTACTTGTGTGGCCATCTTATTCTTCGCATCATCTTTTGCAAATGATCTTCAACACTTTACCGACCACTAGGTAAATTTCAACGGCATATGCAGCCGCAGATTCTAATAACAAATTACTGTTCATATAATGATAGTGACTTTTTACCGCAATATCAACCGATAACTAAGTTTTCGGTAGGTAAACCTCTTTCAGTATGGGCTTATTTTGTTTGCATTTGAAATATCATTTTGTTACTTTTTCTTGATGATAGAAAAATAATAAGATAGATATAGATCGAGGAGTTACTCTTGTCGCGAGTGTTGTTCGATACGTCGAGATGAATTTACGTACGACGAGGGGTCGCCCGCCGAGTTGTTTAACCGTCTAACTGGGTCATCGAAGCAAGGATACGTCATGAGATAGATAGACCACGATTTATCGTTAAACGTGTAATACTCGCAAGTATAATAGTTGGATAGGAAGAAGGAATCTTTTGATCAGGCCTTTGATCAGGCCTTTGCAAAGACCTTCGTTAATCGTCGCGAAAGGAGGGTCCTTGGACTGGACCTGGAAATATCGATTCGCGACATTAGAAAAGCTTCAAGCGATTTGGCCTTGAAGTCAATGCTGACAAATCTATCGCGTGATCTTAGCAGGGCCACCAGTTCGACGTGTCTTCTCGAGACTCGACCGAGTCGAAGGTTGAATGAAGAGGAACGAGTGGGGGGTAGAATATAGGAATTATTCCGATCGTGCTCGATCCTTCGAATGTGTAAACATACATTATATACGTGTACATTGATTTTTCATTGCGAAAGGAGAGATACAAATACGTGCTTCTTAACAGTAAAGCTCTTTTCTAATGCTTACTTATGTTAGATAGATCTTTCAATATGCGAGACTTTTCATCGTCGTCAATAGTCATTAAGAATTAGGAAAGACGTCGGACTCTTGCTCGTGCCATTTATTTATACTTCAAAAGAAAAGGCTACTTTTGAGTTATTCAACAAAAGAAAATGCAATAAGAGATATTTTCTTTTGACATTTGTGCCCATAATTATGAAAGTGGTCCAAGTGAAAATAAATTATTTTTTAATTTATCAATCGGATCATGTTTGTTATTTCAATATTGTATAGAATTCATATAGTGTTCAAATATAAATCTTGAAATATTACTTTCATAATTATTGTGTAATTTGTGGATTTTGTAGAAAGGAACATGGATGCGTATTCTAATCATTTATATTCCTTTGACATCGATATTAGGAGATATTATTTATTACAGAAACGTGTCCGTTCGATCAGGATTGGTTGGTTAATAGGTTTGGGAAAGAAGTTGGTTGATTTCGAAATAATTACGGTTCAAACACACAGGTGCAATATACTTTGAGTAAAGTTAGATCGGAATTGAAAGAATCACAACGGTGTTTAGCAATTATTGGCTCGTCTTTGTTTTTCTCGTAGAATTAAATGTCGTTGATACTTCCTAAGTCTCGATGACATCAATAGAAAAAGACATTTCTTCTTTTTCCTTACACATGTTCGTTCGTTCGTTCGTTCGTTGCAAGTGACGACGCTAGTTGCGTGTTGTTATGTTATTGCGTTAATGCGAATAGAATTTTGCACAGCTACGTTTTAACACGTAAACTCGAATGTCGGTAAAAGGAAGTCTACTGGAAATAATCTTATCGTGTTCTTTTGTTTGATATACGACGCGATTAAATTGGATTCTTTTACAAGACTCGAAAAAGACATCAAATTTGTTGCTTGCTTTCGAAGAAGAGAAAAGTTTCTCCGAGTTAGAAAAAACACTTGAATATTTAGCATTTAAATTAAGTGACTACTTAACACGTTTCTTAGAATAGGATGTTATCTATCGTTGTTTTATACGATCGTCCAAACAAAACGATCTGTTGCGAATATTAAAGATCCAAAGTTTGATTGCAGATGTTATTTCTATCTATGTCATTTTCATAATATACACGTGCACGCATAATCGTTACACCTTGGCGTGGTGATTAGTGGTAGTCGATAAAGAACAGACTCGTTCCACCGCAGGCTGCTTCGAAATCGTATCGATTGTTTTTTCCTATTTTTTTTTTTTTTTTTTTTTTTTTCAACAACTAGTTGACGCAATTGTATTATAGTACGCAGTCATTAACAATAGCTCCGGGGTGAGCGGGAAATCAAAGAACACGTGCTTTTCTTTCTCTCTTTCTCTCACAAGACAAATATTTCTTACGATTTATGAATCACACACGTCCACGTAAAATCTGATTCTTCGTATATATACATAACTCGTTTCGACATCATGTTTTTAATCGATGTTTTTTGTTTGTTTTCGAACTAGAATTTAAACGAACCAAGAACGACGCGTACAAGATTTCTTTTTACTATGGAAAATAATCGTCGAACGTATTTACCTAGTCGAATAAATCAATCGATCTGTTGGGCCCAACGTGAATTGTGCTACAATAAAATACCTTCTTGGGTGTACTCTTTTGATCCTTTGGAAAACCCGTTTAGACCTGTTAGACAACCCAGTAGATAAAATCTATACCTACGTTGGAGATGGCAAACCGAACATAGTAGAAACTTTCCATTTCTATTTTATTACGCCAAGCCTTGAAAATTTCTTTAACGGAAAAATGTCGAATTTTAGGTAATCTAGAACATTCCTTGTTCCGATTTCCTTTAAAAGGACTTCCCTCAACGCGTTCAAACTACATTACTGTAATCGATAAGAAGAAATATGATAGTTTTCAAATCGAAGATAAGCTTTTCATCAACATCCTAGTATTTATTTCGAAAAGGATGCTCGCATCCTGCCCAATTGTATTTCCGTGTACGACGTATATACGTACGTGCATATGTACATATATACATGTACATATAAGCCTCGAGCAGCTGGCAGCAGCTTTACGTTTCGTCGAGAGAGAAACCGGACGAGGAAAAGGATGCTTCGGAGGAGGTTGAAGGGGAAGAGGGGAGACAGGAGCAAAGCAGCCTCGACTTAAATTAACCGCAACCCCTCGGAAACGCGTGCGAGCTGCCCGTTATACACAGGATACGCGCGTGGCACATTATTTTCTAATTCCGATCGATTTATCTTTCCGGACAGACAAAATATCGATTTTTCTTCTTCTCATTGTATAGGTGGTAACCCTCCTATAACACGGCTTTATATAAGTTCCTAGAAAATACCGTGTTGTAAGCGGTTTTTTCAGTGGTTTTTTCAGTGGTCTTCTCAGGCCATGTAAATGAAAAGAAATACTTTCCGCAACATCTACAGCCGCGGCTGTAAAAGAAGTACAGTGTTGTACAACACTGGTTTTTGGAAAACACAAACCGTGTTATAGGATCTCGGAGATTGCAGGAGGGCAATCTGTACTGTATTATTGCAACTCTTTAGCAACAATAAGAATAATATAATAATAGTCTACTCTACTTCTTGGTCTCGATGTTATCTTCTTTTATAAGAGGAAGGTTGCAAAGGAAGACAAGACAGACGACGACCGGACGTTGGAGGTGGAGCTCTTGTTTCTTTTTCTTCTCAAGCTTCTTTACCTTCGTAGCTTTTCTTATTCCTTTTTATTTATTTATTTTTTTTATTTTTTTTTCAATCCTTCAATTTTTTCTTCCACCGCCTCCGTGCGTACACGATTATTTTATAGGCGTAAACGAAACGAGCTTGAACCGGTTCGAAGCATTTTTCGTCGGTTCCTCGTCCCGGACTTTAGACCGGTATTCATTCCTTCACGTGCAAGATGTGTAGGTAGTTATGCGAGGTGTGTGCATTTCGCAAATTGCAGCTTCAGACCACAAAGCGTGTACTCTGTTAATATCATTTTCTAACTCGTGCTATTTCAAGACGGAACTTTAGGAATACTTTTCATTGATCTTTCCATGATTCTCATGCGTACGCACGTAATCATAGACTAGACGTAGATACTTATCATTCATTTTCTTATGGTAAACTGCTTATCGAGCAGATAACAACCAGTATGACACGTGAATAAATATCGAGAACGAAAATTTATTTAAAACGCGTACCTATACATCGTATACATCGAAATTCGAACGGACAAAGCGAACTATCCTCTTCATTCTTCTTTTATTCATTTTCATTGTACAATCAACAAGACCATTTTACTTTTCTTCCATTTTATCTTTATTATTCACGAATCATTATTATTTATGCCCTACTTTTACTTACTCGTTACTCGTCTTCATTTCCAATCAAAATAGATCTAATATTTATCATTCTTATTCTTAACAAATAGAAGACGGACCGCCGAATCATTGGAAGGAAGAGGTCGTCGACTACTTATCATCGGTTGTTCTACTTTTTTTCAATTGATTTACCGCGCGTGTAACGTCTTACGTATTGTTAAAAAACTTAAAACCAAAAAACCAAAAAACCAAAAAAGAAAACAATATACGTAGCAAAACTTATTTATTTTCAACGCAAAATAAATGTGTCAATAGTTATTTCGATAGAACACACTCGAGAAAAGTTCAATAACAAGTGTCAATATCATCGATAATAGATAGTATTGTAGTTTTTTTTAGAGAAGGTCATTTTAAATTTGAATTTCATTTGCTTATATTAACAAACAAAGGGACATAGGAACTGCATTTACGGTTATATTATACGTTTGTTTGTATCGTTGAACGGAAGTAAAGTATGCGTTTGCGACGAGGAACTTCCGTTTTGATGATACCTACCTTAGTAGTAGGTAGGTATGTCTATATCGAGGGCAGATAACAGTTTGTACTCGTATTTCTTCAGTTCCGTTAATTGGTTAATCACCAATTTTTGTCACCTAATATAGACTTAACGTTTGGATCATGTTGAAAATCAAACGGAAGCAGGAAGTCGTTCTTGGAATTTAGGCGATATATTTATTTGTTTATGACGAAATCGAAGAAACGTGACCGTGTTGATGAATGTTTGACAAATAATTACAATGTTCTTTTACTCGAGGTTGATAAATCTTAGCGTAGTTTTTTACCTTAATCGCAATTCTATTTCCTTCGTCTTCTACTTTTAATACCTTAAAACTAGAGTTCATCTTATTGATTTATACTTTCTAACATAACTAAAACTATCTCCATGCCATACTGCACGTACGCGAGGAAATAAATTTCATGCTCTGTGTTATCCTGGTGTAACGTTATCATAGCGATATTACATCATCAAATTAGTTTCCTGAGTTGTCCACGATTACAATAATAAATATACGCGTATCGTCGTCCGCAAAGACGTTCAGTCTCCAATTATTATCGATAGTGTAAAGTTGCGAAAGAAGAAAATGATCTGTCGACGTTCAAAGTTATGGAAAATATCTTCGAAGCCGTGTTAAAACCTTGACGATCAAAGTGAGTACGCGTAATCCTTGAAAGTTACGACTTTTCGCAATGACCGAATCAATGACCGAATCAATGAACGAAGTCATTCACAAAGTGACCAGTTGGAAAGAATTCTCGTCTCTCGTTGTTTTTTTTTTTTTTCCCCATCGTGTCTTTCGACAGTGTAATTCGATAATTCGTAATTCCCATACCCGCATAAACATAAACGAGATAAGAACAATTTCGATTTATTTTGTCGTGTTTTTTCTTTTTTTTTTTTTTTTAAATTCTGTGAAGTAAGCGGCATGACCTGCGTCACGTACGCGATTCGATTTCAAGCGATTACACGTGCAATCAATCGATAGTAATATATCATTGATTAACAGCTGTTAACGCTTTGATCATTTTTCTCCTATCGATCTAAATGATCTAATCGATTCGACCATCATAGGTTCTTCTAAGTTTCTTCTAAATCTTCCTTCAAAATCTTCCTTCAATTTTGATAGCAACAGTTCACCTTCTCCTTTTCGAATATCATCATTCGTTGTTGTTGACTCGAAACCAGAGTGTGTTTACGAAATAAACCAAAGAAATGATGTAATCCTTAACGTCGCCGCACACTTGTTGACAAGAAATTTCTACCTCGAATCGCGAAATTTGTCGATAGCATTTTATCGCGCTACTTTCATATTTTTCTTATTTCTAGGAATGACTTTTGATGAATCTATTATGACGGAAGTAAATGAAGATATTAAAACTTGGATATTTGAGGGGAAACAACTAGTAGTATTATCTCCTTACGAGATAAATGGAATATTTTTAGTTCCGGACACTTTAGTTGATAACCTGCGCGACATGTTGTCTCGTATGTAGCAACAGTCTCGATTCGTTGCACCAAGAGAAACTCGCAGACAAACTCGTATAATCTATGGGTATAGACTATGCTTACGAACTTCGATATCAATTGACATGGTCGTCCTTCGTGTGCGCTAATTTTAATTCCAAGATATATTATATATCTATAATATATACTATTCAAGAAAGATTCGAATAACTGAATTCTACATCAAACATATAGTTAGGAATATGGGATGAAACGACGTCTTATCGAAATGAAAGATAGGAGAGGACTTTTTCCGACAATCGTTGTTCCTACATTTACCTTTTTCTTGGTTGGTGGGTACGTGTACCATTGCTTGAAAAAAAACAGATTTCTAAGGAGTAAATAATAACAAACGGAATCGTAGACGCGCGTGAAAGAAGAAGGTTTAAGAAGAAGGAGGGGAGGCGCTCTTAAATGTAGAACGGATACGGTCTGTCTTTATGTTGCAAACGTTAATGCCGTAATCTCCGCATCCTTGAATATTTTTTATCCCCGCGAAATAAAGTTTCCTCTAGAATATTTATCGGACAAGGTCGCTTATTTTTTTCGACTCGTCAAAGAATCGAGAAAAATCGCATCGTTAGAGTTTCTCGGGTGTTGTCTGGGTTATGTCTACTCATCGGTGGACACCCACGCGTATACAGCTGCGGTAAAAGAAAAGAAAAAAGTGGCAGAAAGTTGACCAATATCCGGCAAGAGCAACGACGAACAAGTTTGGAAATTCGAAGGCCTGGCTCTCTCTCTCTCTCTCCTTCGATTGGCACGAGATCCGGTGCTTGAATGCCACGCAATCGACCCTATCTCTTTGGACACGCGTCGTCGTCGTCGTCGTCGTCGTCGTCGTCGTCGTAGTCGTCGTCGTCGCAGTTGGTGCCTTCATACCCTTTCTACATACCTCCTATACATATTTCTTCTTGCATGCGTGCGTGCACAACTCTCGTCTTAAATGGCGTCAAACTATTTTATCTTTCTACTGGGAATCGAAGCGAATCACGATGACACCGAAAGAAGACAATGACGGTTGTCTCCTGTCAAGATAATAGCTCTTGCGAAGCGTCCAATTATTTACGAGAGCAGTTTAGCCTTCTCCTCACTATCGTGGTTTCTGCAAACTGGTAGTCGTCATTTTGCGAATGTAGTATTTGACAAATTTGCAAGAAAATTGGAATAATCGTCAATTTGTTCGCGCCGCAATCGCCAAGTACTATGGCGTATGCTTCCCGCGCTTTTTAAGGAACGTTAAGGTAGGCCAAGGGCGTGCGACGATTCTTTCCTTTTGTATTTTTTCTGTCTCTGACAAATTTAGCCAGGGACCGCTTTCAAATACTACGATCGAACGTACGAAAGGAATCGTACGAAAACGTCGTACGATTTGCAAAATTATTTATTTGAGAAAAATCCCCCTTGTGTAATTCCGTTTCTAAGGAAATGAACGAATCGATATTTTTATTGAAATGCCGAGTAGAGTCCCCGGGAATCATCTCTTATTGTTAAACCATTTCAATTTCCCCGCATTTATGACGTGCCGCGTGTCAACCCACCCACGTACACGTATCCGCCAACAGGGACGTCTCTCGAATCTTCTAGACCCTTCTTCTTCTTCTTCTTCTCATATACGAACAAAATTAGATACCAATTATGAAAATAATCTGTCGACGTTTTTAGGTCTATCGGAAATTGTGTTTGTCCATTCTGACAAACACAAATTGTCATCACACTATGATAAGAAATTATAAATAATGATAATTGATAAATATTAGTCAATTAAAAGGATATATGAAAATTGATTACTTTTGTTTTATTCGAAAAATTGACAAAACTTTCCGGTAGACACCTAATAATTTTGTATTATCTTGATTAAACTTGATTCCGTTTTTCTAATCACTTGCTTAAATAATTTTTACAAGAGATCTAGATTGGAAGCGATTATCTTCTGTCTTATTTTTTTTTTTATAACGATAAGCAAATACGATACGATGCAGCGTTGGAGATCTCTCGCAAGTTTGAGCAATTTCGAGCAATGCTTTCAAATTCTTTTGTAATATTCGCACTCGTTGGTCATCGTTAGTTAGAATGTATTAATCATTTAATAGTTGACAAGGATCATCCGACATTGACGACAGCGTAGCGTATACGTTGCCAATCTGCTTGCAAATTTCCTTCGATTGTAATGTATGTACATACGAAGGTTGTATCTTTTTTCAATCATATTCCAAGGTAAATTGATAGACATTTGTCAGTAGATTTTCGGATAACGATCTCTGCGTTTCCTTGTCGCGTCGTTATATTTGTACTATTTCCTATTGGAAATGAACGAGCAAAGAAAGCGTTATTCAATGATCAGCAATATAAGAGATAACAATGTGGGATCTGAACAAGTAGAAAGTGTCTGAATAATCAAATGGAAAAGATTATTATCACTTTGTTTTTTCGTCGAAGGAGTTTGGAAAAAGTCACAAAGCCGTCAAAAGACTTATAAAACTTGTATATAATATTTCCAATCAATCAATTTTTCCTTTGCCGAATAGAAACAAAATAGTAGGAAAATAGTTTTGGTACGGGGAGAAATAAAGTAAGGCGCTAGGAGTGAGTTGGGAGTGAGTTAGGAAGACGTGCGCATGCGCACTCGGGAATGACATGAAAGGCGCATGCGCATTGGAGACAGTGGATTTTGGGAAAGGGAAGCCGCGCCGAAGGTGGTTTGAACTAGCCGTCTAGCGCAGTCGTTGGGTGCACGATGGCGCGATCGCTCGATATTGCCTTTTTATTTTCTTTTTGCCGCCGTCGTTTCTGAGCGGTGAGTCGGCCCAAAGCGTTGGACCGTCTCCGTGGTACGCGATATTTTTTCACCTTTTCCACGGCCCTAACACCTCTCCATTTTTTTCATTCATTTTCCGGGCACCTCAAGAAGAAGAAGAAGAAGAAGCAGAAGCAGAAGAAGTAGAAAGTGAAAACGAGTTTTCGCCATTTTTCTTCGTTATTCTCTCTCTCTCTCCCTCCTTTCCTCCCTATTGAGTGTTTCTCTTTTACCGATCGATCTACTACTATTACTACCAGCACTACCACACCATCATCAACATCATCACTACTACCAGACGGTTTAATACATCGCCAACGTTTTTTGGGAGGAAATTAATCCGAGGACTCTCCGCATTCTCCGTTCAGGAACGTACGGCGACTAAACGAAAAGAATTTCTAAAGGTAAATCTTCTAATCGATAGTATCGTCTTTTTTATCCTCCATTATTGTTTTGATATCATGAAAGAGGCGGAAGGATTATCGTGTCCGTGTCCGTGTTCGTGTTCGTGTCCGTGTCCGTGTGAGAGTTCGGTGCAAAGTGCAGTGATTACCGGATCGATGTCCAACCTTCGTATTCTTCCATCTATTTACGTTTACGAGCTCTTTCCTACCACGTCGATTAGATTTCATTCGTTCTTGTTTGGATCATGCGCGAGATGCGTTTCTCAAAAATATCTCTCTCGATTAATCGCGGAGTGAAAAGGCGCGCGCGCACACGCGGTCGACAGAGGAGGCGACAGAGGAGGCGACAGAGGACGCTCTTTGTTGTCATTCGTCGAACTTTAATGGCCGCTGCCAATGGCCGCTGCCAATGGTTGCGCCAATGGTTGCGTCAATGGTCTTTAGGCTAACCAAAATTTCACCGACAAGCTTTCTTTCCTTCTTTCCTTCATATGCAGTTCGATTGCGTATTTAAGGGAAAACATTAAATAATCATTACTTTAATGACCAATTATTGACTAATAAATGTTTCCAAGAAATTCTTGCATTCGTGGTCTCGTTTACGCCGAAGGCAGGAAAAGAGAGTAATAAACAAAAAGG
This sequence comes from Polistes dominula, assembly GCF_001465965.1. Next base: position 74,560 of record NW_015149091.1, read on the forward strand.
AAGGAAGGAAGGAAGGAAGGAAGGAAGGAAAGAGGAAACGATCCGGTTTTTTCCTTTCTCGGTCAATCAACGCTGGGATTCACTAACGTTGCATTGCTTACCCGTTTACAGTTTCTTCGTGACGTAATGAATGGCAATGCTTACATAGTAAAATTCTTCTCGTTTCTATAGACTACTCATATTTATACACCAATTAACGTAATCTCGTCAGAGTCATCATTTTGTAGAGTGACTCGTTAACAAATTTGAAATTCAACTTTTTTCTCTTCATCTTCTTTCGCAAATAGCAAAATATCTAATGAAAAAAAAAAAAAGAAAAAAATCAAATATCTTGAGATCTGTTGAGAGCCTTGTCGACCTAAATTCGCGAGTCACATGCAAAGACAAATAATAGGATGACCGTTAAGAGGTATTATTCGCGATCGAAATGAAACTAATTGGCAATCGTTGACGTAAACTCGGTCACGTCTTCGGACATAGTTGGATCCTCTGCAGTCGGTCGATCCTCTTTCCTCGGTCATTCAAAAAGGTAAACGCATGCGCCATTAGCATTACAATTCGAGAACGCGAGAGTCACTTGGAACGTGATTCATCGGGAGAATATTCGTGCTCGTTATGTCTTAAAAGACGTTAGATTAAGAGATGACTCGAAATGAAAGCGTAGAGAATATCCTTCGTTGAAAATATTCCTAGTACTTTTATCGAGTTTCCATTTTCAAGGAAACCGCGGGATTCGTTTCTTCGAAAGGTCGACGATCTCTCGTTGCTCTCTCTCTCTCTCTCTCTCTCTCTCT
>NW_015149091.1:80910-224161 GCF_001465965.1 Polistes dominula
GTTGTTGGCCAATCGCCCCTTGCACGCTCGCATTCCTCTCCTTCGTCGAATGTATACCAGAGACCGAGAATGTTGCAAGGCAGAAAAGCATATTGGTTCATCGACTGGAAGAGTTTTGAAACTGGCAGGTATAATTAAGAAACGCGTTTTTTAAAATCGTCTTGTCGTCTTTTAAGTTGTCCTTTACCTCTTAAAACCCGAGTACAAACCCGGCCGATTCACCGTTCCATTTGTCTTTGTACCAGCAGCAGCAGCAGCAGCAACAGCATCTTCTCTTTACGGTTTAGCAAAATTTATTCGCACTCTTTGAAAAAACAGGAAAAAGTCACGCACGGCGAAGCATCCAAACGACGACGACGACGACGACGACGACGACGACGACGGGGTTCTTGAACTCTCGGCCGGTGAAAGTTTAGCGAAGAAAGCCAAAGATATCCATCCCGGTGGGGATCCAAGATTCCCGTTTCTCTATGGTCTCTTCTTCTCGTATGGCAATTTGGTGACGAGAGCCGAGGCCATTGAGCTCTTTTCAAGATCACCACTCGTTCTCTCTTTTTTCTCGTCGCAAGACAGGAAAGATCCCTTCTCTTCCTCGAGAAAGTCGTAGAAAGGATAGTAGAGAAATAATTGGTTGAAACGATTGGCGGCGTAACGCCGATCGTGCTCATTTACCTACCTACCCAAGTATGTAATTATATACTGTAGGTATACTGTAGGTGTATAGTTGTGTGTTGTGTGTTGTGCGTCGTCAACGTGACTCGAGGGGAGGATAGAGAAAGATGGCTAGTGTACGAATTTATTCGGAAGATAGGAGCTGCTTTTCCTCAAAATATTTCTAACGTGGGCGATAGAAATAGCAATAGAGCAAGCAACACAACGGTTGCGTTGTATTAGCTAAGAGAGCCAAAAGAGGGAGAGAAAGAGAATATTACGTAGGCGCGTTGTTGCGCCTCGAGACTTCCGCGTTGCGCGACTTTGACGAAAGCAGCAGCGCTCTCCTTTCCAATTCCTTTCCTTTATTTCGCTCTTTTATTACTTTTTAAGGAAGACGACGAAGACATAACAAATGATAACGATAGATTGTTCTGTTTGATTTTTAGAACGCAACTACGATTGGAGAGTTTGGAGGATGCGGTGATCGTGGATAAGGAGGACGACAAGTTGACCGATCGTCGAGGTTGTCCGGCCTACGTAGCACCGGAAGTTCTCAGATCGGGAAGAGCTTATTCCGGAAAGGCAGCGGACATTTGGTCTCTTGGCGTTCTTCTTTATACGATGCTGGTCGGACGTTATCCGTTTAACGATGCGGAACACGCTTCGCTCTTTGCGAAAATTTCACGGGGGCAATTTGCTGTGCCGGAATGTCTCAGTCCCCGGGCAAGGTGTCTCATTCGATCCTTGTTAAGAAAAGAACCGTCGGAGAGACCGGATGCCGAGGACGTCCCACTTCATCCTTGGCTCTCAAAACCACTTCGTCTTTCTTCGCCTTCGCCTTCACCTTCGCCTTCGCCTTTGCACTCGCACTCGCACTCGCACTCGCACTCGCATTCGCATTCAACGTCATTTTCTGCCTCATCGTCCTCGTTGTCCTCATCGTCATCTTCATTGTCATCCTCGTTTCCACCTTCATCCTCCTCGACATCTTCTTCTTCTTCTTCTTCTTCTTCTTCCTCCTCCTCCTGTTATTTCCCTTCGGGGAGATCCGCTTCTCAGGACCAGATCGTACCGGAGCTCGTTAACGATCCTCGACAAGACTGACTCTTCGAAGAAGAGACGATTATTATCCTTTATTCCGCGCGTTAATAGCGCCAGCTCTACGTCTTATTTTAAACAAGCAAACAAACAAACAAACAAATCTTTAAACTAATGTAAGAAAAGAAAGACATGCATATTATTTTTAAGTGAAAAAATTGCGCCAAGATCATCCCTCGTCTCTTTTCGCAGAGAGACTTACCGATTCTTCATTTGTATAATATATGTATTATATATTCCTTGTCTCGTACCATTTCCCTTCGAATGTTAATTTGATTAATATTTCAAATAAGAAGGAACGACGGTGATGGCGACGGCGAGTTTTTACGCCAAGTTTTACGCCAGTTTTTACGCGAGTTTCTACGAGATACGATCGAAATATAATGTATTTTCAAGATTATTCAAACGTATCGTGTCGTTAAAAAAACACGAATGTAATATTTTTTACCAAATGATCTATGTCTTTCGAATCTTTCGATCATATCTCGTAGGACTTTTCCGTTGCTTGCATAAAGATTGATAAAGGCAGGAAAACCGATTTAAATCTTAGATATTAGAGATACGTTATCGTTGTTGTTCCATCGGCTTTGTGATCTAAAGCGCGTTAGTTAGAGAGAGTTATTCCGTAAAATCGATCGATAGTTTTCAAGATCATCAAATTTTCAAAAGAAAGCAGCAACGTTTATTTATATTAGGAGATGCAACGAAAATTAAATGTAGAAAAAAGAAATAGAAAAACGCGTGCTGTGCGAATAAGAGGATGTTTGGAAAGTACCAAGTGTTCTTCTATTTGATACCTTTGAAAAAAAAAAATATCATTTTATATAACGTCTCTTACGCGGAAGTAAGACTAAAAAACAAAGAAACACTCTAGATCGCTAGATTGATGATAGAAAGGTCTCGAGGAAGGTCTCGAGGAAGGTCTCGAGGAAGGTCTCGAGGAAGGCCTCCAGCTCCTTCTCTTTTTCCATTTACTTTTGTCAAACTGTATCTCGTCGATTCATACTCTAGGTGCGTCTTTAGATACGTTAAAAAGAAAAAAGAACATTTTTCGTATCGTTTTAGTCAGGGTATAATGTAATTATAAGCACCTTCTTCGCAAACGGTCTACATGTATATAATTTTCATCGACATCATCTTACCGAAAGCTACAAGAAGACAAACGATTAACTTGAATAATTAGAAAGGATAACGACGTTTCTGTACATAGGCGAAATAAAATCATGTTTACGACATAATTTCACGAAAACGAGTTATATCCTCCTCTGACTCCTTCCTCTGATTTCTTCGTTCATTCATTTAAAACGTCGATACGATAATTACAACATAAAAGGTGAGTTTAAATAATTGCGCGCATTATAAATTATATATTATAAATTAATACTCTAATTGGTCACACCATTGAGTAATGCAACAAGAACGATTAATTGATTGATAAATATAAATCAAATAAATCATTATTATTATTATTATTATTAATCAATGTTGTATTCCGGATAACTATATCAGCGATACTAAGAGTAGCCATCCGTGATATTACAACACCTATGTGGTGTACTTTTGTTAATTTCATTAGATTGAAAAAAACAAAAAAAAATTAAAAAAATAAATAAAAGAAACTATTATTCTTCGGTTCGATCGTCTCGATTACTTTTCAATGATATTTTATTCAATTTGTTATATTTTAGATGATATTAAATCATGCATGAGATTTTCATCTTTATATACCTATCTTTTTATCCCCTTGGTATGTATCATGTTTTTTTATTTTTTTTTTTTTTTTTTTTTTAAATAAAAAAAAGAAAAGAATTAACTACATGTAACAATATTTATTAATTAATATATATAAAGAGAAAAAAAGAGAGAGAGAAAGAGAGAGTACTCACGTACATACATTCATATATATACATACATATACACAATATATATGTAATATGTATATATACATATGGATAAATATACTAATCGTACATAATTATATTTCCTCTTTTATTGCAAGTATATGTCGTCTGTCTGTCTGCTGTCTGCTCTGTGTTTATGTATATGTGTATGTATAGATTCGTCAGATGATATTTGTCGTGGTATTGTATTTGTATATACTGTTACATTTATTACTGTTTGTATGCTTATATTTTCATAACATCATTTTTGTCTGATATATAATCACATAACAGTTTTAAAAATATTTCAAAATTAAACAAGATATATATATATATATATATAACAGTGTAATGATTATTATTATAATAATAATAATGGACAATAATAACTAATAAGAGCATATATAGTAAAATACATTAACGCAATTAATAAAAAAAAAAAAAAATGTGCAGAGGATGATTTATTTGAGTGCATAATTGTTTTTGTATATTTTTTTTTTTTTGTTTCTTTCTTTCTTTTTCTTTTTTACGTTTCCTCTTTTTTCCATACATACAGGAAGAAATTAGATGGGAAGGTAATAATGGAGGGTTTGGGGGGGCGGGCCGAAGGTAGGGAGAAAAGTAAGGGTTGAAGTGAATTAGGTGAAGAAATTGCCAATAGAATAGCCGCCATTTTACTTTACTTCTGTTTTTCTAGATCACAGTCTTATTTATGGCTGCTAAATCGTATAACATATTTCATCACCTTCTTTATTATATATTTTTTGTTCTTTTAACCTTTTCTTTGTTGTTGTTGTTGTTGTTGTTTTTTTGTTTAACCGAAGAAAGGGAGAAGAAAAAGTATACCAAAGCATGCTCGAAATTCTTATCAATACTGGAAAGTAGTTTCACTAGTTTTACATAAGTACAAAATATAGTATATATTTGTTGTTCTTTTCTTTTTAATTTGCTTAAGAAGCGTGGCAAGTACAGAGAGGATGCTTTATCCCTAATAAATCCTTTTGTCTTTTTCCTTTTTTTTTCTTTGTTTAATAACATCATAATATCATCGTCATATTTCTTATGAACTTAGGACCAGCCAGGTATGACAGACAATTTGAAGAAAAACAACGTGACAACGTGCATTGCAAAGAAAAAATACTGATAACAATTTAACTTACGGAATTATTCTAATTATTTATAAATATAATCCTTCTTCTTCTCTGTTTTTTTTTCTTTCTCCTTTACTTTCATTACAATAAAAAAAAAAAAAGAAAGAAATTAATTCCGCCATATTGAAATATATCGATACCGATGCAGCAATTAAAAAAAGAAAAAAGGTATAATAAAAATTATTCTAATAGAGGAAGGTATTTTAATTGATAAAAAATAATATATATTTATAGTCAATTAAAGATTTTAATGTATACTCTTAACGATTTGATATGTATAAGAGCGAAGAAACATCATCTTTCACGTACACATAGCCTCGTCGTTAAATTGTTACGATCAAATGAAATAATCGTTATAAAGATGATTATATCTCAGTTTTAATAAAACAAATATACAAAGAAGCTAAAAATCACAATTGCAAAACTGAGATACTATATATTTATATCTATATATATATATATATAAAAGATCATTATAGGTGTTAAGCATCCTCTTTCATATATTATTATTATTATTATTATTATTATTATTATTATTAGTATTATTATTATTACTTGCCACCGGTGCGTTAATTGCCTCATAGAAGTAATAATTGAAAAAGTGATGAGGAAATGAAGAAATTAATATATGTGTGTTAAATGTGCATGCGTGAGTATATGTGTCAACACATATACCCATACACGCAAAAGAGGACATAGATAAATACACATATATTATTGTATTTATTAAGAAAGAATGAGGAAACCATTATCACGAATGCAAATCCATGATATACGAAGCCCGTATTTTTAACTAATCTAGCCTGTTTCTGGCTCATATATTTATCATAACTATTACTTTGTAAATAATAATAATGTTCTAGCCTATCATTTTTTATTTATTTATTATCCTAAATATTTTATAATATATATGTACATTAATAATACACATATACCATTGTTTATATATTTATTTATATATATATATATATATGTATATTATTAATATAATGTACACACACACAGATATGCTTACATACATGTATATAAATATATATATATATATATATATGCATATAGATGTGTGTATTATGCAGTTTTTTCTTTTGTATTTATTTATTTATTTACAAAATAGATTAGATAGTTATCCTATCTTAACTACACAATATGCGTACCGTTGCGCAAGACTTTAATATATTTCTTTTTTTTTTTTCCTTTTTTATATATAAAGTGCGCTTTATAAACATATTTCTAATGATATTTTACAGTTTCAATTCAACAATCTTTGTTAAAATTCAACGCACTTAGAAACAGATATATTATCATAATAAAATCATAATAAAATGATATTAAAAATAAATTAACTATTCGTAGGTGGTATTAATGTAAAGTAACAAATTAGTTAAAATTGTTAAGAAATTAATGTTCTTGTTAAAACAAATTACTAAATCCAAAATAAATTCAAACTACAAAGATGATGATAATAATAATAATCATCATCATCAATTTCTACGCTCTTAAACATATTTCTGTCTACAACAGATTTCATATCAATAGTTTATATTCTCTGTTGCAACGCCATCATTAATCAATTTTTAATCAATTCGAAGGTATAAATGAAAAATAAAAATAAAACGCCCCTCCTTCAAAGAAAGAAAAAAAAAAAAAGTACATAGCCAAAATAAAACCACTTATATCCTAAAATGGTGAGAGAGAAAAACAAAAAACAAAAAAAAAACAAAAAAAAAATAAAGATCATTTTAAAATAGCGAATAAAAAAGAAAAAAATATATATGCGTTGAATTTGAACAAAGTTCTAAAAACGGTAAATAAGTACTTTCAAGAATATGAGAAACATTACATATTATTCTATATAAAGTGTCATTATTCTTAGAATTAATTTTTATCTAATATGGAAATTTTATTACTGTATGCTTTCTCCCGTTTGTCGCCATACAATGGCACGGTTATTTTTTTTCTTTTTTTTTTTTTACTTTTTACTTTTTACTTTTTACTTATTATAATATGTTCTACAATTCATCAAAGATCTGCTATTATCTGAAAATATGAAGACCCAGCATTAAAGAGATTTGAAATTTCTTTAAATGCTTCTCGCGAGTCATGCTATAGTATTTACAAGTAAAATAAACACATCTGTTCTAACTGCCATCAGGTAGAAATTTTGTGCAAAGTTTATCGCAGTTTCCAACTTTCCTTCTTTTTCAACTTCATCATCATCACCATCATCATCATATATATAAAGTATATAACTAAAGTATATAAACTCTGATTTTTCATATTATAATGTTTTCATCATCCTAATATATACTTTTCTTCAATTACAATTCTCTCTCTCTCCCTCTCTCTCTCTCTCTCTTCGTATTCATTCTCGTCGTAGCAACTTTAACAATATTTAACAATGGCTTAGGCCTTTCATGATTTTTATTAAAAGACGTATTAATATACAAACGTTTTAATAAATATTCAAAATTGCACAGGGAAATAATAATATTAAAATGTTATTGTGATTTTATAAAATAACTGTTATTAATTAAATCTAATTGATTATTTTTCGACTGCTTTATAAAATCAAGTATACGTAGTATTATATTTGTTTGGAATGTGAAAAATTATTACATTTTTTTTCTTCTTCTTCTTCTTCTTCTTTGTTTGTTTGTTTTTTTTTTTTTTTTTTTATTGCTACATTGCCAATCAATTATTATCCGCGAGTGTGATTAACCATTTAGAAAATGATAATTAAACGATCGAATTGTTAATCAACTTGTATAATATCTATACATCATTGTATTTATAGTAGATTAAATACAATTTTACAATGGAATAATTAATGATATTAGATTATTATAATTAATGATGCTGTTATGCAATGAGAGATTTTGCATATGTTACTAATAATATTTACATATGTTCATTGTGACCATATATTCAATAATTACAACAATCCTCAAAAATACAGAAATCATAGAATAGTAGAGAGTGAATAGTTTTTTTTGTTTGTTTGTTTTTTTTTTTTTTTCTAAAAAAGCATGCGTGATTATTAATAAACATTGAAATTTTCTGCAAGCATTTTTCCCCTATTTGCAGACTATTCCAAATTCTTTAGAATTATATTCAAAATAATGTCGTTGATTGGCAATGAATTTAGAAAAGAATTTTCATATTTCTTATCTTTTCTTCTATTCTTGTTCTTGTTACGAAAATGAAATAACAAGGAGGATTAAAATGTTTCATGCTTCTTAAAATTACAATTAAAAATAAATTAATGAACTTTTTACGTATCCAATAAAAGATATATATATAAATATATATATTAAATATATAATCATATTTAAAATACTTCATTTGGTGTTTTTAATATTTTCTAAAAATATTAAACTCAATTTAGCATTTGATATTGGATAAAAAATGTTGAATAAGTTAACTCCAATGTGACTTTAAAAAGCGGCCGATAATATAGTTCAATATTATATATATACAACGTAAAAATATTATCGATGTCTGTATATTAACACGTCTTTTTTACGCCTATTGTCGTCGTCGTCGTCGTCGTCGTCGTCGTATCCGCTCACCTATATATCATATTTGCACAAGATTATACAAAGGTTCGAATTGCACTAAAACCTTGATGTACTTTTTTTTTTACATATTTCGAAGAAATGGTATATAATAGCGATTTAATTAAGCAGCCATCGCTTGCTACTTGTATCTTCAAAGTATAATGATATACTCGTGTTGTGGAGTAGTAATGGGATGCACAGTATCACAGTTGGCACGTGGGCGCTAGCTACCACTACTGCTTACAGGCAGTGAATGTGGTGCTCCCATCGACGTAGGAGGAGCAGTCAATGGTCCTGAAACAAACAAACAAACAAAAAAAAAAAAAAAAAAAAAAAAAGCATTTTACATTAGCAACTTAAGCAATTTCAAGCAAACACTTTATTTGAAATGATTTTGAAATGATATTGAAATGTGTTACCAACCAGTCACGTTAGGCGAGGATTCAGAAACAGGCAGCGGACTAACTAAACTGTTAGCACTCATCGGAGTAGAATTAGCTTTCAATTTTTGTCTGACCTCTCTTATTTTCAATTGTAAACTCATCTTACTAGGAAATACATCAGCATATTTAGCTTGAAAGGTAGAGGTAGCATGCGTTGAAGGAAAATATCCATGTATTCGAAATAATTCCATGACGAGATTTCTCCGATGTTCCAATACTTTCCTATGACCACGATCATTCTCATTTCTACCAATACCTCCACCTCCTCCTCCTCCTCCTCCTCCTCCTCCTACTGTTGCATTTCCTACACCTCCTACGGGCGTTTTTGGTGTGCGCGGTGAAGTATCTTCTACTTCTCCTGCTATGTCTGTATTAAGTCTGTATGCGTCGATATTGAAATCTGGACCAAAGAACGTAGTTCCTGTCAATTTGACACTAGAAGTTGATTTTGGCGTAGCGGACACTGATGCGTCAGAATCTATATCTTCTTCGTTTACTGTAAGAAATAACAATAAAGAAGACACACACACACACACATTTGTTTTTATATTCATTAATCAATCACGTTTTGTTTTTTATTAACATTAAACACACACAGTTACCTACCTCTATGACCTCCTTGAGATTTCTTTCTATAACCTTGCATCGATGCCTGTAAATTTGATGAATGTAATCCAGAAGAACCTGGAGTATTAATAGTGATTGCACTTGGGCTCTGTATATCTTCTGGTTTAAATTCTGGTAACGACGAAAATTTCTCTTGAAAATTGACTTGTTCAAGAACCCTACACAACAAATAATAATTATTTGTAATTATATCTAAAGGTTTCATTTGAAAATATTCAAATCCTTATTTTGGAATTTTATAATATTCCTATATTTGGAATTATTAAAAAGCAATTTTATGAAAATACATACCTATCCATACCATCTTCGACATTTTTCTTGAAGAAGGAGCCTTTTTTAGTTGAAGGGGATGGAGACGTACGATTTTCAGCTATATTTTGTTGCTGCATCGATTCGGAAGATTGATGACAAGTATTTCCCCCCTGTGGTCGATTTTGGTCAGAGCGTTGTTGAGATACTGAAATCCCATGCTCTCCTGCTGCTGTACTGCTTGTTGTGGGTGGCATTGCTGAATATTCATATAGAATTACGAATATGAACATAAATATATACATATACATATAATAAATAATGATCTCTATCTTACCCATTAATTGTCTTCTTTGCAATGGTGCTCTTCCAAGTTGAGCAGGTGTCGGAGCCAGCATAAAAGGACCTTTATTTGATCCTGTATCATTATTTGGGTCTTCGTCTATGGAATACGACGACTTATTTGATGAATGTTCATTATTAATATGACTGCTATGAGGTGTATGTGGTGTATGTGGTGTAAGTGGTTGTTTAATTTTATCATTTGAAGTAGGTAGAAGAATGTTTCCTGTGTCTTTTCTTTCTTGCTCGCTTTTTATATTGCTCCCTGAAACATAGCATAACAAAAATAGCACGTTGTGATGATCGCCACAGATTGCAACAAAAAAAAAACAAAAAAACAAACAAACAAACAAACATAAATAAGAGAAATTTTCGAGAAATGTTGTCTTAAGAATTATTTTATATTCAAAGTTTACCATAAAATTGAGCATGATTTGATCCTCCTATTGGAGTCTCATTTTTATCCGATTCTGCCAAACGTGCGATAGAATGACTGATTCCTCTATAAGGCGATGATGTTGTAGAGTTTGTAGAAACTGCTGGATAATGCTTGCTCACAATAACACTTTGCGCTTCCACCTTGGTACCCGAGATCAAATTTTGCGAAGATATATTGCGGCTTCCGGCATCTAATATGTTTAGACAAAAAAATAAATAAATAAATAAATAAATAAATAAATACAATGTCAAACTTGTTACTCAATGATTCAATCAAATTGTAAACTTACCAGAGATAGGTATATTGAAGCCGCAATACATCCGGGGATGCGGCGTCGTAGGGCCAAGGTACTGCGGTCCCTGCTGTGGTTTGGAAATAGCCACCAAATTGTTATCAAGCAATGTAAGAGTGAACGGTGGTTGAGAAGGGACAGCAGAAGTAAGGGGATGAGCGGTAGTGGCTAAAGACTGCAACGGCTGCTGTTGTTTCAACAGAGCCATCATACGTTTCGTTCCAATCTGTTAGTATTTTATATAGTAGCTCATAAAGGAAGATTGATATAATAATACATTGTGTGGTGTGTGTGTGTGTGTGTGTGTGTGTGCTGTAATATTCACAATACTTACAATCCTATTGCAGAGTATATATTTATAATATATATTTAATTATTTGTTTCAAGAAATTGCTATATATTGCCTCTACACAACATGGTATAGGCCTAGCAATTGTATTATATTTTAATGTATTATTACTCTTTTCTTGTATTCATGAACTGAATCAATAAAATTACTATTAATCAAATAAATTACTACTTGTATCAAGTAGTAACTCATTTTGGTCTAAAAATAAAATAATAGGATAACAAATACTTACCGAATGTAACACAGGAGCAGCTGTAAATTTAGGTACATTATTTCTTCCATTATCAGAATGTATGTTTGCGACGAGACTACTCATGCTATATTGAGTACTATATTGTTGTTCAGTTTTCACTGGTTCCGGCTTTATAACCTTAGGTGACACTGGCATGGTTATAAACGCTCCACCCGTAGGCTGAAATCCTGATACTCCTGTTGGATTTATTGGACTGTGGTAGGGATAAGTGCTTGATAAAACTGAAACTGTGCCACCTTTATCAATGGAAGAATGGTGATACTTAGTTGTGGTTTCTATACTTGTTGATGGTATCCGTGCTGAAGGGAATCACAATTCAATATTAAAATTATAATAACAAGATTATAATAATAATTATCCATCCTTGGAATAATGGAAAATATACCTTTTATAGGTTTAGGTCTACAAGTTATTTCCTGTTTAACATTAACCCCATCCCTTTTCTGTCCACTAACGGGAGAAAACTGTGATTGATTAAACGATTTCTTGTCCATATCTTCCTCTTGTGCATCATTGTCACTGTCAGTCAATTTATCTTTACACTTTAAGTCTATTTCCGGTTGAGGATCTTCGCAAATAACCATTTGGTCATCATCCGATCCGTTAGCTTCTTCATCTTGTTTCGATTCAGTTTCGGTAGTGTCAATTTGTAAAGGTATGTCCAAAATACGATGCGGTGCGTGTGACTGATTAATAATCTACACACGAGAAACAGAGATCGTGGTTGGTTGTAAGACGTAATCTCAAAATGATGAAAAACTATTTAACCCTTTCGCTACTACTCTACTACTCGCATATCTTACAGAAATGTAGCCAAAAATCAAGCCAGATGCTTTCGACTCGATTTCTTCTGTTCACAAACAACAACAACAACAACAGCAACAATTGTAAGCGCTATTTTGTACTTTGTACTTTTTAAAAGGTAATGTGTTACAAAGTCATTTTTGAGACAAAAGTCTTCTTGATTTCCAATGTTAAAGACGCGTTTAATGTTAGCACACTTTAGGACCGCCGTAACCGGTAGAAAGGGTGTTAATCAATGAAAAATATATTAATGTTACCTCGATAGTAGGAGCTTCTGTGTATACTGTCGTAACAGGAATAGACGACACCTCATCTGTTCCTCTTGGCGTTAAAGGTACATCTTCCGTTGGTGGTCCCATATCTGTTTCTTCTCCAGTACTATTTAATTTTCCTCTAGAATCGCTACCCTTAAAACTCGTCGTGGACGATTTTCTCCTATCCTTGCTACACCATTTCCAATCTGGGTGTGCTTTGAAATGTGCCTCTTTAACTTCTGATGCAAGATCATGATACTTTTGTTTTTCATCAGGACCCAAAGCATACCACCATTCCCCCAAAATCTTGGAAACAGTGCGATTATCTTGATTAGGATGTCTTTGGTGAACAACTGCGCGATGTCGTTTGGAAAATATCATAAATGCATTCATCGGTCGACGTATTCTATCCTTTGTCTGTAATCATTTTAAATATTATTTTCAAGAAAAGCTAATGCAAATAATCTACTACATTGTCATGAATTAATATCATTTGATTGTACTTTTAATGGACTCTGTGGCTCCTTGGAATGCAAAGCACTGAGGGATTGACTACGCCTTTTATTAGCAGCAGCATTAGTTTCTATTTCAGCTGGTGTAGTCGGTTCTGCTTCAAAAACATCATCATCTTCTTCTTCGGCAGGAGTTATTTGATCTGTACCTGGTGCTGCTGCTGCTGCTGCTGCTGCTGCTGCTACTGATCCATCCTCGCCAGACGTATTTATACTTATTGGAATTGGTGGTGCACTTAACGGTGGACTGAGAGCAGACGGTGGAGGACTCACCTCTGATTGATCCAAAACTGTTGTTTGCCAGGAGAAAGCTATAAAGTGAAATGAATTATTTCAAATATATATGTGATTATAATTTGATAATTAATTTTATACAATAGCATTTGATGCAATATTACTGTGGTAGTAACTAATTATTGAATACAAAGGATTGCTGTTATATCATAAAGATACACACACACACACACACAAGTTAGTGAATGAAAGAAAATTTCAATTATGAATTTTTTTTTTTTTTTTTTTTAAATCAATCAAATAAATATTCATTTAAAATATATGTCATCTGATTTTTGTTTTAATAATAAAAAGAACATTTATGGATATTTATATATTTACAAAGAAAAACAATGTGAAAATAAATGTTTTCATGGACTGTTATTTTATAATTAAACATCTTCTCAATTTTCATGAATTTTTCATATTAAAAAATAACTTTATTGCAATTAATATTAAAAAACATACAAATATAATATTATTATTATTCCTGCAATCCTAGTAACGTTAGCATTATTATTGTTACAAAAGCATTAGTCCACCAATAGACCAATAGATTAATGTTGCAATAATTAGTTAAACACTCTTCCCCAACATTAAAGTGATTTTAAGCATATAGATTTTTTCTGGCTGAATGAAATATATTATGTGAAGAAATGCAGTTAGAAGTGAAGCAATTATTCAACAATTAATTGGTTACATTTGTTGTAAAATTGAGTATGGTATATTGCATAAAATATCTCTACACAACACAAACACTTCTACTTTAATTTTCAAATAAATACAAATCATTTTCAAATAATAAATCATCAATATTAACATCAAATGTAAACAAAATGTTAATTTTAAAAGGGAGTGATAGATAATCTACTAAAAAAATAACATTTCAATAATGCGCAAATTCATATAACGCGCGCGATATATATTGTACAGGTGTATATAAGGGGGGGGGGGGATGATACTTTAAACGATAAAAGGTACGAATAAAATAATAAACGTGAAGTATATATGCGTACACAAACAATTATTGTATGACTGGTTATTCCCATTTATTAATTCATGCAATAATCGTATTTCAATGCATTTGATTAAATTTCATTTGTAATTAAGGTATATTTATAAATTCATGCCATATTTTATCATATACCATTATAGAGTAAGCTCCAATTTACAACAAATTTACAAGAAGAATAATCATTATCTTTCATTTGGCAGTGAGAACTCAAACCTTTTTTCCAGTTGCGCACTGCATTATTCTGTAATGATGGGGGATGGGGCTGGTATGCGGAAGGAACATCATGGCTGCCATCTGTGAAACCTTACGGTTTAGTAAACATCACTAATATATTGTGATGACATGAATCCAAAATTGCGATAATGAGTAGATGATATTAGAAGTGGAAAGAAAGTAATTTGACTTTGACATAATCTGACAATTGTTTTCATTGGAAGATGCAAGTGTGTGTGTGTGTGTGTGTGTGTGTGTGTGTGTGTGTCTAAATTACATTTAGTTTAAAAGTGTTGTTTGTTTTTGCTTGCATTGTATAATTTCTGTTATATCTAATTATTTATTCCAATTTCAAATATTATTCTACATATATTGGGTACTATATATAGTGTTTTGTAAGTTTAACAAACAACATTTGTTAACTCTTACTCTCTAACTTAAAATAGATATTTTTTACTTTCTTTCCACAAGTTATATATTGCATTAACAATTGTACCCAATAAAATATATCATTTTTCAATGAAAGCCTTTTGATTTCTATATATCCATGTATAATCAGATCAATACCAGATGAAAATGACAACAACAACAACAACAACAACAGAGAACAAGCGCAATGCATGATTTATACAATGTCAACTTACATAGGACTCCGTTATTTTTGGAATTTTCTTCTCTAGGAGGAGCTTGAGTTTTCGGGATCTGTATTAGATGTCCAGGCTGAACTATTACATGCTGGAAGACACTGGTAGGAGTTGATGGATTACTAACTTCTGTTGCACCTGACATTACAACGTTCGTAGATGGTACTGTATTCCTTTGTACATCCATATGCGAGGATGTATGTATCCCAATCTTATTAGTCTAACATATAACAACAATGTTTATATAATCATTTGTTTGTTCTTTTTTCTTTTGTAAATCTTTTACAAATAATAAGTAATACCATATAAATATATATTGACTTGTACTTACTTGTTGTAAAACAGAAAGTTTATCAATATGGACGGACACAGCAGGAGTCGTCTGCGATGACTGACATTGATTTTGATTTAATGATGCTGGAAGCTGTGCCAAATGATTCATTAAACCTTGTCTATATTTATCATCTTGAATATGTCCTATATGTCCTGCCGTAGAGATATCTATATTATTTTTTATAACAAGGTACTTCTTTTCATGCTGATGTTGCATCACATAAATTGGCTGATTTTGTGGCTGTGGTGTTGTTGTCTGTGCATAATCAACTGGTTGTTCTTGTTGTTTATGCAAAAGAGTCAAATTTTGCGCTGGTGGAGCAGATAAAGACATATGAGGTGAATGCGACGATGGTTTCAAAAGTTGCGCATTTTGTTCAGGAACTTCAGTATGATTGGAAAAATTGTTGCTAGATGTCAATGCATGCTGTAATATAATTCCTTGCTGTTGTTGAGCTATAGACGTTACGACTGACGGATGTCTTGGTGGTGGGCTTTGTTCTGACCATGACAAAGTTAAATTTTGTCCAGGCATTCCACGACCCACTGGAGAGATTCTTATTACACTCGTCCCTATACTAGCAGGGACAGGAGCAGTTGGTGCTGGCCGACTTGGTCTAACCATTCGATTTGGTTCAGGTTTAATAACTTGTTGCTGATATTGAACTAAAAAGTTCGATTGCGTAGGAGAATGTTTCCATTTTGCGCCAGGTGAAATTAAGGGTGCTGCGTGATGTGCAGGACTCGAAATAGGCATAAATACATTATTTTGGTTAAGGCCTAACGGTGGTACTGGAGACTGATTTATACACGGTGATATGGAAGATTGACCTGTTGGCGACGAAAAAGCTGGCGTGGCTGATCTAGAGCTTCCTAAAGATACTAAAATACAAATAATAAAGAATTATTTATAAACATGATTTTACATTTGTTTAGTTTCTTATAATAAAACGTAACGACGTATCTCAATGAATCTTACCAAGCATGTTAGCAGCTTCTGTTTCATCTTGATCAAAGCGCCCTGCGATTCTTCTATCTCCATAATTTGGAGAAGTGTCAGAACCTCTTGATGTTTCTTCTCCATCAATTTTTCCACTGTAAATTAAAACATTATTTTAACTCGGATTAAATACAATTCTTTCATCACTGAGATGTGATTACACATTGTTGTGTAATCTCAAAATAGTCATAGAATTATATTGATTACCCAGGGAACGCATTTGAGGGTCCTCTAAGACAAGATCCTTTCAGATTGAGATGTCGAGAACAAAATCCTCTCCTTTGACTTTCTTTAAAACATCCTTCTTTACCACAAAGTCTGCGCCACTGTTTCCCATTGAATTTTTTCGTTATTCCATTGGGCATAGACACTACATCACCCTTTTTATACTTATGTGGCGTAGCCGCCTGAGATCTAATTGATTAAGATTAGTGTCATTAAAATTGTGTTCTTTTAATGTTACAAATCATTTGCTTATAATAGTGTTATTTATGAAAAAAAAAAAACAAAAAAAAAATATATTAGATAATCATCACCTGGGTGTGGCTGCCTGAGAACGCGGTGTTATACTGCGTTGCTCAACTAAACTGCTGGTACTTCCTCTACTCTGCATACTACTACGTTTACTACTTCCTGATAATTTTGCATCTAAAAGTTTGACAAAAGTTATACACATTATGTATACATAATACTAATACTAGTTATAGAAATTAGTAAATTAGTAAATTAGTAAATTATTACCTGCATCTGAAGGAAATGTAATATTTTCCCTATCTAAGTCATCTTCGCTTTCTAGTTCATCATATGGTCGGCTTCCATTACTCAATGCTGTACTGGCAGAATGTGCAGGAGTCCCTAGTGCCATAAGTGGACTAGTACCAGTTGTTCTATAATAACCAGTTGAATCATTATGCGTAGATATATGAGATGCATGGTGAGGAGTATGATGGAGTTGCAAAATTGGCACTGCTGTTGAAGCTTCCACTGAATTTCTATATCCACCATGTTCTAATAAGTTTCAATGAAAAAGAAAACAAAATAGAGATACAATGTTGGTATATAAAATTGATCATATCAGGTATATAAAAGCTGATCATAATTGAATTTGAAAAAGGTATATTACCAACTGCTTCAATTCTGTTAGAGTCAATATCTTCCAGTCCTTCTTCGAGTTCATCCCACCAAGGTGGTTGCACCAAACGCAAATCTGCACGTTTCACAACATAACTCTCACTTTGATCGTCTTCTCTTGGTATTTTAACAACAAAACGATTAGGCTTTGTTAATATTTTGCACACTGTCCCTTTCACAAACACTTTAGTTAATGAATCTATATGACTATTTACTGTTGGACATCTAATGCAAACTTTTGCATCTAAGGTCACTTGCCCTACGGAAGGGCTAGCATCACCTATCACATCATACCTTCCGGCACCTAAAACATCACTATAACGCTCCAACTTTCTGTCTCCATCAAATTCTATGACAATCTCTCCATGAATCACATTACGAATAACACCTGGACGATAATAAGAATCCCTTAAAGCTAACACTCTATGGTCACGCCACTCACTGAGATCAATAGCAACCGTAGCAGGTCGAGGACGAGCACGCATAGGTTCTTCTCTCAAAGAATAATCTACAGCTGTACTCTGTGGAGGTAAAACAACCACCGATGGTGTTGACACCTGATAATAAAGCATAAATTAAGAATATTATTATAATTTAAGTGATGATCATTTAAATATGATTCAAGTAAAACTATGACATTAGACGACGACGACGACTACTACTACTACTACTACTACTACTACTAACTTGGTAACAGTCTGCCGCCGCTGCCGCCGCCGCCGCCGCCACCGCCACCGCTTCTTGTGGTTGCGGAGACTGTCGATTAGCCAGACTTGAATGTTGAACTTGACATAACTGAGCAATATTAATCATATTACTAACGTTGCTCGTTACATTACTAGACTTATCCATTTCTTCGAGTTCTGATGGATCGAATTTTCGTTTCTTTGGAAGTTTTTTAGCGCTAATTGTTGGATCCGATGGATTCCTTTGCGGAGGAGCAGGAGGCGGGGGTGGTTGTTCTTGAATACACTTTTCTTCAATCGAAGTGCCACCACCCCCGCCTGCTCCATATTGTTGTAGTCCTCCTCCTCCTCCTATTCCTACTCCTACTCCTACTCCTACTCCTACTCCTCCTCCTAAGGGACCTCGTTTCTCATGCATCTCAGAATGTGCAGTCAGCATTTTTGCCGCCTCACGATGCTCTAAAAAAAAATGTTATGCAACATTTACTACTTTTCGATGACAGGTGTAACATTTGATTTGATATAAAAAAAAAAAGGTAAACATGTATTAACACAGGAGACTTACAGTCTGTACAGTCGAGAGGAGGCTGCAAGCTGTACTGTGATGAATTGATGCTGGCAGGGGGGTGACATCGGCTGGGAGCATACCTCAGCACCCGACTATCTGGAACAGGATGCGTCGAATCTGGACTTTCTCTTCTATGACAGTTCTGTAATAGGGGTGTTGTTCCCTCTCCCAACTCCAATACTTCTTCCCAACCCCAACTGCCAAGCATCCTCCTCCAAAAGATCTTTTCTTAGATAAACACTTGTATCTTCTTGAACTGTTTCGAACCTCTAACAAAATGTCCTAGATACAAAAACAAATATACAACACAATTAAAATCATCGAAGAGCCAATAATGAAGAGAGAAAGATCTTAAGATACTTTATTTTAATATACACTATAATAACTCATTTACCAAAGTTATTCTCTATTTCATTTACTTAGAAATATAATGTTTTAATATTGTTTTAATAACATAACCAACAATTTGTTGTCAACGTTAAGAAAAATAACTTCTCTCATATGCTTCTGTAAATAGTAAATAAAATTACAGTTTTGCATTTATAATTATATTTAATAATATATTTGATATATGTATAAACAAATGAAATAATGATGAATAAGATTAAATGAATAATCATGAATGCACACACACACACATTAGTAAAATAAGAATTTTATAATATCTTATGGATGTGTCAGTCAACTTGGGGACAAAGGAGCAGCAAGCTGACAGTAGTACGAATCACGCTTGCATGTGCACCGTTCGGGTATGATCGGTAATGACGAAAAGAACCGAAGTATTATTGCGCGAGAGACTGGGATTGCCGACATTCGTTCGTTTATACATTGCGAGCAGGACGGATCCAAATAGTAATCAAATATTTTCGACAATTGGGCCCTCCCACACACTATTCTAATGAATATTTACATGGAAAATTGAATTTCTCAGAAATAGCGTTTCTTCAAGATCTTTGTGTTATTGTTGTGTTGTATTGTAAACGGAAAAATGCACTTGTTCCCCTCCCTACATATATATATATATATATATCACATGTATTTTAAATGGCTACCGACGATTATACATAACAATTTGATAATATAAAAACCTTGAAAGGATAGAAATTGAAAATACGAACATATGAAATTTAACGAAACTAATTCGACTAATCAAAATATTTATCGTTAATGACATTTTGTCATTAAAATCTAATGTCATATAATCCGTTCGTTCGTTCGTTTGTTCGATCGATCGATCGTTAAATTATCGGCACACATTATAAATTCGTTAAATAAACTTGATGTTTTCCCTTTTTAAAATTCACACATTTTTCTTTGGCATTATAGCAGTAACAATCCGACATCGATATATATCGGATATGAAATAATCGATTAAATTTGATGATCTTCCCGACTTTGTAAAAGAAGAGTGAACAACGTGAGGATTAATAAAAATCATAAAAGTTTCCACACATGGGAAAGTTTAAAACAGAAATTACATTGTGAAATTTCTCCTCTCTTTCTTTCTCTGAGGAAAATAAAAGAGCGTTAACTTTGTTAACGTTCGTTTTTCATTTGGTTTCGTCTATTGGTAACGAAACGGAACGTGGGTGCTGGCAGCTTGCTTATCGCACAGTTGCGGGGATTTGAGAAATACATACACTTTCGAAGAGAAAAAGAGAGCAGGTCGTTTCGCACGGCCGACGGCGCACCGATGAATATACAACACAACACAACACAATAGAAGAGAATAGAAGAGAATACAACATAACACAGCACCCACGCACTATTTACTCTCGTAGTAGAGAAGAAAACTAAAACACAAAGTATATACTATTATTTTATTAGCCAATTGTCAACATCATCTATTAGCTATTAAATCATATTATTCACAAAGAACACATTATATTACATATGCATATATACTATATTATATTACTACATTTAAATACATTGTAACTATTTCAAAGTTATTTTGAAAATATAAATAAACTATCACTACCACTACCACCATCATTACTACTACCACACATATAAACAAAAAATAAGAATGGAATTTAAAATATCTGAAGAATAAATGAAGATCAAGATTAACGAGAAATGCATGTATGTTAATAAAGATATTCTCTTTCATCATCCTTTAGCTCGATCTCTGTTCGTTTAAAGAAATAACTTATAGACTCTTGATTAGATAGGTGTGAAAGAAAAAGAAGAACAAAATCGAGGAAACAGGTATCAATAATCGACAAATAATAGACACGAATGTTAACGAAGAAGATTTGACAAAGAAATCATTATTATATACGGTATGATACTCTTAAGAAAATTCTAACCTACCAGCATCCCAATGTCACAACGAACGACTACTACTACTACTACCACTACTACTACTACTACTACTACTACACCTACACACCACCACGACGACGACGACGACGACGACGCCGACCACCAATTGAATTCGAACTAAACGTGACTTTGAAATACATCGAAAGAGAGAGAGAAAGGACAGAGGAGGAGGAGAAGAAAGATGAGAAAAGGGATGGGAGAATTTAGGGTTCAAGGGAGAGAAAAAAAAATGATTTAAAAAAAAAAAAAAAAGAAATTAAAAAGACACCCACCCACCCAGGTGTGTTGTTGTATTTGTAAGTAGTAGTTGTTGACCGATGTACCGAAAGGATTAAGAAGAGGGGAATGCACTAACCTGGCTAACTTCCTACTTTGGCTCTGACTCACGGTGTTTGCCTTGCCTTCGCAAGAGCCCTCTCCCTCCCACCCTCTCTTATCCCGTGCCGCGTCTCGAATCGCTTGCTTGGCTCGGTTTGCCTTACCCATCCTCCTTCCAACCCCCTCCTAACCCTCCCAGAGATTCTTCACCATTGTATCGCGCGTCCTTCTTCTTCTTCGCTTACTCGCCCCTCTCTGAAACTCTCTCTCCCACCACCCTTTCCACGTTCATTCTCCCCTACCGCCACCTACCTACCTATCTGCCAACCACTTACCCTCCCCCACCTATCCTATCCTATCCTTCCCCCACTCCTCTCTTTCTCCCTTTCTATCTTCTATCTTCTTCGGTCATACGAGTTTACTAGTTCTCTCTTACAGGTTATATATATATATATATATATATACACGTACGTATGTATATACACATGTGCAACATAACCCCACCCCCCATTCTTCGGCTAGTTCTCTTTCTCTCTCTCTTTTGTTACGCGTGTAACAGAAGTAAAATTATTCAGAGGAGAAGAAGAAGGAGGAGAAGAAGAAGAAGAAGAAGAAGAAGTTGGCTACATTTGCCGAGCGACATCCCGTCGTTCATTTGTTTCCTTTCTTCGCCATCATTCGTCGTCGTGATCTTTTGCTTTTGAATTTCCTGATCTGTGGTCGTGTTTTCGCGCGACGAATCGGTTTAAAATCTCTTCGTCCGTCGGATTCTTTCTTTCTTTTTCCATCACTATAAGTTGTTTCTTTCGTGCTTCTTTTTCCTGTTTTATTCTTTCTGTTTCTTTTTTTTTTTTTTACCACCACTTGCACGCTTGGCAACACGAAACACGTGTGACATTCACCGTACTTTTCGTTCAAGAAAGCAGCAGCTTCTTCTTCTTCCTAACGCGTTACAGGGATCTTTTTTCAAACAAGAGAAGAGAAAACGAAATAATACGGAAATTGCTTTTTTCTTCTTTTTTTTAACTAACTACTATCAAATGGTATTTAACACTAGATATACCAGAGCAGCCATTTTAATTCAAATTTTCTACTTCGTGTGACATTTAAAAATGTCTATAAATCCATGTATCTATTAAAATGATTATTGTTAAACATTTGGTGTTATTTTTGAAGAGTAAATACTGGAAACCTCAAAGAGCATTTTTTGTTATACATCAGTCATTTTGACTAGGGTGGTAGAAATAGGTATACTGAAAATGGTGGTATATCTAGTGTTAAATCACTAGATATAAGTGATTATTACTATTATTTTATTGTTGTAATATCGTCTGCGTTAAATATTGTACATTAATTAATCAATGTAAAAAAAAAAGAAAAAGTACGTATGGTCTGATCAGCTTACTTTTAGTTGAACATAAACGATATATAAAGACGACATTTAAGTCTCGTCGATATATCGACTTTACGTATCGCATTGCATTACGTCGAGGTCATTTGATATTCTCAAAATACGGGTCTTCTCTATTCGGTAATGAAGTATCCATCCGAGAATCGAGCGAAACGAAATTGTTAATCGAATTAGAGAGAATGTAGGAAGAGTAAAAGAAAAAAAGAGAGAAAGAGGGAGAGAGAAGTTATTTCATTACTTAAAAATGGGATCAAAATGGAAACGAATAATGCGAGCATGTATAAATGAAGAGAGAACCTTTTCGATAATAATTACAAAATATTAGCAATAAATTCCTAGTGCCTTGATATTTAAATTCGTTGCATCACAATCTGCGTTTATTACCATTTTTTATATTCGTCGAAAGAAAAGTATAATTCGGGCTGCTGTTTCGATGGACCCAAAATCGTAGAAAATAACACAGATACGGTTTTAATTTATTAATAAATACTAAATTTGTTAAAAAAAAAAAAAAAAAAAAGGCAATATGAATTTTAATCATTACATTTCATATTTAAAATACAAACAAAAAAAGATATCGTTTTATCGCATTAACCTCGGAAAAGCGCTAAATTGAATCGATAATAATAATATTAATAATAATAATAAAAGAGTTTTTCTCTGATAACGAAGAAGAAATCGGTTTTTATTCGAAAATGATTATCAATCTTTTCTTAGACAAGCAAATGTCATTCCATAAATAAAATGATGATCGACACGAGCTCGATTTTTTGACACACGCGAATCGTTTCTATTATTAATAATAATATTAATATTAATAATAATAATAATAATAATAATCATTATCATCATTTAATCCTAACTTCGTAGAAAATTGACCTCTTGCATCTATCGATTCGATTATCAATAAAACCGGTTAGAATTTTTTGTTGTTACATATTTGGTGTCAACAGATCAAATTTGCAAAAGAGAAAGAAAATGAAGAAGAAGAAGAAAATAAATGAAACAAACGTTACAAATTAGTAAGGTAACTGGATGAAAACTACAATTGAAAAATTCTATAACAGTATTTTTTTCGTTCTTGTTCAAGAGGGCTCTTAAAAGGTGTAATACGCCTTTAACCGAGTTTACACAAAAGAAGCTAAAATATTCAGGTAACAAAATTCTAAGCAAATTTCTTAGAAAGCAGTAGATTTAAAAGAAAAACTCAAACTGATAAATATCGCATTTGATCTTCTTCTTCTTCTTCTTCTTTTTCTTTACGAAAAGTAAGAAGGAAGAAGTTAAAGGAGGAGAGAAGAAAAAAAGAAAAAAAAAGAAAAAAAGGAAAAGAAAAGGGATTATTCTTTGGCCACCTACATCACTAATGTATTATTCTTTCGATAGGTCCCCATTGTTGATCTCTTAACTTGGGACCTTTTTGAATTTAGGAGCTGTAGTATACCTGACCTGTGTTCTTTTAAGATTCTTCTGTCCATCACTAATAATACTTCTTTTTAGTGCGCAAAAAAATCATCCCCTTTCGACTACTTCGACAGTTTGAAGACCACATTTTTCTTCTATTTTATTATCTTCAATTCTTTATTTTGTCAAACGTATCTCTGAATATACTACCGACGACAGATACAATAGAAAAGTATTTTTTCTAGGAACAAATAGAATATGTAGAATAGAAAAGCAGATATATCTTTCTTTCTTTCTTTCTTTCTTTCTTTCTTTCAAATGCGATAATATTGAAGAGAGAAACAAATCAAAGAAATAATCATATTTCACAAAAATATACATCAAATCAATATTTTCCAAATTATTCATTGATTCATAACTCGAATATTACTAACAAATAATAAATAAATATATAGGTTTACAATTTAAACCATATGATAAGTCAAAGTTATAATAACAACAAATGCTTCTTGTTATATATATATATACACTTAAAAAACGATTTACGAACATATCATCTTCGTTTTATTCATCCCTTTGTAAAAGGTGTGTGTGTGTGTGTGTGTGTATATGTAGAAAGCAACCCCCATGTTTGAGATACCTTCACCCCTGCTTGATGCCGTTCCGCATGGTTTCGTCCGTTTCTCACCAACCCTAACAATCCCCACCCTTCACCGATTGATTTCATTTATGATCGTCATCGTCATCGTCATCGTCATCGTCATCGTCATTGCGTTGTTACTTTAAAAAGATCCTTTCTTTATTTTGTCAAGTTACTTTCTCACCACTATACTAATCTCACAATTTCGTTGTACTCTTTTGTTTTCCCATCTAATAAATTCTATCTTTAGACGGGGGTTGGTTTATCGCAGCATCAGGTACACACACATCGATTTCTTAAACTCGATTTACAACACAACGTCGTGTGTAATACTTTTATGTACAAATTTATCAAAAATAATAATATATCCAGTGTAATATAACAAATAAAAAAAGAAACAAAAATAATATTATTGATAATAATACAATACATTTCTAGGATGGATATTTAAAAATATAATAATATCCGAGTTTGAAGAAATTATCGATTCAATTTCCACGCTGATGCGTGGTGGTGGTGGTGGTGGTGACGGTGACGATATGACACTGCCCTTTAAAGTTATATTAATATACGCGTCGTATCCATCTATTGCAAAGCTTGGTGGAGAACGAGAGGGGGATGAGGAGGAGGAGGAAAATGCATGCATGCTCGGCTCGACACGACACGTGCCCACGTGTATTTATATGCGGAATGACAATCTATCGTAGAGTAAGAGAGAATTACCAAGTGGCATTATTTTCTTTACTATGATGCGATAACTCTAACGAATAATATTAAACTTTTTCTAAGCTATTTTTCTTAAATAAACAAAAATAATCAAATTAAAATATATTATCAAAGAAAAGGGTCAAGAAAAGGGTGAAAAAAAGGTGTATTACAAAAAGGCGTGATTATATTATTATTATTATTATTATTAATTTTGTTAATCCCCCTCCCCCTCTCACCGTGACGACGCATCCCTTGAGAAATAAAATGGCCAATAATAATAAATCGGTGTTGGTTTAATTTTTGTCTTTTCTTTTTCCACCACGGACAGATCAACGGACTGACGCGTTCGAGAGGCACGCGTTATACTCGTATATCCTCTCCCTCTTACCCAAGCCCTCTTTCTTTCTCTTCCTCATCCTCATCCTCATCCTCCTCCACAGCACGATTATGCCGTGTGACGTCACATACTCGTACGAGGCAAGTGCGCATGAAACTGCGCGCGTAGGGAGGAGGACATTGAGTTGCATCGTACGTATGCGGCGCACACGCACTAGCTTCGATGCTTATTTCCCCTCCCACCCTCACCACCCTCACCACCCTCTTACTCACTCACTCACCCTATCTATCTATCTATCTATCTCTTTTCCACGTTCTCC
Organism: Polistes dominula; assembly: GCF_001465965.1. The sequence goes on from NW_015149091.1 coordinate 107,143, forward strand.
CGTCCCGTGTAACATTCGAGAGAGGCCAGCGGTGTATAATTGGTTAGGTGAATCTTTGGGAAGAGAAGGATGAGGAAGAGGTGAAAGAGGAGAGAGAATAGGGGCCGCTTAGAAACAAGCACATCCGATTAATATTTAGGGCACGTTCATCGTTGACGACTAGAGACTAAAAATCATCATCATCATCATCATCATCACCATCATCATACGAAAAGATCGAACAACGATTCTGTTAGGGAAAACCTAACCACCAGATATCTACCTGATCAAAGAGAAATATTCACATCCCCACCATCATATACTTCATCATACTTCATCCCCACCCTTATTTCTACTCCCCACTACTATCCGACTCTCAACTTTCAACTCCCACCCCTAGCAAATTATAATTAATATATCATTGGTTATTGTTTCAGGTTCTTATTGATCGTTACTATTTTTATCGTTTATATAGTTAGTGATTTTTTTTTTCTTTTTTTTTTCTTCCCATCATAAAATATTTTCGTCTTTTTTTTTCGATTTACGTTAATCGATCTTATCACACAACGTGAAGGGAAAAATTAAAATGAACTTTGACGAGAGTAAATTGAGAAATTGTGAACTCTCTTTATCGATTTACTACAAGGTTTCTCTCTGTCTCTGTTTCTCTTTATCAAAACTTAGTCCTTTCTGTGACATTTGGTAGAATTTCAAAACTATTCAAACACACAATATACATATATATATATATATACGGTGATATATTATTACTTTTAAACCGTTTCTACAAAAACGTTGATCTTCAAAGGTTAAGAAACACAAAATTGAAAAATACTAACACGTTAAATCTCTTTCGAATGGTTAAAAGGGTCACCCAAGAACTACACAATATACATATATATATACCTAAACGCGAATAGTATTTTTATTTCTGATTTTGTTCATCTTATTTCAAAGAAGAATAAGAAAAAGAAAAAGAAAAAAGAAAAGAAAAAAAAGAATCACGTCAAATATATATATCTTTCTTATTCTCAACGATAAAAGATATTTCTATAGAAATTGTAACGTGACTTGTTAAAGTGTACAATGAATGAAAGTTGGTTTGTGGAGAGATATAGTGAAAGGAATTATTCGTTGAAAATTCTTCGATATATACTATCTATAAACTTCACATCGTTCACGATTCACATCGCGAAGTAAACGAAGAAGAAGAAGAAGAAGTTCATTCTTTACACGCGATGCGTACTATAAGACGACATGACGATCAAAATAGTATGATCGACGTATTACATATATATATATATATATATATATATATAGTAATACTACTACTATAGTAATTATAGTAAATATATATTATCGCACATTATATGTATTTAAATATAAATGTACTATATTGTATATTTGTCAATGAAATATATTAATAATAAATATAATAAAAGAATATATAAAGATTGCCTCCCTTGTATCTACTAACCTGATGGTTATAGTGCACGTGCGCGCGCAAGCAAAATAACCAACCAGTCAGTTCGTGTTACTATACTAGAGAAGATAGATTCTACGCGAGAACAAACACACATGCATATATGCATGTGAATGCGTTACGTCAATCCTACCTACAAGTAGAGTGTTGTATAGGATGATGGTTCCTTGTGTGTACATGAATTTAATATTATTTTATTACAGTGTCGCGAAGGTCATCGAGTTTAGTTTGTTAAGTCAACAGGGTGGTGTCTCCATTGAAACGCGAACAATTAAAAGAAAAGAAATATGTATTCCTTTGGAATATTCTATATTTTGTTTCTTTTTCATTTTCTCGCTGAAATTTCAACATAATTATGAATTTAAGAAATAAAACAAACAAAACAAATGTCGTATTTCTAATTCGATTCTAAAGTTAAATTCGTAGTAATATATTATACAAAGCTTATGCATAAAAGCATAAGCAGCACGTTTATAATCGCAACATCGGTTGCGACACAATTCACTCAGTTTAGTATTCTCGTACGTAAAGAAACACGAAGGGAGACATAGTCAAAGAAAAAGAAAAAGAAAAAGAAAAAGAAAAGAAAAGAAAAGAGAAAGAAAAGAAAAAAAGAAAAACATTGAATGTCTGCTAGACAGTACGTAAAAATACGTGCATATATATACATATGAATGCATCATCACATTTACATAGTACTACAAATATTGGTTGAATCATTCATTTTGACGTAGTAAAACGAAATAACAAATTTACTCGAATTCCTTCTACCAATCCACCCCCTCCTCAATTATAGGGGATGTAATTGGTCGTGCAAATAAAATGTTACAAATCCTTTTAATAACAAATACAAAAAATAAAAAACAAAATGAATGAAAGAAGGAAGGAAAGAAAGAACAAACACAAGTATTATATTCACATACTACTATCAAATACTGGATTTTAAATCAAACATATTGATTACGTACATTAAATAAAAACATACAATGTTGTTTCGTAAGAAACCAAAGTTTCTTCTAATTCAAATTATATTTACACGAGAATGAATTGTTTCTTTTATAGATAGATAGTATTTTCAGTTGAAATACAAGAAAGATAATGAATGTATGAAAAGGAAAATAATAATAATAATAATATAAAATATATAAAGTAATATTTTATTGGGTTGGCAAGAAAGAGTAATATTTCACACTAGAAAATCGAAATAACTTTCTTGCCAACCCAATATATATATATATATATATATATATATACAAAAAATAGTATAAAAGAAATATAAAGGAGAANATTATATATATATATATATATATAATATTATTGGATTGGCAAGGAAATAATATTTCACACTAGAAAACCGAAATAACTTTCTTGCCAACCCAATATATATATATATATATATATATATATACAAAAAATAGTATAAAAGAAATATAAAGGAGAAAAAGAAGATGAAGACTGAGTGGCGTCATATTTAAAAATCCACTAAAATTAAATCCTCAAGTCAAATTTTGGAGGAGGAGGAGTTTTACTACAAATATACACAACGCGTAGTACTACACCCGCCGACGTAACATGTTTGCGCGCGCGCATTAGATTAAACACAAAAGTTACACAACGTGTCGATTGAAAATAGTATGCGTGCGTGCATTTCTTTTCTCCTTTAATAAAAACCTTGTCACAACCCAACCCCATCAGCGTGTTGGTGGTTGACTTTATCGGATACGTTATTATCGTCCAATACGATCGTGCGAATGCGCAAAAGACTTTGCTAGTGGTTTTTTGCCACGGTGGTCGTTTATGATGATGAGCAAGAGGAATCGTAAGATGAATAAAACTACAGCGAGGAAAGATACAGGATTAGGGTTAGGGTTGAGAATGGGAATAGGGGTAAGGGTGGAGGACGTAATAGACAGAGATGGTGACTGAGGACAATAAGAAACGAGAGAGAAAAAGGTAAAAGAAATGATGTGAATCACAAAGCATGGTGGTGGTGGTGGTGGCGGCGGTGGCGGTGGCGGCGGCATGGTGAAACGGATCAACGAACCCAACAGAGAAATATTCGCAGATCGCGTCGAAGTTGAAAGAAGGAGGAGGAGAAGAAGAAGAAGAAGAAGAAGAAGAAGAAGAGAACGTGCAAGTTAAGACACGTTAAGACACGTTAAGACACGTTAAGACACGTTAAAACGAGTCAAGAAACGCACGCCTCCTTTATCGTCCCACGACAAAACGACGACGACGATCGATTTAAAACTTCGTTACTACCTTTAACCAGATTCTTCTATGTATATATAATATTTGTGTGCAATACATGCAGCGTGTGTCTCTCTATACATATACAACAAAGTAATTTCTTATACATATATATATAACAGCAATTGTGTGTATTATAATTTGATATATAATAATATATTATACACACATGCATGTGTGTAGAAATGAACTATAGTGGCCCTTTTTAAAACTTATTTTAGATATTTTATTAATAGTACCTAATTCAATTTCTACACCTTAAAAAAAAAAAAAAACGTTTAAAAAACATTTCTTTTTTTAATTTAAGAGAATCATTTAAAAATTGATTGCTTTAAGGTCTCATCTTTCAGACAATTCACCCCTGCCATTTCCTTTCCTTTCCTCTCTCTCAATTTTTCTTGTCTATTTCTTCCTTTTTGTAAAGTACAATAATAAAACCGAAGAAAATGTGAGGAGAATCTTTTTCCTATACTTACGATAGGTTGAAAAGGAGGAAAGGAAGGAAGTTCATAAATTGATACAAGTTTATCGTCCGTCTATCATAATTTATCGACTATACCGCAGACTATCACGCGGGTCAGTCAATTCCGTACAATTCTCACTATCGCTAAAGTATATCATTTAAATATCATGTATAAATAAAATATATATATATATATATATATACATATGCAATTTCTATTTATGACGGTTCTTACGAAATAAGGGAAGAGAAATCGACGTACACGAGAGATTTTGTCAATTAACGGATGACGACGATGACGATGACGATGACGATGACAACAAAACTTTGACGTAGCAGGTTACACACATTTAAAATAGATGTTCCCTACTTGGCTAATCCAATTAAAAAAAGAAAGAGAAAAAAAAGAGAAAAAGAAAGATTTTAATGATTCGATTAAACGTTCTACTTAAGATGTACGACCAAGTCTAAACTTGGCCCAGGAGCATCGATTCGTTTTCAGTAAAATGGTAAAATCTCTCTAAGGTAAGAAAATCCGATGTATATATATATATTTCATTAGGAAATTACTAGGTATACATTACTAGATTTATAATACCACGAAGCTATCTAACTAACATGAAAGAATATTAAAACGACCTACGATCTAATTTCGTGTTAAGAATAATTAATGATCAAGCACAAATTTGACAGAAACAAATGATTACTATTAAACAATTATCAGATATAGTAAATACTAATGTCAGTCAACTGAAAAAAAGGAATTTCGACGAAGGGACATTTAATGTAGTCAACTGAGCGACTACGACAGCATCAAATTTCGTGCGGTCAAGGGTCTCTAGAAACTGTAATACTCTCGAAGGAAGCATCAGCAGCGGCATCAGCAGCAGCAGCAGCAGCAGCAGCACGAGGTGTACGACGATAAATGCGATGCAAGGAAAGGAGAGACGATAAAATGGAGAGAAATTAGACGGGAGAGAAAAGAGGTTGGAAGAGTGAAAAGGGAAGATAGTTATATAGTGTGTAGCATGTGCATGCGCGCGCGTTTCTGTGTGGGCGCGTGAAATGAAAGGCAAAAGTGGAAGAAAGAGAAAGAGAAAAAGAAAGAGAAAGAGAAAGAGAGAGAGACAGGAAACTATGCAACGTGTGATACCAGAGAATATAGCTTCGATTTTATTCGTCGTAATGGAGAATGAGAGATAGTTGGGAAATACGAAGCAAGAATTTTCTCCGATCAAAAAGCTCGATACTACAATCAAAAACAAACATGGTACCACACGAACGCATATCGTATCTAGAAGTTGTGCTTTACTAGTAGCAAGTACTTTGGTTGTAATCTTACTTGTCCTCTTCTGCTGTTTTACGTAGTAGTAGTAGTAGTAGTAATAGTAGTAAAGTGTAGTAGTAGTAATAGTAAAGTGTAGTAGTAGTAAGTAGTAGTAGTAGAGTAGTGTAGTAAAATGTAGTAGTGCCGTCGTTGGCGGCAGCAACGACGGACTGACGCTGCGCACAGCGTTACTATTATTATTCACTAACACAATAAACCCATTGTGTTCCCGGTGGCACATTCCGCGCATACGCTAGTATGCACGAGAGTACAAGGGTGGACGCGTGACACGATTCACCGTTCACCGGCCATCTCTTTTCTGTTGCGAGTCAAGCCGAACGGAGAATCGGATCCGTTCGGTTGGTCGGTGGGTTGCCGCCGGACACCACACACACACACACACGCACGCACACACACAACACGTCGTTCCTGGTGAATTCGCTACAAGTTTTCTATACGTGTTGTGTGTGTGTTGTGTATGAGTGAGTCGGAGAAAGAGAGTAAGAGCGAGCGAGCGAAAGGGACAAGAGCGACGCTGCTGTTCGAAACGAAGAGAGGGGATGCCAACGCGAAAGGGGAAAACTGGTGGGACGATGAGAGTCAATGTAAGAGGAGAAGGTGGGAGCGAAAGGTTGAGAGTACGATCAGGGGAAGAATGAGAGAGGAAACAAGAAGGTAGTAGTGAGAAAGAGAGGAGACCGACGAGGAAAGTGCGAGACGCGTATAGTCGTCGTATAAATAGAAGCTATAGGCGACGTATACTGACTCCTAGAGTAGAGGTAGTAGATACTCGTAGCAAGGACGAATTACTTTGCTTGCTTTTACCACGGGCATGGGAGTCACTGACACATTATAAAAGCTCGTGCGCACGTGCACGTTTACACGCGCGCACACACGTAACCCAACGTATAAGTACTCAACTCTCTGTTGTATATATAGATATATGCGCGCGAGTAAGTCACGAAAGAAAAGCACACACATACAACCATCCACAGGGATAGCTTGGAGAGAGAGGCATACACATTACACGCATACACACACCTATATGTTGAGGAGCACTGAAAGAGCGAGTTCACGCAGAATGCGAGGTTCTCTTGGATACAGGGTCCTGCTGCTTGCCTGGTTGCTTGCTTGCTTGCCTATGGTCACTACTACCCGTTGCCGTCGCCGTCGCCGTCGCCGTCGCCGCCACCGCCACCGCCACCGCCACCGCCACCGACCTCGTCCTCGTCCTCGTCCTCGTAATCTGTCACTACGACGACGTTCTCCTTCCTAGGCGCCAGTTTCGGCTATTCTATTTCATTCGGTCACTAACCATCAATGTCTCGAACAAAAGATCAGAAGAAGAAAATAGAGGAACAACACGATGAACAAGAACACACAAATGGTAGGGCTAATATACACGAGTACACCTACACGTAACATGCACATACGAATATAACATACACACACACTGAGAACGCGGTGCCCAGAACTGGTAAATTCCGAGGCAATTATCGGGTTCGCAAAGAAGCACTCGGAACACACCGTACTCCTTTTTCCTCCTCCTTCACCACTTCTTCTTCTTCTTCTTCTTCTGCTGCTGCTTCTTCTTCTTTACCCCCCGAGAGTCCGGACACGACTTTCCTTCTTTTGTTAGATCTCATACACATGCACATACATATCATGTATAAAAACACACACTACGAAAGAAAAATGGAATAGTCTAGCAACATTGATACGTATATAACATCTAACCGGTATAGGACAAGAAGATTGGAAGCGAGAATAGAGGAAGACTGTCGTCGTCGTCGTCGTCGTCGTCGTCGTTGTCGTTGTCGTCGTCGTCGTCGGTCACTCATACGATTATTCTACGCTTTGGCGAATTCAATTTAACCAATACGCTACTACGTACGCCAATGAGAATCACAAACGTTCCACCTACGAATTATTGACATCTCTCTCTCTCTCTCTCTCTGTCTCTCTCTTTTTTATTTTTTAATAGATAGGTATTTTCTATATATGTATAGTATGTGTGCTCGAACTCGTCATCACCGTTACCGTCGTCGTCGTCGTCGTCGTCGTCGTCTCCGTCGTCGCCGTCGTCGTCGTCGCTGTGCGACGCCTCGTTCACACTCTCCCCCACCCATTCATTCCTTCTTCCTCTTTTCTTGCCACCCCGCCGCACGACGACGATCACGTACGTACAGTCTCGGACTTCTCGGTTGCTCAACTGAACCCGCTTTACACTCCGGCAGCTCTTACAACCGAACGATCACGCGCGCGCATCTACGTTCTCCTCCTCGTCGCTACGCTCTCCCTACCCTAAAACCTTACCCCCGGTTTACTCCACCAGCCGTGAGCCAGTCGGTCGCGCGTATACGCGCCGAACATCGTGTACGGAGTAGACACGCGGTCGCTGCCGAAGCGGGAATGCACCTTCTTTTGCTTGCTTGCTTGCTTGGCTTTTATCTATCGAAAGATTCTCATCCTCCTAATGACAACCAACGACGATGCGTCATATAAAACTACCTCTTTTGCTTTTTGACACTACACTGTACTCTCGCGTGCAGTACTTTTCTAAATATTAACAGAATAAAAATAAATAATAACATTCCATTCTTTACGTTCTAGCTATCATGAGCTACCATCCCAATCTGAAATAGAGGAGTAGTAGTAGTAGTACGGCCTAAAGACACAGGGCCGACGTTATAACGTTGCCGGACCTGCTTACTTGCTACTTGTTTGTTAGTAGTTACATCTATCACCAGGGCCGCCGCGTCATACTGTTCTTTCATTTTTCTTTTGTTTTTACTATTAGACGAACTGATAATACTATGATTAAGGATAATAACGATTATTTTGTCGACACTTTGTTATAATACTTTTAAATTAGATCGTATGAGTCATTGTTATTATGGTTAAACATTTGCTTTTTAAATTTCATGATTGAAGAAAATAAATGAGACAAAATGCACCGGTACGTGTATATTTAATAGAAATGTTTGATCAAAATATACATTGAAATTTGTATGCTTCTCACCGTAGCAACTGGACAAATAAATCTGTTCCGTGTTTTATATAATATGTATTTATAAATGACATTGCTATAATGAAACATGTTATAATTGACAGTTTACATTTGATTGCTTATTTAAGCATTTCCCTCCCTAACTCCCTCCCTCCCTCCCTTCCTCTTCAACACAAAACAAATAATATTTAGTTCATAAGCTTGGTCGTCATTCTGATAAGAACAACGTGTTCGAACTTGTATGCACTCGAAAGAAAAAATATCTCTGCTAAGGAAATTTAAATAACGCGGTTAAGCAGCACTATCGAGAATTTTGTTGTCATTTCGAGAGAGTAATTCGTATAAAAAGATAGATAACGAAATATCGGACCCGAGGATATCTACATAAGCGCGCCAGATTTAAAACGGAGAACTGTGTCGATCAATGTCGATACCGGAGTCGTTACCAGGAGTCGAGAATTATTGAAAAGACAGACAGACACATCACCACATCGTACTTGGCAACTCATTACATTCCCTACACTTTTCTCAACATTGCTACCTATTTCCGGGATACGACAGGATAGTGATAGAATGGATTTGTAATTCTTCTTACTTATTCGCACGTACGTGTCATATAGTAACCAGAGTCTAATTTTATTATCTTCATTGAGAAAGTTTCGTCTGTCAAGAGAGACATTTCAATTGATATCTGTAAATACTTTAATCTGAGCTCGATAATAGTCAAATAAATATACAAATCCATATACATTTTGGTCTGTTCAAATAGTTTCCATGCGAAAAAAGAAATAAATAATAATAAATAAAGGAAATATCATTTCGAGTGAAAACACGGGACGTGGTGCATTAGTAATACGAATTTTTTTATTGATTTTGTCCTACTTTTAGAGAAACAAACAAAAACGAAATTAGTAAATCTTAATGTTGGACTCTCCCAGTGGAAGGTGTTAGCTCGTTAAATCATCATCCTTTCTGTTCTCCTTGTACCACAGAGATCGAGCGTGGCAACAACATTCAATTAATCGTTTTCTTTACCTGTGGTGTTTGTTCGTGTGTACGTGGCGACGGTGGTGGTTGTGACGGGGGTGGCAACGGTGGCGGTAGTGGTAGTGGTAGTGGTAGTGGTGTGGTGGATATGCTTCGCATCGAACAAAGGCGAGAACGGAAAAGCAAGTGCGTGCGGGCTGAAGGCGTACAGATGAAGAACAAGAACAAGAAGAAGAAGAAGAACAACAACAAGGCAAGAGGACATAGGAGAATAGGAGTTACAGGAAAATAGATCAAGAGAGAAAGAGAAAAAGAAAGAGAAAGAGAAAGAGATAGGAAGAAAGAAAGAAAGAGACAGTGGGAGAGAGAAAAAGAGAAAGAGAAAGAGAAAGAGAAAGAGAGAGAGAGAGAAAGAGAGAGAGAGAGAAAGAGGGACAAACAGAAAGAGACTAACACGACGATCCTTATCCTCCTGTGGCGCTGGTGTCGCACCGCTCACTCCTCTAGCCTATCGCTGAGAGCACTATCGAAGAACCACCGCACCTTCCTCCATGTTGCTCGATACTCTAGATCCTCTGCAGAGAGAAAGATCGACGATTGGCAATAAACACTTCGAAGAAATAAACGAGAAGAGGGAGATGATCGGGGCACGTGCGTGTGTAGATATATTTTCTCTCTCTCTCTCTCTCTCTCTCTCTCGCTATCTCTCTTTCTTTCCTTTTCTCTATCTATCTTTCTCTCTCTCTCTCTCTTTCTCTCCCTTTTTCTTTCTTTCTTTCTTTCTTTCGGTAGCACAGACGCATACGCATACACCAAACACATATACACAATAAATAAAGAGAGCACTTGAGCGAAAAATGTACCGGCGAGGGCTCCCGTAGGCTCTCTGTCACCGCGCGCGCGCGCGCGTACTACTATCTCCGCACACCTCGGCACTACTGAAGACTTTGCTCGCTCGTCTGCGACTAACGCGCGCGCGGTTGACCGAGAGAAAGACACCAAGAAGAGAGACAGAAACAGCTGTGACGCGCGACGCCCGGCCAGCCGCCATTTACAGAAACGCACCACACAGCCTTTCTTTTTTTCTTGCTTTTCCTCCTCTCTTTTCTTCACTCTTTCCTTCTTTATCTTTATCTTTATCTTTATCTATATCTTTAACTTTATCTTTATCTATATCTTTTTCTTTCTTCCTCTATGTACCTACCCTCCCCCTCCTCCCCAGCCAACGCGTCTATCCGACCTATCCCAATTACAGCAACGTCCTTGAAGTGACTAACACCTCTTCGTTCACCGGCTGTGTGAGAAATACGGAGTGGGATACGTATACGTCAGCTGAAAGAAGGAGAAATATAGGGGTAATAGAGTAAGAGAAAGAGAGGGAGGAGAGGAAAAGTCTCGTTGCTGGGGAGAAGAACGTTCCTGCGACTACGACTACGACTACGACGACGTCACAACGACGACGGCTACGACGACGGCTACGACGACGGCTACGACGGCGACAACGAGGAATAAGAGAAGCTCCGAGGAAAAGAAGGAAAGAAAGCAAGAAAAGGTGCTTTAAACCTTCATCGTAGTCATCGTAGTTGTTGTCGTCGTTGTCGTTGTCGTTGTCGTCGCCGTCGCCGTCGCCGTCGTCGTCGTCGTCTCGTTGTGCGCTTCATAGGAACAAGAACGAAAGAGAAAAGCGGTGTAGTAGAGAGTCCATGGTTCCTGGAATGCTTGTCGCCGGGCAAGATAGGAGGGGACACCCAAGCAACGAGGAAAGGGTGGAAGGATAAACTAGTGGGGATAACGAACACGCCTCCTCGTACACTGGAAAAGAGAGAGAATAGGAAAAGTTGCTTTGCTCGGTGTGGAACGTCACAGAGTTACGGAGTAGAGCGCATTGAAATCGCGCGATCTTCTTAATGCATTACTTTTCACTCTTTCTTTTTCTTTTTCCTTTCTTTTGAATCATCATCGTTCGTATTCGTATCGCGAGATCGATGGCGCGTTAATCTCTAAAAAAAGAACTATCATCATCGTTGCGCACTGTTAAAAAAGAATCGACACGCACAGCCTCCGTTCTACCCACCACTACCACCATTACATCACCGTTACCACCACCTCCATCACCACCCGTTGCTGCCGGTGCACTTGAATGACACTTGTAGCCCCTTCTACGAGTTCTTCTATTACTCACTTAATGAAATGAATCTTGGATATGCGAACACTGGCTTCTCGCGCGTTCCCCTCGTCAAAGATTTTTTCTCGATACGCGCCATTTTTTTCCAAATCTCTACGATTTAACGAGATCCAATCAAATTCAAATGTATATCAATTTTAACGAAACACAATCATCGATAATTTAGTAAGATTGATTATACTTATGATAAAAAATTCCTAGAGATATTACCTCACTCTATGCATTGTTTTAAATCTATTTTATTAAAAGGTTAATGGCTCTTTCGATTATCGATTTAGCAGGTGTCGATCTTGAATGGTTTAAAAACTGGCGCGAAAACAGCGGATTTTTTGAATAACGATTGGGATAGAACTCCAATGCGATAGATTTTACTTATATATACATATATACACATATATATTGCTTTAATTTATTTTCTTGTAATCTTATTAATTCATTTTTAAACGTTTTATCCTTGTAAATAATATCATTTGAATTTCTCACTAAAACAATAACCAGTTGTATCAAATAGAAAGAGAGAGAGAGAATGGGCGCGCGGGAAATGTTCAGTTCGTTTGAAAATTAAAGAAGCGCGCTTTTCGTTACTTGTACACTACTGTAGCATCAGCAGCGTCCACAAACAAACAACAAACAAACAAACACACACACACACATAACAGAATATATACATATACGTAAAACTATTGAATACTCTTACTCGTTGTAATAGACGCATTTCCTGTTAAGCAAGCGTAGAAACTCAACTTTCGAAGAAACGAGGTTTTTCGTTCTAATCACGAAGGTAGCTAAGAGGAGGAGGAGGAGGAGGAAGAGAAATAGTAGCAGCAAAAGAAGAAGTAGGAAGAGGAGAAGAAAGAGGAGGAGGAAGAGAGGTGAATCATCGACACTTCGTGTATATACACAAACACAAATTCACATATCTACATATATATATAATATAATATACAAAGAATATATAAACGCATATGGAAACCGAATACGTATTCAAATTGTGGAGCAAATTCTCACGCGTGTGTAGACGAAAAAAAAGCAAAAGAGAGAAAGAAAGAAAGAAAGAAAGAAAGAAAAGAAGAAATAAAAAGGGAAAACAAAAAGAGAAAAAGAAGTGGCATATACATATAACGAGTACACGTGCGTCTTTCTCGGCTCATCATTCGCGGACGAGCCACTCACACTCGTGGGAACGAACAAAAGAGATAAGATCGGCGCTTTACGCGTTAACTAATTGCGCCAGCGACGTTTGCGATATTTCTTTCAAAAAAAAAAAAAAAAAAAATGGGAGATATATACTATATTAATATATATATATATATGTGTGTGTGTATATATATGTATTGAAGAGTGGGCCTTCTTTACCCTTCTTTAGCCTTCTCAAACGTCTCAGATATGACGATTCTCTTGACCGGTGCGCTTCTTTTCCATTCTTCTTCGTTTCTTTCTTTTTTTTTTCTTTCTTTATTTCTCTCTCACTCTCACTCTAGTCTTTAGCCCCACCTCTCTCTCTCTCTCTCTCTCTCTCTCACATTTTTTCCTTTTTTTGCCCTGTTCCTTTGTAAAAGAAATGGAAAAAAAGGAGCACGGCGCGGGCGCACTGATTTCTCGCAAGATAAAAAAGAAACGCATCGTAGGTTACGTTAGGCGCGTCGTTCTCTGGAACAAAAGTAAAAGAACAAAAAAGAAATAGAAGAGAAAGAGAGAGAGAAAGAAGAAAAGAAAGATGCATCATCCCTTTCTCTCTTTTTCTCCTTTTAACGCGCGCGTGCGCGCCTATTCCAACTTATTATTTTGATTCAAGTTAAAGAGATTATTCTTTTTTATTATTTTTCTTATTATTATAACTGTTATTATTATTATAATTATTATTATTATCGTAATTGTAATACTTTGAAGAATAAAAAACGATAGGATGTTTGTTTGTTTTATTTTTTTTGTTCTTTTTTTGAAGAGTTTTGCGCTTTTATTTCCTTAATTTCTTATTATATAATACTAACAAAACATTTAGTTTTTACAAAACGTGTCTGTATGTCTCTCTTTTTCTTCTTTTTGAAGTGTCTTGCGCGCGCAAGCGCGAACGCGATGTGTGTGTTTGTGTGTGTGTGTGTGTGTGTCGTGACAAAAGCGGCTATGAGCGTTTTGTTTATATGAGCGCGCACATTTCGCGCGACTCTCAAAGATTTCTGGTTAAAATGTAGAGATTATTTGAAGATTATTTCATAGGTTTTTTTTTTTACTTGTATTTTTATTTTTATTTTGTTATTATTATTTTTATTTCATTATCATTTTTTCCCCTATTCTTTCTTTCTTTCTTTCATTCATTCATTCATTCATTTATTCCTTCTTTCTTTCCTTCCTTTCTTTCTTTTCTACGGCGAGTAGATGGATTTATATTATTGATGATGGATAATAATAATAGTCATAATAATAATAATAATCATAATTGTAACCATAATAATCATAATAATGATAATGATAATAATAATAATAATAATAATAATAATAATAAAAGATTTATAATATGCAGATGAATAAGGAATTGTCACGTGTGTCTGCCTGCTTCGTTTTTCCATAGGCTATCATCATCTTCTTCGTACAAACATGTCTCTCTTTCGTTTAATTACTTCTTTTTTTACATTACTTTTCTCTTTTGTTTTTTTTTTTTTTTTGCAAATATCGATTTCACACCAGTCTACTATCTCCGTGTGTGTATGGATATATATTTATATACATGCATATACACGCACATATTTATATATATATATATATATATGTATGCACAACGTGATCGATTTTATTTTCTCTCTTTCCCTTTAATTTTTTTTTAATTTTATATTATATTATATTATATTATTATTATTATTATTATTATTATTATTTTTCTGCGATTCCTAAATACGTATATTTATATTTCTCTTGGAATAATAAATGTTAAACGCATGAGGGGATAAAAATGCTACTACACAACATGCGATATAATAATAGTATCATTATACCTCGATAATTAGTAGCTATAAATAGTTTTCAATAATTATTTGTCCAAACACTGAATATTTTACAACAGCCATCGATATCTCAACTATATAGTCCATAACTCTATTTAAACAGTTAGCAACTTTTACAGTTTCAATTCTTCTTTTCTTTTTTTTCTTTCTTCTCTTTGTTTAATTTTTAATAGTTATGCGTAGCATGTCCAATCGTATCAATAATAGGGGTATATCATAAATTTTGTAATTTTCCTAAAAAATATTCTCTAAAAAATATGTCGACCTAAAGATTATTATGACTGATAATCACAGACAATGGTTTTTTTTTTCTCTTCAATTTTCTTTTCAAGTTCCACCCTTTCGTTCATCAGTTCGCCCTTATAATTATTCTGCTTTCTTCCTCTCTCTCTCTCTCCTTGTTATTTACTCACTCTCACTCTCTCTCTCTCACTCTCTTTTAAACAACTACGACGTTCAAATTTCTAAATTTTCGTTAAAACGTTAGATAATAATTAATATAATATTTTTTTTCTTTTTTCATTTTCTTTTATACATGTTTTAAGAAGCGTTTTATATTTCGATTTGAATTCCTTAGTCTCTTATTAAATACTCCTCAAAGGTTTTTCTTTTTTTTTCTTTTTTTTTCTTTTTTTTTTTTTTTAATACTTTAACAGAAAATATGCTAAGAGAGGAAAAGCTTCTCATATTTTGTAAAAAGAGATAGCTTCCGATGTGACTACGAATTAGTTTGAAGAAGGAAACTAATGGAAATGAAAAGGAAAAGGAAAAGGAAAAGGAAAAGGAAAAGGAAAAGGAAATGTGAAAAAAAAAACAAAACAAGAAACAAAAATCGAAGAAACAAAATAGAGAAATAAATAAATGTATATATAAAAGAAAAGAAAAGGAAAGAAAAGAAAAGAAAAGAAAAAAAAAAGAACATTGGATTAACTCTTTGGGGCAGGGTAGGATGAAAAGTGTCCCACCTTTTTGATACACCGTAATGGTGTATATTATTTGAAATATTATTGCAATAGCTACACATGCTCATAACTTTATATTTCGTCTTATTTACGCAAAACAATTGGCTATTAACTCTTTGTTTTTTTTTATGTTTTTACATTATTACATTATGTAATACCTTTATTAATAAAAATATACCAATTTAGTTTCATTTAAAACGTAATCAAATTTCTACGCAACATTTTTGGGGCTATTTTATTATCTGAAATTGTATGCCGCAAAGAGTTAAAAAGTCGGCAACGTTGAGTAATAATAAAAATTCAATAATAATCTTACAATGACAATTTTAGCAATAATATCTTGCATATATCTCTCTCTCTCTCTCTCTCTCTCTCTCTCCAAATACAATTCGTATTCAAGTTATGTTATATGTTATATTTCAAATTTGCCGGCCGCTCGCTCGCTCGCTCGGATAGGTATAAAAAGGGGGTGATGGCGGGGTGGGGGGTGGAAAGAAAGATATTGAATAAAATAAAAAAAATAAAACGACAATGTGTGTGCCTAAGGATCGATCGGTGACTCGGTGATGTATTATGCTTTTTATCCATAGAATTATAATAATATTGTAATGGTAATTAATTAATTAATTAATTAATATTAATGATAATAACAAGAGCGTAAAGTATAATACTAGAAAAAGAAGCACGTCTATACTCTTCTGCGTTGTGTTTTGTTGTTAACAGATTAGAAAATACATACATAGGAGCGCAGTTGACAAAATTACAGATTATGTGGTATTGTGTTTATGTGTATGTGTAGGTGTATGGATACGTGTATGATAAACAAAGAAAAGAAAAGGTAAATCAGAGATATTCATATGTAAATAAATTGAATTTACCGAGGGGAGGTAAAGGAAAATAATGATCTTCTTCTTCTTTTTATTCTTCTTCTACTACCTCTTCTTTCTTTTTTCTTTATCATATTTTAAAGAGACGCACAACCGTTAAAACTACTTTGTTATTTCTTTTTTTTTTTTTTTTTTTTTTATCTTCCATTTCCTTTGCGGAGCATATTATATATCTTACGAAATATTGTAAATAAAAAAATAATTGGAAAATACAGCATGTTTCGTACATGACTATATATCTATGAGTAGCCATATAACCAGACAGTACATAGTCCATACTTTTTGTTTGTTTGTTCATTTTTTTGTCCTTTTTTATGTTTCTTTTTTCTTTTTTTTTTTTTCTTTAATTTTATAACGATCACCGTGGGTAGAGCGACGCACAAATGGGGGATGGTGGAATTCTGAAGTACGCCTTAATTTGTTCTTTTCTTATAAATTCTCTGCGCTCTCTCGTACTTCAAAATACACCCCCTCCCCCGCGTATATTATTATTATTATTATTATTAATAATTTTGGTTACGACTTTTTTTAAGTAACGATTTTAATGAGGCTTTACTCGAACGAGAAACGCATCTCTTCCTTGTCTCTTGTAAAATGATTGATCCGCAAATCCGTTGAATGCTAGGTTCCTAAGTCCATCATGTGCACCGTTTCGAAAATTTCACGACATTCGTTTGAATTTTTGTGTGTCTGTGTTTTTTTTTTTTTTTTTTTTTTTTATTTTCCTTATTGTTACCTTTTCGTTTTGTCATTTAATATCACTCCCTCCCCCCTTAGAACCACTCCAGCGCGTAATCAATAAATATCAATAAAATATCTAACATTGCTATTATATTTTCAAGTAATGTACCTCCTTATGGCGTATTACCTTTTCTTTACAGATTAAAATTAATTATCATTATATTAACAATATTCATCATCTCCCAATAATAATTATTTTAATTATCGGTAATTACAATATTTCTCTTTTTTTTTTCTTTTTTTTTTTTTCCTTGATAAAAAGAAGAAAAAACAAACAAAAGAAAAACGAAAAGAAAAATGCAGAATATCGAAAATAACGAGATAAAATTAAAAAGGGGGGAAAAAAATAAAAATAAAAAAACAAACAATGATAAAAACAAAAAAAAAAGAAAAGGAAAATTTACATGTATAAATTAAAAAATTATAAAAAAGAAATGGCAATTTCTCGTGACCAGAACTAGTTCCCATATTTTTACCTTGTTTTTATAAACTTTTTACAACTCAGCATACACATTTTGTACCAAACCAGGCCGATTAGAATGTTAACGCGGCTTTACATTATTCGTTCGATAGAAATAATGCTCCTGCCGTTTTTTTTTTTTTTTTTTTTTTTTTTTTATTTTTTTTTATTTATCCTTTATATTACTTCATTAAATAATTCGCGATCGGTATTCATCATATAACGCATTTCTTATTATTTATTATCAAACACTCTTCCACTTCGTCCTACTATATCTCTTACTCTAGGCCATTTTTTTCATTGAAAAAGTGCACTTAACGGTGTCCACGAGAGCACCAAATATAAGGGACTACCACACCTCGGCAGAAATTGATTGATCGCACACTAAAATACTTTCTTCTTTTACGCATTATAATGGATGCATCATTATAATATAATTATAATGCATTTGCGATTCTCAAAGCTTGAATCCGAGTAATTGGGACGTATCTAAATGTATCACCGGGTTAAAGCGTAGGTACGTTAAAGGTAAGGCAAAATTGCGTTTCGCGATATAAGAAGTGATTCTACGGAGTGTCCGTAAAAATATGAAATACGTTCCCCATGATAAAGGACACGCTACACGTTTAATATTTCTTCTTCTTTTTTTTTCTTTCTTTCTTTCTTTCTTTCTTCTTCCTTTCTTTCTTCATTTCTCTTTTTTCCCCACTATGGGAAAACATTGCAGAAATATTTCCTACATGTATTCTAGTAATATGCTTATTAATAAAGAACCACCGTGATCGTGTACATACATTACGAACATAATTATTATGTATGTATGATGTGTGTGTATATATATATATATATATATATATATATATATGTATACATGCGTGTATCAATATGTATGTAACGTGTGTATGTGGTGTGTGTCGGATAAGCTTTGATTAAGTGAATAAAATCACTTTGACATTAAAAATGACTATAGAATAATCTAGAAATATCATAATACTTCTATCAAGCATCTGTAAAATAAAGTTGCTTCTACCCCTGCTATAATTATCTTAGCTTTGCGTTCATTGATATATCACAAAATAAATCAATAGGATTTACAATATATATATATATATATATATGTATATCGTTGAAAAGGTGGAAGCACAACACATGTAGATGCGTTATTTTCAAACTCTTTGCGGAAAAGACATTAAAAAAATGATATTGCGCGTACAATAATAGTTTTTCGTTTTCTTACGATAAAAAAAAAAAAAGCAATTAAAACTGTAAATAGCTCGTTAAAAGAGATTCCCTTAAGGGTAAAAGGAGGAGGGGGTTGGGGGTGGGGTTGGGGGGTGTCTTTCTACGACAACTAGAAAGACTTAAAAGTATATCAATTATCAATGTCTGCCAAAGTAGGTACATCTCCAAAACAGTATACCGTGATAGGTGGTACTGTCTTTTCTTGCCATTCTGTTATCTCTCTCTCCTTAATAATTACGATCCTAATTTCATTTAAAACGGCTTATGCGATTCTTTTTTCTCTTTTTTCTTTTTTTTTTTTTTCTTTTTCTTACTTACACATTAAGATGATATCTACTCTACAATTACACATAATTTACAAGAGAATATTTGAAATCCGCGGCCCTACAACAGACACGGGAGGTCATAAAGTTAATCATACACTGTACACTAAATTGAAATTTACAAAAGGACAAAAGGAAAGATAGTTAAAAAGAAAAATTAAAAACAAAAAAAAAAAAAGCAAAGAGAAAACAAAGAAGAATAAGAAGAAATATATAAAAAGATAGAAGAAGAAAAATAATAATAGAAAAAACATCGCTGACGCTATTAGAAATATCCATTGAAATTTCAATTTGTTGAGATTATTTATCAGCTGTTTAAAACAGTCACTTAAAAATTCTTTGTTAAGTTACCCTCGATCATCCTCTTCTCGTAGTTACGTATAATACACAAATATATTAATCGCATTTCTTTCTTGATTCGTGAAACAAGTTTGAATTGTCATGTACGTAGTGCTGTTAAAAAATGTATGGTGCATCTCCTACAAACAGTACATCGATGATACACTATCTTTTTTTTGTTTAGCTTGGTCCAATTCGTTCTAAAGGAAAATCGAAAAATGTTATATATACTTGAATAATCGTTATAATCACATTGAGATATCTGTGTAATTAAAAGACACGTAAGACGATTAAAATGATGATGATTAAAAAGACTTACATTTAGTGTAAAGTGTACGACAACTTGTACACTTAAGCCTCAATAATAGACAAAGCCTAAATCGTGCAGAAAAGCACAGGCGTGAATAATATAACACTTTCAAGAGTCTCAAGTGTTTTCCAACACGCAAGACTCTTTAGGTATGAAAGCGGGACACGTTGAATCATTTATTGCTATAAGTATAGTCCTTAAATCAACTACCGAACGTAGTTGTCTAAAGTAACATTGTCGTAAACGCCATTTTTCACACTCTGTAGCTGGCCCTTTAAATCAATCTCATAGCTCATATCTATTTTCTCTTTGTAGTAATAAAAAGCTGCTATTTTTCAGAAAATAGTTTGACGTTCAAATGAATAACCACCTTCAATCAAATGAATTCTATATTCAAAGCGCGCGTAATTATAGCACATATTTCTCTCTTTCTTTCTCTTTTTGTCCTTATCTTTATCTTTATCTTAATCTTAATCTTTATCTCTCCCATCTTTCAATCTCTCTCTCTCTCTCTCTCTCTCTCTTTGTTTTGTTTTGTTTTTCTATCTCATGAGTGTTTGTTTGCGTAATTTTGATACACACACACAGTAGTCTCAGTTGAGATACTTGCGACACCTGCGAGAACCACAGGTACATGGTATCTTGATATCCTCAAATGGAAATTTGTAGTCGTACGTTAACTCTTCCCCTTGAACGATGCGTCGGAGTGCAAAAATTAAAATATGTTTTTTACCTAGGATGTCTACCACTCTTGAATAACAATTTGGCTGTAATATAAATTAATCAATGAAATTAAATCATGTATTCTTAGATTCATATACGTTTTGTTCATATGATTTGATTCGTAAGAATGAGATTAAAGTATATATTACCTCGCATGAGTGATTAATGAACCTTGCTGCATTTCCTTTCATTGTGGCATCCACAACTAGATGATCGTCGATTTTGAACATGTAACATCCGATATTTTTACTGTCATAGTATTTCTCTCGCTTGTCAGTCAACGATGCACGAATTACCTAAGCACACAAATCATTTTAATATTATATATTTATTAACAAGGAAAATCTGATATATTAAAAGTTATTTAAGGTATGCAAATGAATATAGCATTATACATCCTGCATTTATGTTAACAAAAAAAAAAAAAAAAAAAAAAAAAAAAAAAATCATTCATTTACCTCTCCTGCATACTCAATGACCATTTCTCCAGCCTCGATGTCTCTCAAACAGAAAAGACCTCTTCCGTGTATGTGAGAATGGTATACTCCAACAGATTCTTTAGATGTTTCTTTGAGTATCCTAAAGCGCATCGCCATTGGTAAATTTGTGCTCGTTACCCGTCTATAATATCAATCCAATTTGTTTTTTTTTTTGTATTTAAATATGCATGGAATTATAATGACGAATTTGTCATGCAAAATATATTTTAATAGTATTACTATACCTTGATTCTGCTTCCGAGATGGCAATCATTTTTGGTTGTTGCCTGTGCCTCGATGCCAACCAACTAAACATGTCATGCACTTTTCTACCCTTAAATGGTTCCGCGCGAGCTGCACCATTATCACATGCTGCTAAAAGATCATTATCCGTTTCGCTGGATATTGCTGGTTTCAAGTTATGAAATTTGGGTTTATATTTAGTGCATCTATTGACACCTGGTAACTGTTCGACTAGATATACTGTCGAATTATTTTCTAATCCAAGATTTTCAGAAAGAGGATTATGCGGTAAAGGAGGCAAATTATGAGCCTTTCGAGCATTTTGCACAGATTGGAAAACCATATCCCATACCTCGGACATCGAAGATGCAGTATGCGTAAATCCATCCTGAGATTTGATTTCGTACATCAGATTTGGCCCTTTAGAACAACTTTTCTGTGTTTGCGAATTATTCGGAGTTTCTTCTTTTTGAGGAAGTTGTTTCATCATCGATTTGCTGATTAATCTAGGCTTTTTCACAGCAACTGGAGGACTTTTCTTCAATACATTCACTTTGTTGTTATCTATACTTTGAACTTTGTCATCTATCTTATTAGTTTTCAACGTAAATGTTTTAATCGGTAAAAGTTGTAAGGATGTTATTTGTGGTACTTGCTTTGTCGGTAATATCTCTACTGATGTTACTTGTGGAGATTTTTTATTCTGCGTTATTGCTTTCATATTGTGCCTAATCTTGTAGGAACCATCTTGTAATTGCTTTTGCAATACGATCTTTAACGACGTACTATGTAATTTATCTTTATCGAGTTCCAATTTGAGATTATCTTTAACTTTGTCCACAGTTTCTGTGCTCAATTTCTGTGTTTCCGTTATTATACTGTTGTTAATTTCGTTTTCAGATGTTTTCATTGGAACGATACTTTCGATCATCTGTTTCTTAGATTCTGCATTAGTTAATTCAATAGGTGGCTTTATAATGGGTTTCCTTGGTTCTTCCATAACGATTTGATCTTTTTCTATAGGTTTGATAAGATCTTGTTTCGGTGTAACAACAGCTTGCATTGGCAGGACCCTATTCATGGGTCTGCTCGTTGGTACATTGCTCATAGACATTGTTATTTTATTTTGAAGATTACAACTAGTTACAACTGGATTACTACTCGTCGTGCTTACATTGATACCATTAGAATTTGATACATTACCGCTATAACTATTATGCACATTATTTACATCATGATTCAACTTATTTACAATTATATTCCTTTGTGTTATGCAATGATTAGGTAAGGGCAGGATTTTAGATGATATGCTAGCCTTTATCATACTGGTATTTTCTGATACATGTTTCGAATCAAAATATGGTCTGACACTGTTACTAATAATTTGTTCCGCGTCGAAAGATGATGCAGTCTCTTTTTGTTCAGTAATCTTCCATGATCCACAATTCAATTGTATGCCTGGATGTGATGAAGCGGGACTTGGACGTACAGCAACTCTTGGAATAGTTGGCATTGTCTGTTGTAAGGGTTTAGGAGGCGATGTTATTCTTGGTGTAATTGTAATAGGAGTTTCAGACGAACACACATCTGATATTTGAACTGGATCTGCGAGTGCTTCTACTACTGTCCTACAGGGTGACGGCGAGATAGAATTACATCCGATAGAAGCAAAATTTTGTTCAATAGAAGCAGGAATATTAATTTGTGGTGTTACAACAGTATCTAGTACTGGTGTATGCTGACTGACCACGACATAACCACCAGGTGGTACACCAGTTACCTGCGCCGATACGCTCGGTACATTTCCCATGGCTTGTACATTTGATGCATTTGGTAAACTAGGCATATTAGGTACAGTAGCTACGCTAGGTGGTGCGGCGGCAGGTGCACTCAGTACACTGGGTACACTAGGTATGCTAGCTACACTAGATACGCTAGGTATACTAGGTATACTAGGTACAGCAGCAGCAGCAGCAGCAGCAGCAGCAGCAGCAGGTACTGTAGGTACACTCGGCACAGTAGGCAATCCTGTTACATTGGGTACACCTGGTATGTTCGGTACTGCTTCCACTGCTGTTACAGTGGGTACTCCAGAAACAGATTGAACATCTACAATAGGTTCCATAAGTTTAGAAGCTTGAAAAACTTGCGTTGTTGTCTGATAACTGCTTGCTAAGACTTGAGGTACTGCTCCAGTCATGAATTGACTCGAGGACATTACTGTATTGCTCACTATTGTTTCTAAACCATAATACATGGGTTGATTAGAAACAAACATACTTCCTGTTGAATCTGTAAACATTTCTAATGTTGGAGTAGAACTCAATAATAACTGTTCGGATGATATTACACCGCATTGTATTGCACTTGGTTGCTGTTGTATAATAGTTCCCAAAACTGTTGGTTGGGTCTGTGCAATTTGTACACTTGGTAATATTGATATTCCTCCATTCTGCAACGCCAATAAATTATCGGATGGTGTTTGTATGTATGTACCAGGAACTAATTGATTAGTTGTTATAAATTGTGGTTTATATCCAGTTTCATGTTGACCACTGATTGCAGTTATATATTGTACATTTTGTCCAGTTTGCTGTTGTAGAGTTTCAACATATGCAGACATAATACTCGGCGAAGGAACTTGTTGCAAAATGACTGTTGGGCCATTAGGTCTTTGAGTTTGTTGCAACTGAATTACAGGAGTATTAGTAGTCTGCATTGGTTGTAGTCTAGTAGGTCCGTTATGAGACGACTGTACGGAATTTTTGATAACATGGGATTTGATGTTTTTTGCACGAGGTCTAGCAGCACGAGGTGATTTTGATTTTGTTACTCTTGATATTTGAATATTAGTCAACGATCCATCATTAGTTGTTGTTGCCGTTTGTACGCCAGTAGATGAAAAGCTTGGCGATACTTGCGGACTTGGAACGCTTTGAGAACTTGTACTATCTGGAGAACTTATTGGCATATTTACCAAAGTTTGTGTGATACAGGAATCATTGGAAATCGATGGTGGATCTGTTATTTCCGTTATCTGAACGGTACTTTCTTGAGGTAATACTGCGGCATTTGGTAATGTCGCTGTTGTTCTAGTGTATTGAGTCTGCACAATCATGTCATTAGAGGTTAATACTGTTTGATGAACAGTTTCTACGGTAGCGCGAGTGTGTAATTGTGGTGTAATAATTGCTTGAGCAATTGGTTCTATTTGAATTCCTGGATGGGGCGATGGTACAGAAGCTTCTATAGGCGACGTTGCTTGTATTTCAGTATATTCCGATGAAAGTGTATGTCCTTCTGACGGAGAAAGAGTTATAAATTGTGGAGATACTGATCCAATATTTGGAGAAAATCTGGAATCCGGAGACGCTAATTTATTATCCATTATTTCAGAATCACTATCGCTTGTAATCATAATATCACAGTTAATTAGATGTCTGTTATAACTATCTTGGGTTCTGTATGTGCAACGACATCTTTCACAAGTTACAGGTTTCTCAGTGGTGTGATCGATTGCTGGATTATAATTTGAAATGACATTTGTTATTTCATTCTCGGTATGTTTAGGTGATATACATTCATCGTCGCTGGAAACATCATCAGCACCATCTAATTGTGGAATTTGTAAATGTAATTTAAGATGATCTTTACTTTTGACAAAATTTGTCGCTTTATGCTGCGTAGATTTAGAAATATGAGAAAAGTGATCTTTTTCCTTTTCCTTTAGCATATTATCATTATGAGATGATAAATGTGACCTGAGAAGACCAACAATTCTTCGCGAATGTTGTACATTTGACGGATGTATAAGCAAATTGAAATCTTTTTCCTTGGATAAGATCCATTCGCTATCGTCACACGAAGATTCGTCGTTGATACCATCCAATTGAGGAATCGATAAATGTTCAGATCTTTCCAAAGATGTTTTATCTTCTATATTATATTCTGGAGAGCTACATTCGCTAGCGCTACTTGGATCAGCAGAACCATCTACCTGTAATATACGAGGTGGCTGTTGTCTCGTATGCCAAAAGAGTCTTTTGTGTTCTTTCCCATCTTCCCCCCTCGAAGGTAATACATGGCGATTGATGCCACTCGAATCCTCGATACAATATTTGATTTCTCGTACCGAATCAGAATGTAGAATATTAGGAGTATTTGCTCTACCTACACTACCTACAGTAACCATTATACTTTCAGGAATTCGCAATTCATGAATCATAGACGTATGTTCATTTTGTGCATCAAGTACCATTACGCTAGTTTCAGTAGACGACTTGCCTGCTGCGTTTCTAGGTAATTTTCTCCTTTTTATGCTAGGACCATAAGTATTATCCAATTTGCAACTCCAAGTAAGACTGCAAGATCTCTGATGATGCCTAGGGCCACCAACTATTAATGAATTATTTGATATTACTTCTGACTTGGAACGTTTTAATTCTCTACCACCACGTTTTTGACTTTTAGAATTAAATAAGTCATCCATAAAATCTTGAACAGAAGTCTTTGCTTCTAAATGTACCCACAGATCATTATGCGTTCCTAATTCCAATAAGGAGGGATCCATTTTGGAAATTTTATTTTCTACCGGTTTAGATGAATCAGCTACTTCTGAAGGTAGCATATCGTCTTTAAATAAATCGTTACTGAATGTGCCATCATTTTTCAAATCCATAGTTAAAAAATCCTCAATCGTCATTTTTGGAAAAATATCTTGCATGGAAATTCCATCCAACAAATCATGGGGTAAATCCTCAAAAATAGCTTCTTCTAATTCAGGAGGTAACAAATCTGTGTTATTTTGCTCAGCTAAATTTTCATCGACTTCTTTACAACATACGGTGTCCAATAATGAATCCAATGTTTGTTTTACAGCTAAATATTCAACTTTATGTTTATCTATTGACAGATCTTCCTTCCTTTGTTCTTTGGAATGATCAATGGTAATGTTATTTTCTAAATCAGCCGATACTTCTGGCACGAATACTTGCACGTACGTTCTAATATAATATCTTACAATTTTAAATGGATTTACAGTTGACCAGTATAACCTTGAACATTTATAATCGCAAGGTATTATTTTTTCAACTGTATCTGAAAATTCAGGTACAATTGTACCTAAACAATCAATTATTAATGAACCGATCATCACTTTAACTTTATTTGGTTCAACATATTTTTTCTTCTTACGATCGAGTTCCACGTATACTGGTCTTTTTAAATTAAAATCAGTTTCATTATGCAGCGGCTTATGCGTCGTCGAATTGTTTAAATGCAAAAAACAAAATACTGTTTTGTCGTCATTAAAAGCAAGACCTATGTTTCTTGCACAAGGATAATGGAAAGTGTTGTTACAATTTTTTGCGCAACATCCTATGCTCGCTCCTTTTTTACCACATTCATTGCAACGAATTAAACGTCCTCTTGAAATAGCACTGTGAACGTTTTGCAAGGAACCATCTATTTCTTCAAATACTTCGTTCGACCATAATGCACAATTTGCATGGACCCATTCATTTTGGCCACAATATAGAAGTCTGCCTTCCTTCGTTTCTTGACCATCACCTAATCCTTTACACAAACAACACAACCTGCTATCTTCTTGATGAGTGTTATATGAATTCAATGCTTTTGCTACAACAACTTTAGAGCAACCTTTTACTATTTCTTCCTTGTTTATCATCATATTCACCATAGAATCGTCCAATTTTGCTACCAACGAATCATTATTTTCATCAGCATCTAGAATTGGAGTGAGTATGCCGCCGCCGCCGCCGCCGCCGCCGCCGCCGCCGCCGCCGCCGCCAATCTTATGATCAGCTTTTGAATTTTTCGGTACAAACCATGGAAATATTTCTTGTAAAGTTTCGTGATATGCATCTATCAAATCTTTAATATCAGTACGGTTAATGACATGCTCCATGTCTGCGTGAAATTGGGTCAACGATTTATATTCGTTATTATTAACTTTTTGTTTTACAGTCATTAACGACGTGGCCGATGGTCTCACAATAATTTCTTGTTCCATACAATGACAGTCTGTAACTTCACTTAATTTCTCATTAGTGGATTCCTGATTACGAATTGGTGGATCTTTTTTATCAATTTCTGATGTATCTTTAGGGATACAATTCTTCACCCTCACAGTACATTCTTTCAAGTGAAACTTTTGTCGTAAACGACGCAAACCTTTTCTCGTAGATCCTTCCATTGGTTGTTGTTGTTGTTCTTCCAATTCAGATTTATTTGACAAATCAGATTTCAAACTGGAAACCGAACTATGTTCTGCACTCCCAGTTACGTCATCAGATTCATCCGATGTAGTAATATCTTTACTATTTGTACCATTTACTTCAGCAGCCTTTTCTTCGGGAAGATCTATTTTTTTAGTCGTTGAAATGGATTTACAAAGACATTCTTTTTTAGGACTCCACTTTAATGCGGCACAAGCCTTTCGATTCTTACTCAATGATTTAATTACGCCAATGAATCCAGCTTTGAGTTCTGCTTCAACTGCATTTTTCCAAACGGAGTTTGGATTGTCAGAACATTGCTGACAGGTAAACTCAATGGAATCTGGAAGATAACTAAGAATCTGATATTTTTCATCGGAGAGACCTTCGCAACGAGCGTGTACCCAGCAAGAACATTCACTGCATTCCATCATCTAAAAATAGTTTTAAATAGAAAGAAAGAAAGAAAGAAAGAAAGAAAGAAAGAAAAAAAAAACAAAGCTAACGATTCATTCATAATATATTATTATTATTTATTATAATACTTACTTTAGTATCCAAATCATTTTCATTGTAGCATTTTTGACATAATGGGCAATAGTTTCCTTGTTGTCTCAATTTAAAGCACATAGAACATAAGGGTAAATTGCCTACGTGAACGTTTACGCCTTCGCTACCACAACTTTTACACTTGATGCAACTTTGACACACATAAGGTCTATCAGGACTATAAAGTCTAGAACTGATGCCAGATTTTAAAAGACACGTGTGATGAAATGACTGACGACAACGAATACAAGATAATTTTGGACCAAATCTTAAATGGCAGGATTGACATATTGTACACCTTGGACAGCACCAATTTGGTTGAGAACAAATACTCCAATCACTGGGTTCCAAACAAAAAGCGTGATATGGTTCGCAACAACATTGACAGTAAATCAACTGTAACAAATGAATGCATAAAAGAACGTTGCATACATAACAGAAGAACACATTAAGTAACATATTAATTGAATGTTATATATGTATATATATATATACTGGTTCTTTGCCGGCACTCCCACAAAGGAAACAAATGGCAGGAACATAGAATAATTCCGATCCAATAAGAGCAAAACCTTTAACTCCAACTTCTGCAGGATCGTATTGCTCCCAAAAGTCTATAGACACTGTGTGTGATGTTTCAAGATTGCTTTTTGAAATCTGTAAATTAAAATGCTCAAGTAGTAGCATTAGAGATTTTCTTTCGACAAGTTTCTACAAGTTCAATTTGTGTTTACCATTGAAAGATTAGAGATTGAGATATTTTGTTGTGTTTTTCCCTTTTTCGAATAAGATTGTTGTTGTACCGTAATAATATTTGTATTGTGATTATTTTCATCGTTGTTATCCTTGCAAATTTCTTTTTCTTTCGTATTATTATTATCGTTTTTCTTATCAAGCAGATTAGTTTGTTTTGTAACTGCCTTCAAACTAGGACTATTATTTTCCGATTCTTCTTTATTATCCAAAGAAGGAAAAGTTGCTATTGGTTGTCCAAGAGCAACGCTTGCACTCCGACAAACGTGCTTTACTCTTGGTCCTTTCAATTCAAGTTTCTGTCTAAGCGGTTGTGGACGGTGATTATTTATCTGTGGTGAAGGAAGTATCGGATTTTTTATTTTCTTCCGCACTTTAATTCGATTATGCTTTCTTCTCTTTTTACTTGGCGATGTACTCATAACAGCATCAACTGTAATTAATAAGTAGCTTTTAAGTTAAAGACAAATTGAAATATATATTGACTTGAATAATAATATTGGCTTACATTTTTCAAGTTTTGTATAAAGAAAACCAGCTGTACCCTGATAAGTAGTTTTTTGACCTAATTCAATATTCTTCCAACTCATTGCAGACTTGAATAAATTTTTCTCCAGACTATCTTCCGCCGGCCAGCTTATTTTGCACGGTAAGGATGATTTTTGTCCTTGACAATCGCTTTCATCTTGACCTAATAATGCTGATGTACTTAAAGGATCTCGCATTATAGGCGGTAACATGGAATTCAAACCAGATCTCAATGTAGCAGGTATATTATAACACTTGAGACACATTTTTAACCAACAAGCTGGACATCTAGCTTTATAAACACAACGCATGAGATTCCATTGATGACTTCTAACAACAGGTGGTACAAGACACAATCCATCGCCTTTGTGACATTGGAGAAAAGGAAGAGGACTATTTGTAGATTTAGCACAACCTTGTCGTTTAATCATTTTACTGATAAATTTACGACAAGATTCACAACTGTGAATTCCAAATTTCCGTGCTTGCTTGACAAATCTATAAAAACGTACAGCTCCGCAAACACCACATTTTATAGTTCCCGTCAACCCTGTAGTCGAATAAAGAAATAATACATTTGAAAGTATAGTAAGTAAGTAAGATCTTATTAACAATGTATATTTTGTAGTAATAATCAGTAATATTACCTACCTAGGTTTGTGCTACCATTGGAATTATTATTAGTACTGGTTACAGAAAATGGGCCTTCTGTTCCACCGACACATTTGTTATCCAATTTTAATCTTGCTTTTCTTAAAATAACTTTTCCACCATTCAACTTTATTCCCGACCATTCAGATTGTTCATCTTCCGTATGATTACTGTGATCACTTCCACTTTCAGATAAAGTACTTTCTGTATCAAAGTTATCCTCCGAGTTATTCTCTACTGTCTTCTTGTCATCTTTACTTAAACAACACTCTTTTTCTGTACTATTATTTTCTCTTAATTTAGTATTATCTTGCATATTGTTTTGAATATTCGTATCGTTGAATACTTCACACTGAGTTCCCGATCTTGTTTGAACTCTGGAAGACTCATAATTTGGAACATTAATATCAGGAAGAACTTTAGTAGGAACAGATGTCTGTTTATTATTTTTCGAGATGGTTGACGACTTAGGGCTTTGTACAGTTCCACTTGTATTCTCTGAGCTATCTTGTTTAGCATCCGATTCATTAGACAAGCTATTTGTTAGTTTTACCTTGGCAGATGTATTATTGTTTTTCTTAGCTTCTTTAACAATAGGTTTAGATACTTGCCTTTCTGATTCTTGCCTCGAATCAGAAGATTTTGTTGAAGTTTTATTCGTTTGACTTGTTGTAATTTGAACAATTTTTTTACTCTTACTTTTAATCTCATCAACTTTGAATTTAGTATTTAATAAATCAACACTTTCCTCTTTAGACTTTGATTCTTCATGATTGTTTAATTTGTTAACTGCAAATCTAGCTTTTTTAACATTTACATTAATATCATTTTCATTATGCTCCGTACCAGAAATATCTTCTAATTCTTCTATGAATCGTTTATTAGGTTTTATAACTCTCGACGAATGAGCACTGCGTATGGGTAATATAAATTTTCTTACGGTATTGGACTTGTCACCACCACCTCCACCACCACCACCACCAGCAGCAGCAGCAGCAACAGCAGCAGCAGCAGCAACAGCAGCAGATTGTACTATTGTGTTACGTACATTGCTGCTGTTAGATTTTGCTCTTTGTAATAATCTTTTAGCAGTACTATTACGTAGTTGTCTAGTACGTTGATGTTGATCTAGGATAGCATTAACCGATTTCAATACTGGACTTTTAATAAAATTTGAAAATTTGATATTATTGCAATTTCTTCGAGTTTTAGGTTTATGAATTTTTGTAGTCCTTTTACAATCCGATAAATTCGATATAGTTAAATCTTTCTTAACATTTTCATTTGATTCGGTATTATTAGTATCGCATAATTTTTCTACATTATTTTCCATATCCGTGGAAGAATTGTTGACATTGGTAATATCTTTATTAGTGCTACATTGTAAAACATGATTTTTAACCTTAACGGAAGGATTTTTATTATTTGTAGTTTCTGTACCATGTTGCTGCGTTTTTATGTAAGACACAGAAAGATTAGCCTCTTTAGTGCTAAAACCATGGAATGGCGGATGTTCCTGGAAAAAAAAAACAACAAGAAACAATAATAATGTAAAACGATGAAATATAATGCGATATACATTTAGTACATTCAGTCGTCTAAGAAATCAACAGTCATCGACTGAGCGTATGCAAGTTAAGATAAACAATGCGCTTTGACATTTAATAGTTGAATATACAATGTAGTTTTAGATAGAAATGAAAAGAAAACAGAGATAAATAAATGATAAAAAAGAAGAAGAAGAAGAAGAAGAAGAAGAAAAACAGTAATATAATAAATATAATAAGAAAATAATAGAGAAATGAAATTTGGAGGATTTACTTTGAAGACACAAAACAATTTGTGAACTGTCCGGATGAAGGATCTTTTAATCGAGTCATTGACACTTTCTATGATAGTAATATATCAGTGTACGCGACGAACACTTTAGCACTTCGAGGCCGTATAAACTCCTTTCTAAAACATTAACCTTCATTACACAGTCGAATATTGGAATTTAATCCGAGGATGAGAAATATAAACGCCGTATGCGTTTGATAGGACGCTGACGATGCGAACGCTATGGTAAGTGTCAAATGCGATTAATTCTAAGATCGGTAAGTACAATGAAACGATCGGCTAATATCCTGATTGAGTAAAAACAGTTAATTTACCTTCTCGTTGTCACCAAATGTTTCATTGAACAGGGAAAGTCCGTAGTAGATGTTCTCGGCGACGGTTACCGAATCGTTTTGGACAGTCTCAGGCTGACCGAGAACTTTAATCCGTTTCCTGGTCACCGTTTTCGGCGGCTTCCCTGGAAACTTGGACCTTCCCATGTTCACACTTTTCAACGATCAACCTCAACCCCACAACGAAATTCTGTTTCCATTTTACGTGATTTTGCCCAGCCGAGGTACCTCAACCGAACACCAACGAATATTTAACACACACGAATATTTGCAACCTTCGTCTATCATCGGTTACGTTCGGACAAATTCGTCAATGACCGCGAAATACGCGCGTACTGTTCAACCTAAACTTGCTAATGTTAAGATGAGGTGTCTACCTTCTTCAATGTTTCCTGCCTGCCTGCCTGCCTGCCTTCCTGCCTGAACTGTCATCAAGTCGCGAGTGTATAAATAACCTTAATAACCTGAAAGAATGAACATTTTCTAGGATGTACAATTAATGAATTAATATCAATTAATACGTTGATATTTCATCGTTTTATAAACCTTTATGCGTAAGTATTTTTCATCATTAATTCCAAAGTATTTACCAACAACTTCAAAGAACCCTAGATGGCATTGAAAAAAGACAGATGTATGAAGTTGCATCTTAGGGCGAACTCTCATATAATCTACCTACAGTGCCGCCTGTCGTCAACGCAATGGAACTATCGCACTTTATCTAATTTATTCAAAAAGTTAACAATTTTCAATAAATCCCAATATACAAGAAAATTCATGATTGTTTAATATTCTCTCAACTAAATAATATACATTTTCGATAAAACCGTAGATTAAATATTGTTTAAAACATCGCTTAATAAATATACCTAAATTATCCATTAATAAATTAATCAAAAGAAAAATCACAAATGTATGACGCTTAAGTTTCATATTTTATCACGAATATTTATAAATAATCGATTATTTCGTAAATCTAATAATAAGTTTATAATATTTGTGTGTGTGTGTGTTTTTTTTTTATTTAAAAAAACCTAAAACAATAAATAAAAGTAAAGAAACAAAAATTTGATTACAGTAATAATACGATTGTTTAGTCAATTGAACGATGACGATGAAAAATGTTTATTTGTATCGATCATACAGTTCGAAATAGTTGTTGGCCGGGTTTGGTATCGATCGTATTCGTTGAAATTGGTCAGCTAGGAGGATGTAATGAAGCTACAAGATCTGCCCTTATATATTTTTTCTTTCCTTTTTCTTTTTTTCTTTCTTTGCATTGCATTGCATTGCATTCTCTCCTTGTACCGGTGCATTGACTCGCGTTTCTTAATCGTATAGATCGGAGCGTGCGATCCTAGAAGAATAATAAGACGCATGGGACTTGAACGGTTGCACCGTTCGAAGAGAGAGAGAGGGAAGAAAGAAGGAAAAAAGAAGGAAGAGAAAGATGGAAGACACACCAAGATCACGAACACACATTTACAGATTAATAATATCTTTTATGTATCCATGTTCCGTGCGTACCATCGAAGTGAACGTGTATTGGATTAAGTACGAGAGGAAAAAGAGGTAACTAAAGTTTCATAAAAAAAAAAAACATAGATAAATGATCATTCAATTATATTATATATGTATTTGTTTGGTATCTATTATTTAAAGTAATCATTTTTGTCAATTTTTCATACTACGACATTTTTTTATTTGTTTGTTAAAAAAACGCTCAACAGCTGATGGTAAGATCATATATGCACTTTCTACGTGTGTGTTATATTTTTCATTTAATTATAACTCTATCAAACTCTGGAAAATTATAACAGGGATAATTAGTTAGGAAAATTTATTTTAATAAATAATTTTAATGTAAACAAATAAATCGTATATAAAGTTAATGGAATTTGTATTTTTCATTTGCATTAAATCCACTGTTGTAATTAACGGTATCGATAATAATATTAAAAAACAAACAAACTTGCATTATTCAAATAAACGAAAATATATTTGTTAATGGTGAAAAGTGTGTTAAAATGACTTAGGACCATATTACCGGTCGTGAAAGAGTTTAATATGTCCCTTCATCCGTCTGACTGTGTGAGAATAAAAAAGAAAGAAGGAAAGAAAGCAAGCAAAAAGAAATGGAAAGAGAGAGAGAGAGAGAGAGAGAGAGAGAGAGAGAGAGAGAGAGAGAGGAAAAAGGAAGAGAAGTAAACAGAGAGACGTTTTCGAGGCGTGTGTTGGACCAATAAACGCACTTGTCTGCGGTCATTCGCACTAATTTTTTGCCACAGGATGAATATTATACTCGACACGTACACATATACACACATATGTACATACCACGTGCACTTATCTTTAATGGACGGTCTCGTTGATGATTCCTCTTGTTATTAAAGTACAAGAGCTCGAACGTGGGGTACATATTACTTCCATAATCCTGTAGAAACGTCCTTCATGAAGAGATCATATATGTACATATTATATATATATATATATATATAGAAATACGTGTATACATAGATATGTATACACGTATATTTATGCTCGTAAATACGTATACATTGGATGTATGTGTAATAGTTTAAAAGTCGTGTTTCAAAGAAATCGCTTGTTGCATATTCTCTTTTATCTCGATATCAGCTTTGTACCTTCAACGAGAGAAAGTGGATACCGGGTAATAATGCTCGGGAAAAGTGGGAGTGAAAACGTTGGAAGATTAAAGCACCTCTTTCCTTTTTTTCTCTTTTCTTTTTTCTTTTTTCTTTTTTGATTATTTTTCTATCCCCCCCCCTTCTTTCATTCTCTTTCGTGCTAATTTTGTTGTCTTCTTTTTAATTACTTTATTACGATTAGTACCCTAGCTTGTAATAATATATGCTGGCAGAGAGTTTTCTTTTTTCTTGTTCACAATTCAAGGGCAAATAAGATCAAGCGAAGTAAAATTATTGGAACTTTTTATAGCTACTATAAATACACACACATACACACATATGTATATACACGGGGTGTACACAATATATTACGTATATTATACGTATACACGAATAAAAGAGGATGTTTAGATGCACGTTGTTGTATAAGACAAATCGATTACGCTTATAACATTTCTCCCCCTTCCTCCTCCAGCATCCTTGACATCGTCATCCTTTTTGATTTCGGTTTAGGGTGAGCATTCTTATCGATTCCTTTCGGGTTCCATCCCTCCCTTCTTTCCCTTTCAACGATTGTTCCAGCCCCTTGTTCCCTGTGTCGCACATCGATGCGTGTAACTCGGGAAGGCAAGTCCGTTTCTCTTCACCGTTGGTATGCCAGGCACGATAATTAGGGAGGAAGAGCTAAAAGAAGACGCCATTCGACGAAGTAACGAACCTATACCATCATCATCATCTTCTTCTTCTTCCTCTTCTTCTTCCTCTTCTTCTTTTTTTTCATCATCTTTTGTATTATGTTCATCAAACATTGGATTTTCAAACTTGTACTTCTGTTTTCATTGAATTCTTTTATTTTTCTAATTTTGTTTATTTAATTTTTCTTTCATTTTAACTCCCTGTTCTCTTTCTTTCCATCTTTTTCTTGTTCAAGTATTTGTTCAAGAGAAAGGATAATACAATAGCGATTTTTCTCACGTTACGGTGAACGGAAGGACAATATTTCTCATCATCGCGTTTACATCTAATTGTAAGTCTCCTATCAGAGCTTTACTGATCTCTTCCTCTTTTTCTTTTTCTTTTTCTTCTTTGCAACGAGTAAAAGAAAAAGAATCATCTTCCTCCTTCTCTTCCACCCTACCCCGAAGGAAAAAGGAAACCGTGAGATCGGTACAAAATCTTTCTTTATCTTTCTCATTTTGTCCTTTTTTTTTTCTTCGCGATGAGATCAAAGACGAGAGAACAAAAATTATAAAAAAAAAAAAAAAAGAAAAAAAGAAAAACCACGAAGAGACAGAAGGAAAGAAACAATGGGAAAGACAAAAAATTATCCTCCCTTTTGGATCATCCACGTTTCGTTCGTTCAGTCATTCCATTCATTCATTCATTCATTTAACAATAAGCTTTCGAAAATGAAGAGAGTACGAAATCTCAGGGACTTTCCCTAACCTTTATCGTATCTTTTCTTTTTTCTTCTTCTTCTATTTCCTTCACTAGCACCACCCCATCCTTGCCACGTTCACGCCTGTTTGAACAGTGTTCCCGTATTCTCGGCATTTCTCTCTCAGGATACGAGAACCCGTTATCGGTGGGACGAGGAGTGTGCAAATATCGGCATAATACCAAGAGAGATCTGTGAGAGAGCTGCGATAAGAGTTCAACTTCCGCAGAAAAAAAGGGAATGGCCACGGGGAAAGAGGGAGGAACGGGTATAGCCAGTCTTGGTTTCTAAGACAAAATTGTCTTTATTACTTTCTATCTTTTTCAAACGGATAAGTGTCTTAGGAAACTGGCGGTGAAACGACGATGAGATCGTTTAAAAGAATCTCGCAAATCGGTCGTTAGTTAGAAGAGTGGGGAATGGGCGGATGGGGAGGGAAAGGGGGTGGTGGAACGCCTGGCGTAATAGACGCCATGGTATGGATGGCTGTACGACGTTACCGTTAAGCGTTAGCGCCACTAAACAAAATTCCTGGCTCGACTGAGTCATTTCTTTAAATTGATTATAGGTGACACTCATTTTGTCCAATGTATTTTTTGTTCTTTTCCTCTTATTTAGTCCTCATCCAAAGGCAGCTAGCTAGCTAGCTAGCTAGCTAGGTAGGTAGGTAGGTAGGTAGGTAGGTAGGTAGGTAGGTAGGTAGGTAGGTAGGTAGGTTAACCACCCACCGACCCAACCACCTACTCACCCATTCCTCCTGTCTCCACCCAACGAGGCCGGTCGATCGTATATACGTACTGTATCTTACTACTACTCTAGTTGGTTTTCTCGTGTACGTAATGAGAAAATGAAGAAGAAAGAAAAGAGAGAGTTTCCTAGTTGTATTAGGGGAAAAAAAAAAGAAAAACGCGAATATGACAACGTTAACAGGCCTCGAAAAAACTCGTATATAGTCTTCGTTCACATAATATCTCTTATATATATATCTATTGTGTATACTCTACTGTTATATATACATAGAGAAAGAAAGAGAGAGAGGAGAGAGACTGTGATGAAACTCGTGCCACGGAAAATGTTTCGAGTTTCCTCCTCGAAACGCGAGTGCTTCGAAAGAGAGACTCGTTTCCCTTGCTCTGGTTCTCTTGAGCGAGGACAGTGCGCGCAATGGAAGGTCGGATCCCGCTACCAACATGCGCGTGCACCAAACGAACGAACGAACGAATGACGAACCAACCAACGAACCAACGAGAGAGAGAGAGAGAGAGAGAGAAAGGTAGAAAAGGGTGACGGTGGGGGTGAAGGGGAAACCGTGAGCGGATCGGACGGCGGTGAACGGAGGGAGAGACACGCCCTGCTGCAGGTCGATAACGGAACGAACGCATCCTCTCTCATGGTAGTTTCTCTCTCTCTTTCTCTTTCCAGCTTCGGCAGCAGTTCTCTCTTCTTGCTTTCCTACCTCTCTCCTTTCCTTCCTTTCTCTCTCTAGCTACCACCCTTCCTCACCACCACCACCTCCAACTCCTTCTTCACCTCTTTTCCTCTCACCGACCTTCTCATTTTATCCCACATAGTAGTCACGTACCACACCCGCTATTCTATCGGTGCCGACTGTGAGCTGACTTTTCGTACGTATTTTATTGTCGGATGTATGTGTATATATACATATGCATGTGTGTATGATATGACAGAGAGAGGAAGAGGGAGAGAGAGAGGGGTTGAGGGAAAGGGACAAGAAGCTACTACCGAGGAGAGGTCTGGCAAATGTTTCTTTCTCAGTTACACTTATGTTAGAGATTTCTTTCAAGCAACCCTCTCTCTTTCTATCATTCCAGGGAGAATACACGACGTGTTGCCTTGGATCGCATTATCACGCGCATCTAACCTCCGAGAAGGCTACGCCTGTCGGCATAACTTGCCAACGAACCAAATGCGAGACTTTCCGAGCGAAACCGAAGTGTAGATACGACGATGACGATGACGATGATGACGAGGACGACGACGACGACGACGACGACGACGACGACGGTAGGCGCGTGCAAAACGGGCTCTGCATCCGTGTGTCTATCCCCACTCTATACCTACCATCCCAATAAGGGGGCCTTACTCATTCTATCTCTCTTTCTCTCTTCTCCTTGCACGTGCATCCTGCGTATACACACGGTTGTTCTCTGGTTAAACGCGTGACACACGCACTTTTCCCTGCAAAAGAGATAGGAATCGAACCGACGACGACGGTGTGTGGTGGTAGTCGAGGAAGCGGAACGACCGACCGACCGACACTGCTCACTGTCGTCCCTTTTCTCTCTTTGTCCCTTTCTTTTTTTCCGCTCCCTTTTCTTTTTCTTTCTTTTTATGTTGCAACGTTGGAACCAACGAAGCAAAGGACTCGTCATCGGGGTACGTCGCCCCGGGGTGCAATCCCCGTTTTCGATGTGTATCCTCAAACCTCCCTGTTGAGACCAAGGGGACCTCTTCTCACTCGTTCCTCTTTTTGCTTTGCTCGCGATACTCGTGTGTCATTCTCATATGGTATGGGTGGTGGTAAGGTAACGGATAGCAAACCCGAACATCATCATCCTCCCTTTTAACCTGAAAATTGATATCGATATGCTTTTTGTTCCTTTGTCCTTTCTTTTGTTTTACGATTATTGTCAGTTTTTTTTCTTTTCTTATAGAAAATATTTCAAAATTGTGTTTTAAAGATACATCAGGATTGAAATTTAATTCTTGTTTTGAAATCAAATGTTTTACTCGATTCTATTCGAATATGAAAATATTTGAATATAATACCATTGGATATCTTGTGTTCAAACGGAGAGATACTGGTTTAATATCTTATTAATACTATTACAATATTATACAGAGTTAGGAATATTGCATTCCACGAATAATTTCTCTCATAAATCGTGCAACTTTCACTGACGCGTAAACGGGAATTCGAGCACGGTCTGGGCCTCCGATTGGGCCTCCGAATGGGCCTCCGAAAGTTAATGATCATTTTCTGTTTTTTTTTTTTTTTTTTAACTCTTCGTCCTTTCTCTCAAGCCATTATCCATTTTTCTTTTGAGAACAGAGTTATATACACACACTATGGTTTATCTTCTTTCGTGTCTTTTCATTCGCGCCACGAATTTTCGATAATACTTTGGTTAACAAAAAAAGGAGAAAGACGACAAATTAGACGTATATCTATACATATATATATATATAGATAAAAAGAGAAAGAAGGAAAAAAAGAAATGGTGAAACAGAAAGGATAAAAAAGGGGGAAAAAGGAAAAAGGAAATAGGGGGTAAAAAAAAGGTAGGGAGGGATAGAGGTAGCACATGCTCTCTGCTTTTTCTGAATGCTTCGAGGCAGCCGGAATATTCCGATTGGAAATGCTCGCGAGAGACGTTATTGTTTGGACCATCCAGTCACGATTCATGCCAATCGTTGCGCTTGGAATCGCCGTGACGTTCAAAACGAGAATACGAGACGAAAAAGCAAGCAAGCAAGCAAGCAAGCTAGCAAGCAAGCTAGCAAGCAAGCTAGCAAGCAAGCAGCCAGCCAGTGCGACGATAACATCATTGTTTTCTTTCCATTTTTCCTCTTTTTGACGAATCCATATTTTTCCTTTTAAAAAATGTTATATCTAACAAAACTATTCCGCATGATTATTTCGTTGTGATCGATCGTTGAACGTAGGAATCAGACATGCTAATTGCTTTTCAGATATAACACGTCAATCATTTTTCTATTCTTAAATCGTACAACGTAACATTTGTTTAATTAATCAAATAAATTAGTGAGTTTGAATCAAACCATCTAAGAAATAAGTTTGTTTGTTTGTAATAATTGAAATATTGAATTGTTTGGAAAGTAATTTCATTTTTTCCTGACACAATTTTGGCATTAATTGATGCAAACTGGCAAATAACAACACGTGAGATCGATGAGAGGTTAAATTTGTTAAATTCAACTGTTTATGCCAACTTGAAAGGCCTAGGTTTAACTTGGAAGCAAAAATTGTCTTCATTTTCACAAAATAAGAACGAAATTACTTTCCTATCGACCCAATACTTAGTGAGTAAGATTAATACTTCAAATAAACAAGACTTTTTATATTACAATACAGTTGTAAATGTTCGATTTCGGATGATCGCGTTCGAATGAGTACACATTACAAGAAGAGTTATGGGATTGGAGTGGTCGATAAACGACGTCGGCCTAACTTCGGTCGAACGCGTTGCATAAGGGGGGGGTGGACTTATGTATTAAGTATATACATAGTACGTGCGGTATGATAGTACATAAGGAAGGAAGGAAGGAAGGAAGGAAGAAGTAAAAGAAGAAGAAGTAGAAGAAGAAGAAGAATCGAAAAAAAGTGGTTGGTCGAGCAACGCTTGGCTTTCAGTCGGAGTAGAAGCCGATGGCGTCAGCCGGTCTGGCTCGACACATTCGCGAGGGTTTGTCATAGGGTAAGGGTAAGGGTAAGGTAGAAGTGTGTGTGTGTGGGGGGTTCGTGGCGAGCTTGAAAAAGAGCCGAGTACGAAGGGGGAGGATGAGGATGAGGATTGAAGAGAGGGGTGGGAGGGAGGTTAGGTAAAGTCCAACGACGACGAGGACGAGGACGAGGACGAGGA
Organism: Polistes dominula; assembly: GCF_001465965.1. The sequence goes on from NW_015149091.1 coordinate 148,134, forward strand.
CGAGGACGAGGACGACGTAAATATGCGACAAGTTAGCGTCCGCGTATATAAATCTAGCCAGTGCTCACGGTGACAGGTCACGCAGTGGAGCTTTCTGCTTTAGTTCGCGGTAGTTCCGTCCCACTTACCCACCTCATCTACCTTACCAAGCAACCAACCCAAGCAACCAACCAACCAACCAACCAACCAACCAACCAACCCACCTCATCTACCCGTATACACAGACCCAAGGATAGAGAGAACTATGCACCCAGTATGGCAATACTCTGACGCAACCACCCTTGTCAGGGTAATGCGACGACGTTCTGACTCTGCACGTCGGATTGCGTCGATAGTTAAACCTGGAGAGTAGTGCAGATTCTCTACCAGGAGATTCTAGAGAGGAAATACGATACAATGTATACCCGTTGTTCTAAGCTTTACTCGTACTTTAGTTCCTTGCTAATGTTAGTAATATACACGTAAAAGTCTTTATATCATCTACAATCACGTGAAAATCTGTTTTAACTTTTACCTATGGACACTCTAAAACCAATGAACAATGATGATTACTTTACGTAAATATGTAACTTATTTGACCTTGTTTTAAAGTTATATCTCTCGTATATATATATATATTTCTGTTTCACGATAGTTCTTATCGTATACTTGATTGCGGGCTAATAGAATTGGCTGAAATATGTAACTAGGTTGCCAAAGATGCTTGGAAATGTTTTCAGCAAAAGATAAGAAACTTTGTTTTAATTCACGATTAAAGGCTCATTGACCAATGTGGTTGGAATAATAAATAATCGAATTTATTTGAATTTGTTGAATTTTCGAGTGAAAATAACTCAAAGAAAAAAACAAATGAAAAGCTGGAAAAAATAATAAAAATAACTTTTAATATTAATATTGGAAAAGCTATGAATGGTTTTTTTTTGTTTTTGGAAAGATATTCACAGTTATTTAATTTCAATTATCATAATTATATAAAAATGAGGAAGATTTTAATAATAATAGACAAAAATAGAAGAAAATGAATGAGAGAGAGGAGTTTAAAAAAAGAATCAAAGTAAGGTGAAAAGTTGAAAGTATAAAACGAAAATGAAGTGAAAATTTATAATTGTCATCTCGGAATAAAAATCTTGCAAAATTCTTTTAAAAGATGTGTGTAAATGTTTTATAAAGTAGCATTACCGATATCAAGAAAAAATATCTTGTAGGTTTTCTTCCCTTCGTAGCTACACAGCGTGTCGTCAGACATTTCGTCGACTAAAAGGTATCCCTTCGCGTGACCAATGCATCGTCAGTCAGTCAGTCAGTCAGTCAGTTCGAAAAGCACCCTCCTCTTCTTACCCCGAAAAGGGCTCCCGAGTGTTCGCATATGTAAACAGGAAAGTTAAAACCGTGGTAAAGCTTTCTCTCTATTTCCAGTGACTACTACCGACAAAGTAAGTAAGGGCACTGGCCAGAATATACCGACTGGCGGCGTGTAATCAATATCAAGGGGGGGAATACCTTGTCCCTTCAACACGATTAGGGAGAAACAACACAGCCAACTAAGGAGATTCGTTTAAATGGAAAAAAAAGATTAAAAAAATGCAATGTCCGTTTGATGGGGGGGGGGGATGAGGGTAGTACTCGAGGGATACTTTCGACAACGATAAATGATAAAAATGTTTTAAGATGAACAGGTAATATGATAGTGTGCTGATGAGATTAAAAAGGGGATTTTTAAGAAAGGGATTGTTATTATACTCATTTTTATGTTAAAGATTGTTTCCTATCATAGGATCTATAATATTTAACAAATTTTGGTATTATATAAAAATGAACAAATGTATCTAAATGTTGATAATTATGAAAGTCGTCTAATGGTATGTGAAAATATTCAAAAACAAATATGAGTTTATCAGTTATTTCATTTGCCACATTATTTTAAATGAAATTAATTTAATATAATTTTTACGATATTATCACAAAATAAACCATCAGAGATGGTATTTGTTATTTCAATAATTATATATTGGGTTGGCAAGAAAGTAATATTTTACACTAAAAAACCGAAATTACTTTAATTATTAATATTATTAATACCTATTGGATAATTGTTAAAAATAGTAATAGTTTGATTGATAAAATAAAAGAAGCAAGAAAAAAAGAAAAAAAGGAAAAAAGAAAAAAAGTAAGACATTTTTGAGAGCATATCATTGAAGAGAAGAGGGCTGCGTAAAATCGTGCGGAAAAGAGTAGAAGGAACGTAATAAGTAAAAGAGGAGGTGGATGAGGATGTGGAGGAGGAGGTGGAGGTGTTAGAGAAAAGAGGGTCGTTGAGAGGTCACGCAGTGCTCACCGACAGTGATCTCACAGCGGTGGCAGTTTTCGTGAAATTACTCAACTCCCTGGTATACGTTTAAACTCGTCGGCGGCTGTTACGGGAGCAAAAGCAGAATGCAAAAAGGAAACTGTGGAAGGTGTACGAGCTCGTGCGTGCCCGTGTATACCTATACCTACGTATACGTGTGTGTTACAGTTAGAAATAGTAGATGATGGTGTTGGTATTGTCGTAGGTGATGGTGGTGGTGAAGGGAAAAACGACGAAATATGCGTGCGTGTGCATACAGGAGAAATGGCAGATGGCGCGAGTAGACTAGTTGCGTTACCACCCCCTCACCTCTCCACCCCATCCACCCTTCACACATACACATACTGACATTTTTTCCTCCTTCACTGTTCTCTGTTGTGTTCTCTCTTTCTCTCTCTCTCTCTTTCATTCTACCCTCATAAATATGGCAATCGTCACGCGAATCAAAGAAGTAGACGAAGAAGAAGAAGAAGAAGAAGAAGAAGAAGAGAAAATAAAAAAAACACCTGGCAAGACAAATGATATCGTACTTGATTATAAACCAGCACATATTACTATTATTCTGGTTGGTGGTCTATTGATAAAAGGTAATAATTCGAGAACTCTTCCAGGTAACGCGGTAAAAACTTATTGTCCCTCGTTTGAACGATAAAAAGGTTTGCGTGATCTTTAATCGAGCTAGATTGTATGTTACACACCAATATGTGATATCATTCATTTGCTTTTTACCTTTTACAATGTGTATTTTTTATTTTTTTGTAAGGTATCCTTAACAACAACCGTACAATCTAATCGTACTTGAAATTAAAGTTTTTTTTTTTGTTATTTTTTGATTTTTTTTTTTCGTGTGCGAACGTGTGAAAGTAAAGAAAAAAAAAAATCGTAAAACATAGGAAATGATTTACAAGGTAGAAAAAGATACTTGGTCAACAACCGTCGTCGTCGTAGTCGTCGTCGTCGTCGTCGTCGTCGTCGTGTGTGAACGTGGCACGTGTTGAATTTTAAGTATACCAAAGGTGTTTGTCATTCTCCTGTGAACGTAGCAGTAAGGTTTTTACTATACCTTTGTATTACTATTCGCATTTCAAAGTCAGTCGACGTTAACGAGCCAGTGTCCGAATCTCCTTCTTCTGTCCAGGTGTTGTTCACCGCCTGCTGTTACACAGAATCGATGATAGGCGGAGCATAGAATAAGGGCTCTATGTAGTTTAGCAAAACAATAGGTAAGGTTATATAGTAGTATTACTACTACCTGTTCTTTACATTTACCCTTACGTTTAATTTCTCTTTACTCTTTTCCTGTCATTCTTTATAAATCCAAAGCTATTATGTCTGCATTCAAAGTTTCTCGTATTACATGCTTTTTACATATGTATTTTATTTACATATATGTGAGGAGGAGGACAATGATACGTATATGTATATATATATATATATATACCTAGTAGTAGTATGCAAGAGTATTATTGGGGACACATCTACTTGAAATATTTCAAATGTTCATTCATTGATCGAAATTGATATGATATTATAGGAGCAATCCATGTCAAATCGACCATTTTTGACCCCCCTCCCTTTCGATTTTACTGAAAATTTGTTATATCTACATAAGATATTATTAAAATATAATGACTGTTTTTGTAAGTAGTATTTGACTGGATTCTCTTTTTCTCCTTCTTTGCATTTTATAATGCTTTTAAGATTATTAGGTATGTCTCTCTTGTGAGATTTATTTTCTTATCATTAATGTAAAATTATACTTTTATCTTCACAGTTAAATATTCTTTAGCACAATCAAATTTATATTTCATTTGAAAGTTAATTAATTGCATTACAAGTAGAGATATGAATTGTTGAAAATTTACAATTATTAATGATACGAATCATTTTCTATATTATTATGTTGAGTAAATCTTGTTTTTCTTTTCTTCTTTTTTTTCGGAGTAAAATATTATGGTTTATATAGGATTATAATAAATAATTTGTAAAATAATCAAAAGATATAATATATTGTGTTATTAACCCTTTGAGTGCTGTGGACTTATATATGCGTTTGGTAAAAATTATCAGAGTGGTCTTCTATCGATGCAAATACGTACGTGTTTGTAAAATAATGTAATGTTTATATTAATTAATGTAATTATATTTAAATAAAGCAAAACTTTAATTATTAAATATAATTTATTATTAGAATCTAGTTAAAATAATAAACAATTCCATTGCTACAAAATATTTTGAAGTAAAAGTATCCAGCACTTAAAGGATTAAGAATTAATAATATTTTATGAATTTTTTAATGACCTATATAAAAGCTTATAAAAAGAGAAAGAAAAAAAAGGAACAAAAAATATGATATTTCGATAACTTACCGAGATACTAATTTTAGGTATTTTTATTGTAGCCAGGTAGAAACGAAGTAACTCTCAGATATCCGGATTCATTAACGAATTTACGTTAATGATCGATAAATGGAAGAATCTCTCTTACTAAGATGTACCTTTACTCCCTTTTTTTTCCTTTTTTCTATTTGATAAAATGGCGAATAAGCGTAGTTTAAAGAAAAAAGCGTGTACTGTAGAATATCCGGTTCGTTAATATTTCTTCGTCTATTTTCTAATTACTATTACGTTATTTGAGATTATCATTTCTCTTTTTTTTATTCTAATTAGAGATAAATATAATATCGGTTGAAATAATAATAATAATAATAATAATAATAATAATAATAAATATAGGAACAGAGGAAATTAATACTTGGAGAATTATTAATTTGATGAAAAATAATTTTTAATATATAATATATTAATATAAAAAAAATAATAATTTTAAGTAATCAATTCGTTTGATAAAAATTCAACAATGTTGAATAATATATATAGGTAAGTTATATCGATCAAATATAAATGATTAAGTTGTTCCAAAAGTTGATTAAGATTTTCAATAAAAAATTAGATTATAAATTAATACCATATTAACTTAAGGGTAAAATATATATATATATGTATACATTTTGAAGGTATTTTACACGAGTTTACAGTGACGTTCATCGATCCGGTATATATACTCTTCAAATTTATTTGTAACGACCAACAAAATATCGGTTATTTGATCCGATCGAAAGGTAAAAGCGATTAATTCTACTTTTTTCTGTGAATGCATGCGCGCGCGTGTGTGTGTGTGTGTAGAATTTTATAAAATTCTACAAACTCACAAATATTTGAATAGATTTTCAACTTTTTTTTGTTTGTTTACTTTATCCAAATAAATTTCTCGAATAATTAGACTTACTCAGTATTTAAATAACAAGCATTTGTTATAAATACTTTTTAATAATAAATTATACAGAAAAGTGTGTGATATTCAACGTATAATCATAGAAGTTTTCGTACTTTATATAAATTTCAAAAAAAAGTAATTTATCTTGATTATATTTGTAATACATAAAATCCTATGAACAATTATTATATTTGAATATTATTTGAACAGTTGAACAAAAAAAAGATAAAAAAAAAAAAAATGATATTAAATTCTCATTCAAATTCATTGATAAAAGAAAAGAAGAAGAAGAAAAAAAACGTATAATGAAATTCATTGAAATGAAAAGAATGAACTTGTAGAGAGAAATTATTTATTATCCAATTTATTCTAACATCAAGCTCTTGGCATAATAATGAATGATCGATTATATTCGTTCAACTTTAATTCCCCATTTTGTCGAGAAACGAAACGATTTTATAGAGAACGACCCAAATAACGAACTTGACTTCGACACGACTAGGCAAGAATAAGAAGAAAAAGAAGAAAAAGAAGAAAAAGAAGAAAAAGAAGAAGGGGTTGAGATTGGGGTATGAGTTAGAGATAGGAGTAGGAGGTGGATGATAGGAAGGTGTTGGAACGGTCGACACGGTGGCTTTCCAACCCTCCGCCCCCCCCCCTTGATCTTTAGTGAAAGGTGCTTGCTTTTCGCGAATATCTCGAGGACGCTCGACCGTTTTATCACGAGTTCCCTTTCTATTGGATCCCCTGGTCGTCTCGTGCGGTAAGATGAAAGCTCATTCAATCGATCCGTCTTGCAAGCTTTTACCACCATTCGACGGAAATTGGTACGACACCTACAGATGAAGGATCACCCAGAGTAACTCTCTTTCTACCTATCTACCTAGATATCTATCTAGATATCTATCTATCTATTTAGCTAGCTAGCTAGCTAGCTATGTGTTCATCAATCTATCTAACTCGCTAACATCTCACTTGGAATTTAATTAAGTTCCCGATTGATGTCACTTTATGAATACGACTTTTGAATTACAATAGTATATATATTTCTATATATGTATAATATATGTAAATAAAATATTAAAACTTATTTATATATTAAATATAAATAAAAGTACTAGAGATGATTGTTAAACAAACAACAAACAAATATTATGACTCATTCTCAAGTGTATTAAGTGTGTACCAATTTTTTCAAAGTTTGATATTACCAATGTAACAACATTGGAAACACTTAAAAAACGCTTAAGAAATAATCAAAAGACTGATAATCTTATCTTTATAATATTCTTTCGAAAAAAGAAACAAACCATTAAGATATATATCAAACTAATGAACATTTTGTAAGAAAAAAAAAAAACAGAACAATTATTTGAAATAACTTGGTTGTTTTTCACGTCCACAAAATAAAATATATCAAAATTTGGTATGAATGAAAAAATGAACAGGTAAAACAATCAGAACATATTATTTCTATCCTGTAAAAAACAAATATTTCAAATAATACTGATCTTACAAAGTAAGAAAAGAATAAATAAAAAATAAAAAAAGAGAACAACGCAAACAAATAATTCGATTTTTATTTGTTGTTAAAAAAACAAGACCAAAAAATAATTCCGAAAGAATTTGCGAATAGATAGAAAACACCATATACATAGGTATATGCGTTTTGATCGGAAAAGGCAATAAACGGTGATATCGTAGTGGTCCGCATGGTGGTACCGAATGCGTGATTGTCCGTTGTTTACGAGTCACGAAAGATAGAAAGAGGGAGAGAGAGAGAGAGAGAGAGAGGAAAAAAAGATTATACAAATAGAAATAGATATAGAACCCGAGTTATACACGTTGAGCGTGTTTCAACAGTGCAACCGGCTGCTGTAGTATAGGTGCATTAATAATGTAGAAGTGCATATGGTGTGCAGTAAGCGCTTGGTGGCGCGCTGCTGACTAGGATCAATGCTCCGGTTGCGATCTATACGGTAAAGTGCAATATAGGTAACGACAAACCAAACTGGCTCTTTCTCTTTCTCTTTCTCTTTCTCTCTTACTAATTCTGGTTTTGATTCTGGTTCTGGTACTCTATGAACGTTGTTCTCTTTCTTTCTAATGTAAGTGCACACAGGAAACAACAACACCGTTACGCGGCACGCGGCTAGTTTCGATGGAAGTTATTAGAAAATATTCGGTCTAGGCGTGGCTCTCAACTCGCTCGTGAGAACAAGCACAAGGACGTTAAAAGCCTCGATTATGCTATTTCAACTAGACTGATATTTTTCTATTCTTTTTCTATTCTTTTTCTTCATTTTCTTCATTCAGCTTACTTAGATTCTTAGTATATCTAAGAATTATATACACAAGTATTATACACAAGTATTCAGAATATTTTGTTCATTTTGTTTTATTAACAAAATAAATGGTGGTGCCAATATTATTGCTTTCATTAAAATATGTTATCCAAAAATTGCTTTTACTTAATTCTCGGTTAAATAAGCACAATTTTATAATTATTATGCTCCCCTAAACACCCATGAAATATAATTCAAATATTATTTGTTTGCATGGCACCAGCGTGGTGCCACCGGACGCCATAGTGTCTTAATAGATTCAATTATTTTGCAAGATTTTATAATAAATTATATATATTTTCTAAACTAACAGAGAGGTCAAATATATATCTTCCGTGTTCGTGAAATTATATATTATTAAATAAATCATATAATAAGTTACTATCAGTTTCTTTTTCCCTTTGACTTATGCAATGATTATGACTCAGATAAAGATTGAAGTATTATATCTGATGAATAAAAATAGAATTTATATTAGGTCATTAAATATTAAACGTCATATTATCTCCGATTACTTTTACTTGAGAAATCAAACATTTTATGGAAAATTAACCTAATGGAATATGGTATATTGGCTAGGGGAAAAAGTTTCTTCGTATTGCAATAGAAAAATAAAGTCAAATAAATTAGGTTCTTTTTTCAACTGTTATGTGTATCAAAATGAAATATATTTGACGAAAAAATAAAATAAAAATCACCCAGGTAATTGAATGAATTATTCGTGATATAATATAAGATTGAAAACTTTTCAGCCCTTTTCTTGTGGATAAAACTTTGAAAACTTTTCAACCCTTTTCTTGTGGTTTAAAAAGATTTCTTTCATTAGAGTATTCGTATAATTATATTACAAGACGTAATAAAACAATACAATTATTAATTTACAAGTATTATTGTATTTTAATGCATTAATGCACTCTAAACGATTCAACATACTCTCTTTGTTTAAACATTTTAATTTTTATATAAAAAAAACAACAATGTTAATTACTTATTAAATATTAAATTATACATTTCTTTTTTATAATAAAAATATATGTCGTTGTATATTAAAATGAATTTTCTTTTAAATTGACAATAAATTTACGAATACTCCATATATAGCATTTATTCATTACCAAAAGTTATTTGTGTGTGTGTGTGTGTGTGTTGTAAATCATTGAAAAAAGAAATATTTGATAAAATAATATTAATAATAATAATAATAATAATAATAATAATAATAAATTAAAGACATTTTACTTACATTCAGTTTCCATATTGATAATTAATAAATAATTATTCGTTGTTCGTAATAAAAGTTTCGTTTTCGTAAGCAGGTCAACTTGTAGCGATAAGTATCAGTTATTGTTAATGCTTAAAATATATTAATAATATGGACACATATGGATTTAGGTGAAAAGTGAATAGAGAAATTAGGGAAGTACAATTGGTAATATGATTGATCCAGGCAGATATATAAATATATATACATACACATCAATTAATTTTGTGATTCAGCGATAACGTACTTTATAAATTTATTCACAGGATTTAAATTAATGAAATAGTATACAGTTAAAGTTTTGTGTTTTGTTGCCTTCTTTGTTTTTGTTTTTATAATCTATATCAATCGATTTTCTTTATATTGTTCTTCTTGTTGTTCTTGTTTTTGCAGTAGTTGTTGCAGTACTTGCTGTTTATTTTGTTATAATTTCACGTTTACAAAATGCGAGAGACTCCGCTGTTTTCATTATTTTCATTTATTTTTGTCGAAACGTTCGCAAAGCACAATACATAGAAATCTGATGAGTCTCGATTATTACGCGTTTTCGTATTTACCCTTCGTATCGCACCATCCGAAGGTTTTAACAACCCTCTTCTTACCCCTAACCCTTTTCCATTAATTATTTTCTTTTTATTTATCATTGCACCTCATCATTATCATCATCATCATCATCATCATCATCCTTTTTCTTATTTCCTTTCGTCCTTAATATCCTTTTTTCTTTCTTTCTATTTTTACTTTTATTTTTTTATTTTTATATTACGCGCGATGAATAATAATTAATAATTAATAATAATAATAATAATAATAATTTACACGAGGGCCAAATTTTGTCCATATACATATTTACATATCGTACAAATTATTAGTCTTTCTTTTCCCCCTTTTTCTTGTTTACTTTTTTTTTTTTTTTCTTCTTCCATCTTGTTAATCTGTGACATATAAAATTACAAAAAATCCTCTATCTATTCGAGAATTGAAAAGTTTTTTTAGAAGCGAATAACACTCTATACGAGAAATTACGTATAGCAAATATATACGGATGCCGTCTGTCTGTCTGTCTGTCTGTGTGTGCATGTTCGTCTAATATATATATATATATATATATATATACCTAGTAGTAGTATGCAAGAGTATTATTGGGGACACATCTACTTGAAATATTTCAAATGTTCATTCATNATTACGTATAGCAAATATATACGGATGCCGTCTGTCTGTCTGTCTGTCTGTGTGTGCATGTTCGTCTAATATATATATATATATATATATATATATATATTTATATATACATATATATATGTACAAAGTGGTTGAAAAATAATCAGATGATGATTTTTTTTACTTTTAAATAAAATAATTCTCTTTTGACGTATCACAAAATTCCCGTTTTATTATTTTATAAACAATAAATATATTTCTTTTTAACAAATGACTTTAAAAATTAATTTTCTAATAATCGTCTATTATACATATCAGTCGCCATTTTGTTCTTGAGAAAATGAACAAAATTAATGGGTAAAAGAAAGAAAATGATTATATTTAAAAAATAAAATATATATATATATATATTTGTAGCGACTATTGAACTACTCTGTGCATATATACATATACATATATATATATATATATATATAAAATGTATATTTAAATATACACATTTATATATTTCGCACGTATGCATGTATATACATAAACGTACACACGTACGTGCGCGGTCATCCATATATACACGTACATATATACACATGGGTACAACCACCCGTCGATACGCAACAGCGCAAAGCTATTTACACGTCATACTCGTAAAGTAAATATTTACATGTACGCGGGGTTAGAATTGGAAAAAAAAAATTGAATAAAATAAAATAAGGGAATAAAAAAAAGAAAAAAGAACAAAAATACTCGCCAGCGAGAGAGAGAGAGAGACGATTTTTAAGATGAGGATTTATACAGCTTGACGACGAAAGACCTACCTACTGACGCAAACTAACGCCCCTTTTATTGCCCTTTTCTGATCGAGAAAAAAAGAGAGAAAGGGAAAGAGAGAGAGAGAGAGAAAGAGAAGGAGTAGGAGGAGCAAGAGGAAAGAACGAAAACTAGTTCACCGATAAACCAATGGCTTTTAGAATGATGGAAGATACAAAATAAAAAAGTCAAATATGTGTGCCACGTTAAAAAGAAAAAAAGAAAAAAGAAAAACCCTTATTTTTTGTAATATTCATTTTCTAACTTAGGGAAAAATTACAAATTATAATATTACTATTTTATATTACTATTAAAAAATTAATTTGTTTTCGAAACGTATTTGTAACGTTAACATTAACGTTTAAAAAATACTTTAAAACACTTAGATAGGATTATTTTTTTTGGGGAGAGGAGAGGGATGAAATTTTGTTGAGAAAACAAGACAAGGGTACACGGAAGCATTCATTGACAGTAGTGGCGGCTTGAATTGGAGATGTGATTTATCACAAAATTGTATTAGGGATATTTGTATTTCTCTCTCCCCTATTATCAATCCCTCTTTCTTTTTCTCTATTCCCCTTTCCTCCCTCGTTCCACTTTCTCGATTGTCCGGTGGTACTTTCGATATCAACGATCAAACGCTAACAATCCCTATTTCCTGAATGTAAAATAGGTAGGCGTAGTTTCGTCGTTTCTCGCTTTGTATCTGTCGAAGAGAAAGGTGGGGGTGGAGGTGGGGGTGGATGATGAATAAGTGAAAGACAGAGAAAGGATAAATAATAATAGTGTATAGACTTTAGGGTCGAGGTAATCACGAAGCTGGAGCAAAACTAGCGAGAAAAGACTAAACGAGGTATGCTTGACCGGATGAGGGTGGCGGGGGTGGGGAAGAGGGTGGTGGTTGCTGTTGTCTCCAAGTGGATCTCTCGAGTGTCGAATAATCGGAATCAATGGACGAATATATATGCTCGGACAAGGGTCTCGTGTGATCCTCGGTAGCGAGCATAGGATTGGTAGGAGCTAGGCTGCCAGCTGGCACGGTGACCGCATCGCGATAAACGTGATTGACGGTCAGCCGAGCTTGCGGCGAGGATGGTGGAGGTTGTTGATGGTGAGAGGAAACGGTACCGCAGGAATAAGCAGGCGGCGCGTGTTGTAACATTAACGCTGAGGAACCACCGCTCGTAGTAGTGTCCTTAAAAAATGTACGCTGCGATCTAAACGTCGTCGTGGAAGGTGGATTGTTTGATTTCCTACTAGCAATGCTGTCCCTGTCAATCGCGTAGCTGTTGATATTACGTTTAAATACAAGAGGCAAGGATTTGTTTTCGATGGAAACATCAGCACCACCACCACCACTGCCATTGCTGCCACCGCCGCCGCCACCGCCGCCGCCACCGCCGCAGGATGCTATATTGCTAGTGGTGTTACGCGTAACACCGGTAGGAGGTGCCGTTGATGGTGGTGCAGGTGGTATCGCGTATTTCAGACGTTCCCAAAACCTTTTTTCACCCCATGTTAATGTGAGAGCAGCGTTACGCAAATACGGTCTTAATTCGGGATCCCTGTCGAGTTCGGGACTTAGATTGGCAGCTTGGACAACGATCAGCTGATTCGCTCTACCACGCAATGCCTCGTGAAAGGCCGCTCTTAACTCGAAACGCGACCACTCAGTTTGAAGAAAGTTCCGTGTAAGGACGATCAAGGTACGACGGGAAGCATCTACGGCTTCAAGAATGGTCGGACCAGGTGTTGAGGTACGCAACATGCACGGTAAATCACGATGATGAAGGCATAATCTTAATGACGTAGGTCCGTGTTCAAGTTCAGCTGCCAACGAATGAAGTATAAAATCCTCGTCGTTTGGACTGTAAGAAACGTAACAATCGTACAAACGTTCACGATTAATGTCGTAGCACGATGTGATGCCCGCGGTTGAGACCATCGTCGCACTACCGGCCGCACCAGCTTTAGCAGGTTTCGTACGTTGAAAGCGTAATCCGTATTTAGAGTAAGCCCATGCACAAACGGGACCACGAAATACGAATGCTAGCACCACGACGATTAAAAGCACCAGCAAGGCTGAGAACGTTGCGGCTACAAGAGTTAAATAATCTTGTGCAAAGTCCACCATTCCACCGCCTTGCGCATAATAATCCGAACATGCGGTCTCGTTGACGTTTAGCCGACGTCGATAAGACGGTTTGTTATCACCACCACTGTAATAGCACCAAACGTCGTTCGTGTCGACGACTTTGTGCGCATTATCCGATACCCATGAGGACAGTTCTTGAAGAAACTTGCAACGACAAGACCAAGGATTATTACCCAATGATAGTTCGACTAGACGTGCGTTAAGGGTTACTTGCCAAACCGGAAATGTAACTAGTCGATTACCGCTAAGACGTAATATCTCGAGCGAACGTAACGGTAGAAACGTCAGATTTCCGATAAAACCAATTTGATTGTTTTGCAAGTATAGTTCGCGCAAATGGGATAAACGTTCGAATTCAAAACCTTTGAGTTCGCGTATACGATTGTCCTCAAGATGAAGTATCTGTAGATTGTTCAAACCGTTGAACGTACGGTTTTGTATCGATTCGATACCGCTGCCGTTCACATAAAGAACCCGCATATTTTTACGACCGATGAAAACGTGATTAAGTAATTCACGAAGCACGTTACCATCGAGATAAACTTCGGTTGCATCCATCGGTATACGCCGTGGTATCTCTTCGACACCTAAACCAGAACAATCGACGGCATTTGTACTCCAGGTACGATCGTTGTAACACTTGCACCCGTTCGGACAGGTCATTTCGCAGTCGCAGGCATCGTAATCGCAACAGTGACAGAGAGCAAAACAGTGTGCCTCGTAACGGCAAAGAAATTCGTTAGAACGTGCCGTTGAAGCTGGTATCATAGCAATACCACGTGGTCCGGAAGTTCGGCATCTTACGTTATCCAAATCCATTACACGCGGATACTCCCTCGTAGATGTTTGATTGTTGATCGCAGGTAACCAATCCATCGAGCAATTACAATAAAATGGATTATCTCCGATATAGAATTCCGGTAATGCTTTGGTTTCTGGTACTCTAGTTAATAACAGTGCGGTCAGTTCCATAGTTTCTATCATGTTGGCGTACATATCGACGCGAGTCAAATTAACTTTTTCCGTAAATGTGTTAGGATGAACGATGCTTATGTAGTTGTTGTTTATAAAGAGCAACTCAACGCTGTCGGGCACGGACAGGGACGTTAGCTCGGTTATGCGGTTGTGACTGGCATCGAGGGTCTTCACCTTCGAGTTACGAAGTTTGTAATAGTTGTCAAGTTTCTCGATAAAGTTACCATGTATATCGAGCCACTTTAGGTTACCCGGTATGAAGGCGTAATCAAACCACTCAATGTGGTTTTCTGATAAGTTTAAAAGTAGTAGACTCGTAATACTGGTGAATATGCCGTTTATATCCGATAGAAAGTTGCCGTCGAGTCGAATGGCCTCCAGTTTAATATTACGTTCAAAGGCATGCATGTCGATATGTTGCACTTTGTTTCTGGCTAAATTAAGAATTTGAAGATTCGGTAGATCCCAAAGCATTCCACGAGACAAATTGCCGATGTCGTTACCGATCAAACGTAATCCTGTAAGCTGATGAAGATTACGGAAGGAACCATTGTGAAAACTGGCGATACGATTTTCGCCAAGATCGAGAGTCTTTAAATAAGCAAGGTCTCGTATTGCTTCCGGTACGGAGGTAAGCCCGTTGCCGCTCAAATCCAATTCCTTTAAATCCGAACAATTGCGAAATGCCACAGGATCCACGCTGGCGATTGAATTTCCTGATAACGTAAGACGATTTAGGACAAACAATCCATTGAGAAGTTGTGCACCAACGGTACGAAGCTTATTGTCCGATAGTTCGAGAGTATGCAAATTGTAGAGCGGTAAAAAGGCGTTTCTCTCGATGTAATCAATCGAATTGTTACGTAAATCGAGTATGTGAAGAAATAAAAGGTCCTTGAACATGCGAGCGTCGATGCGGGTTAATAGATTGTAGGATAGATCAAGAACGATCAATCTTATAAGGCCAAGAAATGACGTTTCATCGATTTGATTGCTATCGAGCCGATTGCCAGCGAGATTTAAAACCAACAGCCACTCCAACCGAGTGAATATACCCTTGGGTAAGTCGCCTAGTCCATTGTGTGCCAGGTGTATCTCTCGTAGTTCCCTTGTGCTTCCAAATAGACCCTCCGGTAGGGAAGCAAGGGAATTGTAACTGGCATTAAAGATACGTAGAACCGTAAGGCCGACCAACGCACGACTGTCGATTTCGGCGATCGAATTACGTTGCAGGTGCAACTCTTGTAATTGTCGCAATCCGGCCAACGGGCCATTGTTCGGTAATCTGGTAAGTTCGTTACGCGACAGATCCAAAATTCGAACATCCGCTCGGCAAGATTCGTCATTGATATTGTTGTTACTGTTACTGTTGCTGCTGCTGCTACTGCTGCTGCTACTGCTGCTGTTGTTGTTGCCATCTTCGAAATCCTCTTGTCGACGCGTTAAACCGATATCGAGTATATCGCGAATACGATTTCCCGTCAGGTTTAAACTTTGCAAATTGTCCAAATCACAGAGCAAATACGCTGGTAAAGATAACACATTGCTCTCAACTATTTCAAGAGTATGTAACTCTCTTAAACCCGACAACGAACCGGGCGCGAGTTCCAAGACGCGTTGAGCACCCCACTCGGCATTGAAAGTTTGTATAGTCAATTTCTTCAGTTCGATGAGAGATTGAAAAGTACCTCCTGATATCCTGAGTACTTTACATGCATGAATATGTAGCTCGTGAAGGGAAGGCAATCTTTGCCAGCTATGAGCGTTCAAGGTACTCTCGAAATGATGAACCTCGCTGCATCGTATTCTCAATTTGTTAGCACCGTCGAGGGAGGAAGCAAGGCTGGTCAAAGCATTTGGGTCGAGTACGCGCAGAGTACAATCTGCTGTGTTACGAGTGTCGTTCCCACTATCGGATGACCATCTGCACGAGGCACCACCGGTCAATGTTGCCGTTGTAGTTGCGAGGCACAAAAAGAGCAGCACGTTAATAGCGTAACGCTTGAACGCGTTCGCGACGTCCACGACGTTCTTCTTCACCACCACCGTCATCTCGCGACGACGATGCAACGCGCAACAATGATTTCTTGCGCGAACGGATGGCCGATTAAACAAATGACGACGATGACGACGACGACGACGACTACGATGAGGACGGCTAAAAGGAGAGATATTTTTAGCAAATTTACTGAGAGAGAGAATGTCCTTGCTGTCGTCTCTCCCTTTCCAGCCTCCCCTGTCGCGCACCGCGACAACCACCGTCGGTAATACACGTTCGCGCAAGGGGTTGACACGCGCGCACGCACATATACACACACACACACTTACGAAGGAAAAGCACACATAGATGATAGCGAGGCGGGGAGAATGGTGGTGGACGAGGAAGGGAGGACGCAGAGCCAGAGCTAGAGCCAGAGCTAGAGCCAAAGGGAAAGGGAAAGGGAAAAGGAAAGGGAGAGGGAGAGAGAGATCGAGAAAGGACACTCACACGGAAGGGCGCGCGCGCGCGCGCGCGCAAACGGACAAGCGGGTAGGTAGGCGCGAGGGAGCGCGCGCGCGCTCGCACACCTCCTATCACGTAAGTACAACGGACCGGCCCATTTCTTCCTTTGTTTTTTTTTCTTTTTTCTCTTTCCCGGTGGGCCGCCGATCCTGCGCCCTCGGCACCACCTTGCCAACCCTCAAGCTTTATTATCGATGCTTCTCTATACACTATCCTTATCCCTTATTTATTTCTCCTTCCCTACTTCCTTCTTTCTTTCTTTCTTCCCTTTCCTTCCCTTCTCTTCTTTTCTCTATTTTCTTTTCGTTTTATCCTTTTTATCTTCTCTTTCGTTTATCTATTATATCCTCTATCCTTTTCCATATCCTTTATTCTTTTCTTATATTGTCCCTACAAATATATAAGTCAAACCGTAGGTAAATCACTACCACCTCTACTATTTTTGATCACCCAACAACACTACTACCCCTTTTCGTTCTCGACTCGTCTCACCCGACCAATGCCAAGATAAGAAGACATGCGAGAGACAATTGTTATTAGTTTTATTTGTTCGTTAATAATATTATTATTTATTTTTGTTGATTTTTGTCAGAAATGTCCCTTTTTCCCCTGTTGTGTTACGAGCTATTCGCGGGTGAGTTTCGAGTATGTCAAAGGGAACGAGTGCACACGTCCGAATGTGTACGCTCGACTCGCACCAACCACTGCCACTGACGACTCCTCACAAACTTTCGCCACCAATATCATAGTCGCCACCGGTGCGGTTGCCTAAGCAAGTTACCACCACCGATCACGTTGGATTCTGGTGTTCCCTTCTTCGACCATTCACATATTTTACAACGCTCCCTCTACTTTACTCTACCAACCTTATTGCGTTTTACCTTTCTCCTCTCTAGAGGTCGTTACTACACTGGAATCCCATGAAAAGTTGCCTTAACGAAACACACCATACAAAAGATACCTAACATGTCGTTTGTATACTCCTTTTTATCATGTTTTTGATCTTTAATAAAACATTATAAAATGTTAATAAATGTTAACCGCTTTCAAATTCAACTAAACTATAGCAAATAATGGTATAAGTATGGGAATTGGTAACGTTAAAACTTACCAATAATTCAACTTTTCCTAGCAGACATTTGATTCAATTCAAATGTCTATATATGCATATTTATCATTGTTTTATGATAAATAATATATTTGACTGATTTATATGATATTTATGTGTATATAATTACATAGATTAATTGTATTTTACATTTGTATTTTTTTCTTTTTTTGGTATAGTTTAGTTTGATTTTAAAGATGGGGGAGCTACAATCCTTGTCGCCACTATCGAATACGTTGCGAACGATACGAGAAGTTTCGAACTATACTATAGATAGTTAAAGACAAGCGTCCTCTCTTGTGCCTTTGAATTTCGATTATTGACACGTGTACGTTTAGCTTCCTTTTTCTCTAACTTTATATACATTTTTAAGAAATTAATCAAATAAATTAGAAAAATGAGGATATTTTGCGTACTGTTAACTTTGCTCGTGATCACTGTCACTTCGTTAGCTCGTCCTCAGGGTGAGTATAGTCTTATCTATACACACACACACACACACACACACACACACATCTATATATATACATTATTTCTATGTAAAACGAAACGTATGTATATGTATATACATACACACACATCGTCTGCTATCGTTTGTTTTCTTTTTCGTTGCGTCGGGTAACGCAATACGCCAAATGATATTCGTTAGATTTTAATGCGCATCCAATATGACAGCGCAGATTTAAATTTAGATTTTATTGATCTACTCGTTTGAGCATATTTTTTTTTTTTATTCAAATAGAATCAAATAAAATGCATCATTTTTTGACATTGCAGAATCAGAAGATGCGAACAAGACTACAACTGCAGTACCTTTGACGCCTACAATTAAAAATAATGATTCTCCAAGTGGTACACCAGCATCTATGGGAAAATCTAACGAGAAACCTAATAATGTTATTGCTCATACTACTCCAAGCGTTGTTACTACTACTGCTGTCAAATTAAAAGAAGACGTCAGCAAAATTACTAGTGCTTTAACGAAAACTGCAGTAACTCCTGTAACAGCAGATTCTAAAGCTGATTTGTCATCTTCTGCGATTCCAACAAACGATAAAACTACTTCTAAAACTACTATTATTGCTACTACTGTTACTACTACTGCTGCACCGCCTACCAAATCGACTACTTCTTCTACTACTATTACTACTCCTGCTGCTGCTGCTGCTGCTGCTGCTGCTGCTACTTCTCCTACTACTGACATTGTTACTACCAATAGTAGCAATATAGTTCCAACTTTAGGAGATATAACAACAGCAGTACCAGTTACAACAACATGCCCACCATCGGATCGTCATTTTGATGGTCTTAGCTTTCTAGGTATAATAATATTTAATACATTTCAATGAATGTAACTTGTCAATTGTTGTTTTCTTTTTTTTTTTTTAAACTTAATAATGAACTTTTTAACATTGTTTCAGGTGGTATTATTTTAACTCTCTGCTTGATCGGAATTGGAATCTTTCTTTGCAAATATTGTCAACACGTTTGCGAAGATAAATATCGTACACTATGACTAATTACGTAATTTTAGTGTAATATATTTCATTTGTTGCTGTAAACCACCGATACATAGATCTCTAAATATTAGATCATATTTTATTTATTTTAGTTATATCGCTTATAGATAAATTCTATATTTTGTTAATTAACGCGTATAACGCAACACGTATTTATGTATTTTGTTTAGTTAGTTTAACGATGTCGTGCTTATTTTTTTCTTATTTGTATAAAACGCGAATAGATCGAAGTAAATCGATCAATAATCTATCTTTCTAACGACTCAAATGAGAAAAGAAAAACATTACGAATCTCAACGAGAGGATGAACTCCCTCAATTGTAAAAGAGTAAGAGTAGAGAGTAAAAGAGTAGTAGTATTTGCACAAACGAGTACAATTAGTTGAAGTAGTTATATTTTACTTTTGTATTGTATCAAAGAAAAATTATAGAATCTCGGCCGAGCAACGAGGCTCTTCTTGTTTGTATAATATACACACACACATATATATATATATATATATATATATATATATATGTACTTCTTTTATGTATATGTATCTTTATTAAAAGAAACAAATGTATATAATAAATAAATCTCAAAATTGTTCCACATTAGGAACGATTCACTCACGTAAATAATTGCATTATATCCAAATACTTTATTCCACCTGTTTAACATTAAAATACGTTAATATTATTTAATTACAAAAGTAGAAATTAAATTAATCAATTAATTACTAATACTATATATATTAGGGAAGTAAAACTAGATCCTATAATAAATTAGAGTATGACTTTATAATTTTAATAATATGTATATATTAGGTTGGCAAGAAAGTAATTTCGGTTTTCTAATGTGAAATAAAACTCAATTGTTTCTAAATTAATAGTTGTAAACAAAATTCTAACATTAACAAACAAAATAACGAAAGAAACATAACTTTATCTATTGGTGCAAGCCGAAATGATTTTCTTGCCAACCCAATATATATATATATATTGCGCAGACGTGGTTCAGAGATCTTCCCCTATCATGGATTCAAGTTGTATCTGAAGGAGACGAAAGAGAGCATGCCCAGTTTTATTCCCCTATTTTACTTTACTCCGCAGCATCCCCTTTTTCCTCTGGAGGGAACAACACGTACTCCACACACAATAACACGATCAACTACTACTTCGTACACACGTACAATTATACACATACACAAATATACACATGTGAGTATATGTCAGCCACTAACAACCCCTTACCATCCCCAACTACCCCTATTTTCTCTATGTATGTGTTTCCTAAGCATGAAGCTTCTTTGGAAGCTTTTGGTGACATACATATACACCCATAACATATCATACACAACCTAACAATCTACTAATACATCGATAAAAATGTATATATATATATATATATATATATAAATGGCGACGGGTTTACGCAAAAGTCTGGACCGAATGCAGCGCGGCAAGACGCGTTGCAGCGCAGATAGGCGGCAAAGGCGAGGCATCAGTCGGGCTCAAACGTGCGCTCGTCGCGGGTTCAATCCCTACGAAGAACGGTGCTTGCTTGTTCGTTCTCTCTTTTTCTTATTTCATCGATTGATATCCAAAATTTATCTCTAGATAAACGTAATTTTCGGTTCACCAAATCATTTTAACACGTACACACGCACGTATGCAAGCATGCTGCACGGATGCTGTGATTTTTATGCATACAAAATTATTCATTATAATTAACGAGATTAATAATAATAATAATAATAATACATTTGTTGTGTACAATTAATTAATTAATTAACCGTATGTAAAATAATCTTCGTTTTATTTTATTTGAATATTCGATAATATCAGAATTTCTTTTTTTGTTTCTTTCGAACCTTTTTTGGATTGTTTGAAAAATGATTACTTTTATCCTCGTGACAAAAAAAAATTAAATAAAAAATAAAAAAGTGTATATTAATTTACGAAGAAAGGATCGCGAATAAATGATTTTCGTTTAAAAAAAGAAATATTACGAAATGATATCTCAAGAAGAAGAATAGAAGATCTGTTGAGATGGTTATTCGTCGTCGCCATTAAATTCCAGTGAACGGGGGGGTGTATTATTTTATTGGAGAAATTTGTTTTTCTTTCATAATTATTTATCTAAAATAATAATGATTTAAAAATGGATAAATCGTATTTATGAAATATCGTGAAAAAATTATAATACCACGTTATAAGGTCAAATACGGTTTTAATATAAGAAAATATGGCGGAGAGGTACGCAGAGGGTGTTTATTGATCGGGATGAAAATTTCATGGTGAAATAACTATTATAGCCGGGGGATCGTCGTCCCGGGTGGGTAACATTCGAACTTGAGATTGGATCAGTAAGCATCGAGAGGCAGGAAATATCCATCACCTTCTTTTCATTAAAACTCTTGTCACCTCTAGTGTTTGACCTTTGTAAGAAAAAATAATCGACTAAATACTCTTTCCAATCATTTCTAAATCATTTCTAAATCATTTCTATTGAATTTCATCTCAAATCGCAACCCTCTCCACTCATCCTTCGTTCCCCAACTTCTTTCGTACAAATTGGTATTATTTATTTTGATGAAAAATCATTTTTTCCATGATAAATTAATCGATTGATCATTTTCTTTTTTTTTTTTTTTATTTAAAAAGTAATCCTTGACAAATAAATAAGAAAATATTTGTCTAGCTTAAGTGTCCTTTTTTATTTCATTTTTTTGTTTGACGTTTTATCATAGATAAAATCACATAATTTGAAGATTAAAGAAAAGTATGAAATAATAATAAAGTTACGTCAATCACGGATGACAATCAACGAAGGGAGGGTGGGGATCCCTTTAAAAGTGATGAAATACACCGGTCACGGTTGACCACTGGTAACAGTCAATAAGGGATGAGATAGCAGTCAAGAGAGAAAGAGAGAGAGAGAGAGAGAGAGAGAGAGAAAAATCACCGGATGTGATTAGATGTCGTGATTCAATCTCATGTTAACTGATTGTGTCGTCATTACGTTTGACTATTTTATTTCAACACCTTTTGTGTCTGTGTATGTGCGTATGTGATTTCAACTATTATCATCGTGCTATATTATTTATTACTGTATTTATGAACGTCTGTGATTGATGAACAACAAGAACAACAAAACAACAATAAAAAAAAAAAAATCAAATAACACGAGATGAATTTTCATTGTGTCAAAGGTAAATGCATATATAAAAATATAAATCTCTTTTTCTTATTTAATACGAATTATTATACGTACGATTGGTAACGATCAATATTAATTAATTAAATATAATTTCATTTCAACGATCGTTATCCTATTTTTTTTTTTTTTTATTGAATTGGGGAAAAAGTTAATTAACAAATCGAAAAAAAAAACAAAAAGGAGAAAAATAATAAGGGCAATATACGAAGAACGGTGGCTGCCGTTTAACCTTTGAACCGAGAGTTGCTTAGCCAGAACCAGCCAAACGATCGATGAAAATGGACCGAAAATATTCCCTTCTCCTTCCTACCCATAATATCATTTTCTTCAAATAATGTTATCATTGATCAACTTATTTTTCTTCAATTCAAGAACGACTTTTGGTTTTTAAAGAGAAAGACAGAAAGAACATTTTGTTGATTATAAAATCAAATTGATAAATTATTTAACAGAAATGTTTCAAGTTAATGGTGTGATATCTTAGTGATGGTGCCGGAGATGAATCCATGATTGGCGGAAATGGCATAACTGATTGGCCGATATTTCATAATTTCCGGTACGGCAATCGGTGTGGGTGGTATCCTCTCCTATTACCGAGACAGGCACCAAGATCCGTCCGGATGTATCTACTTAAATCCGCAAAAAAAAAAAAAAAAATAATATGAAACGTGTTTAAACCCCATTGATAATTTTGACGAATACAAATGTTTTTGTCTAGGTTGTTTAACATCAAACAAATTCAATTCTATTTTACAATATTCCAAAGAAAAAATGATCGATTTGAAAATGAAACCGTAGAAAAAATAAAATAAACAAAAAACTGATCACGATTAGTTATGCTTTTCTAATTTTACACACACACACATATATACATGAATTGTTTTGTTTTTTTTTTTCTAAAATTTTAGGTAAACGCAAGACGTATCAAAATTTAATAACAATAATAATAAGCAAACGTAGTACACGTGATGCGTCAAAATATTGAACAATTCCGAATGACTGTGACACGTACGAATAATAATAATAACAATAATAATAATAATAATAATAATAATAGTAAGAAGAATAATAATAACAACAGATTGTTGGAAGTATCAAGGGAATATAATCGTCGTGTTATATTGAAAGAAAGATTAAAGTTACGTTTGTGGCATCATGGCCACGTGCGTTTTAATAAAATTTTGACGAGACACCAAGGTGTAATCCTCAAAGGTAAAAATTAATGTTATAATTATACAATAATGTGATACTAAATGACAAATAAATATGAGAATAAATTTGGTAGGATACGTTAATGGTCTAGAGGATAATAATTCACTGGACGAAGTAAAAGAGTAATGATCAGAGCAAAGCGGTTTGATTTGATAACCGCGACTGTTAATCCGGTGATTCCAGTCACCTGGAGTCGACAATCAAATCAAAGACAAGACAAATGTAACAAATATTCATTGCTGAAAATCTTGTTAATATTGTGTTGCATAACCGGTGCTTATTGCGATCAATACGAGTCGAAAAAGAGATTTCCACGTGGCATGAAGGATCTACAAGTAGTCATAAACAATGATAAACCTTTATATGGTCGTTGTGATTTCGAAACTATCTGTCATTGGTATTGGATGAACAATACTCAGGCGTTAATAACCAATAAAGGCCTTTTAGGAGTGTTAGTAAATGCATCTAGAACGAAAGGTAAATAAATTATTGTTCATTGTTTTTTTCTTTTTTTTTTTTTTTTTATTATTATTATTATTTTTATTTTTATTATTATGCATTTATTATTATTATTATTATTATTTGGGTAATCTTGAATAACAATTGATTATTTTATTGAAGGAAAATATTTAGAATTTACTGGCAGCGGCAAGGGTTCAGTATATTCCACTTACATACCACGAAGTGGATCACATTGTCATTTGACTGTGAGAATTGTACAAAAACAAATGAAAAATGGAGAAATTTATTTCATAATAAATACGAGAAATCAGACATATGTTGCTAGTAAACGTACTGGTAATAATAATGGCGAGTAAGTATAATATCGATAGGACAATTTATTGATATAAACAATAAATTATAATGAAAAATATGATGATTTGTATTCAACGTTATAGATGGGAGTTATTACATTTCAACATCGGTTCTATTCCGCAAGAATTTCGTCTAATTTTAGAATTTGCTTTACCAAATAATAAATCAATCGTAGGTATTGATGATATTCGTTTGGTCGATTGTTTTCCAGGTAATCAAATTAATTTCATTATTTTATTATAATTATTATATTAATTGACTAATTATTGATAATTTTTAATCAATAATAATAATAATAGATAATCCACTAGAAGTTATAAATTGCACGGACGACATGTTTCGTTGCAATAATGGTTCCTGTTTGAATAGAACAAGAATATGCGATTTGACGAAGGATTGTCCCGAAGGAGAAGACGAAAATCAAGAATGCGGTAATCTTAGAAAATTATTTTTAACAAAATGTTCAACAAACATGAGTACTCGAACAGGATGAAGAAATCGATCGTGTTAATAATCGAATAATTCATTTTCAGATAAAGTACCGCCATGTGCTAGATGCAATTTCGAAGATGGTTGGTGCGGTTGGAAAAATGTTCCAGGAAATGTATTCAATTGGACTCTTAATAATGGTCCAACGCCATCAGAAAAATCTGGACCAAATTATGATCATACTTATCGCAATATAACGGGTATAACACATTTTTCTTTCTTCTCATTTTAGATAGATCCATTCTCAAAAATACCAAAGCCTTTTTACCGTTGTTCCGGTCGTATGTTTGCTCTCAGTCAAGTCATGCAAGAAACCGTGCTAATCTTAAATATATAAAAAACCAATACGACACCCATGTCCAAAAATTGAATACGTTAGAAAAGGGGTTGACGAAAATGTTTCTAAGAATATTTAATCATTTGATCTCATTTGAATTTAGGAACATACGTTTATGTGAATACCGCTAAAGGATATTATGGTTACGAAGGATTATTGGAAAGCCCGTTGTTTAATCCAACACCACCATATAGTAACGATCCAAATAGTTCTTATCATCATAGTTGTCAAGTAAGTATATAATAGAATTCTTCTCATCGTTCTGTCATCATTTATTCTTGGATTTTATTTCAAATTACAGATACGATTTTTTTATCATCGTCACGGTGTACCTCGAGGTTCTTTAGGATTATTTTTGGTTCAAGTTAAACCACATAGAAATCATACGCAATTATTATGGTGGTCTTCTACCGATAAAAGCGACGATTGGTATAATCAAGCTATACCTCTTCCAGAAATTCGATTTAGGTATGTAATCAATTAAATAAATGATAATAGTAATAAGATTAATGTGTTAACATTTACGTTTTAGATATTATTTTGTATTTGAAATAAGAAAAGGATATGGTTCGAAAGGTGATATAGCTATAGATGATATTTCACTCAGTCCAGAATGTTTTGGTATAGGTAAGTTTTAAATCTAAACTTATTTCTAAACTATCACTGTGTAATACTTGGAACATTGGCCATTGAAAGTTTTTTTAAAAATTAATTCTTGAAAAATATTAACGACGGGCCCCTGACGACGTTTCACTGCGACGTACACGTGCAACCATTAAAGTGTTAATAATATGAATAAACATCATTAAAAAATTGCAAACTTTTGTTTGATGTTCAGGTGTACCACCAGAAGTTGTTGGATCTTTTGATTATTATAATCCAATAATAGAATCTGAAATTATTCCTGAACCACACATTGACTTTGTTAATAAAACAGGTATAAGCAATTGAATGACATTTTTCTTCTTATATATTCTATCTGTATATTATTATTATTATTATTATTATTTTGATTATGTTTCTTTATTATAGTCATTCATATTACTACTTGTGGTGCTACTGGTAGAGTAGGTCCGACCGTAGAACAATGTATGGAAGAACATAATGGAACTGATGTCAAATTGGTCGAATTACCATCTAAATCCTATCAAGCGAATTTTCCTTTTGCCAATTTAACTGGAATTCAAAGTTGGATAGCACCAAGTGGTGGATATTATACGTAAGAATATTTGTTATTATTATTATTATTAATTGGCATTAGGAAGTGGAAAGTTCATTGCCGCAAATACCAAATATCCCGGGGCCATTGTTCCCGTCCTACCTAGTGGTCTTTTACCATTCGGTATACCGACCAATATTTTGTGTTTTAATTTAAAGAGTTAAATCTAAAAATGTATCGAGATGTAATCGAGATTTGATTGAAATTGAAAATAATCTGTTAATAGTTTAATTGGAATGGGTGCACGTGGTGGACGTGGTGCCAGTGATATTGGCAATTCCTTTGGTGCGCTTGTTCGTGGTGTCGTTGAATTAGAAAAGGGTGAACAACTTTATTTTATGATTGGACAACCTGGTACTGACGCGTGTCCTAAGGTAAGAATATTTTTAACAAATCTTTCATTCCATCATAGATCAGGTAACTGGTATAGCCAACCTTTAGGTAGCAAAAATGCATATGTTCTTCTTATATATGAAATGGTTCGAAAATGGAAAGTGTGGTTGAATTTGAATGAAAATGATTAATGAATTTGTAGAATTTAGGATTGAGGGCAAAAAAGTGTCACACACGACACGATGGAATAACAGAATTGGGTGGTGTGCCGTCTGTAATGGAAAAAGTTAGAAAAATGGAGGTGAAAGATGGCGGAGGTGGCGGAGGTGGTGCTACTTATATATTTACCGTGAGCAAAATTGATTTATTAATTAAATGGAAGACAAATGAAAGCTGCAATTTAAATTGCATATAAATTGTTTTACAGGTAAAGAGCAATAATGATCACGAACCGTTGTTAATCGCTGCCGGTGGTGGTGGATTGGGATTACGTTTTGGACAAGATAATGATGATGGTATACAACATGGGAAAGGTCTTTCAGAAATTTCGAACAAACCTGATTCTGGATTAGCGATTACTGAAAACGCAGGTATTGTCAAAAGACCGAGCGGTTATTTTTTTTTTTTTTTTTTTAAACCCTCGAACCCTCGAACCCGAATATAATATTAATTGAAACATAGGTCCTGGGGGTGGTTGGAATAGTTCAAGCAGTGTATCACGAATAGCAGCTGGTGTTCCTTTGGTTCGGGGAGGATATGGTGGTGCTGGTTGTGGTTCAGGAAAAGAAGGTTACGGTAATGGTGGATTTGGTGGAGGTGGTGGGGGTTGTTTAACAGGTGGTGGGGGTGGTGGTTATATAGGTAAATACAATTTGTTAAAAAAATTTCTTTCATACACCCGTTTCTATCTAGAATTCTATCAAATGTTTATACTCACGTGGATAAGTGTGTTATGTGTTAATATTCATAACAGGAGGTAGTACAGGTTTAAAGGATTCCGGTAATGGCGAGGGTGGATATTCTTACGTTTCGCGTGAACTGCTTCACGTTTATTTTAAACCTGCTGCTAATGATGGACCAGGTGAAGTTTATATAATACCTGCCATTAGTAATTGCGGTTGTGATTTTCGTTGCGTTGCTCTCGATCAATATTTGAGCGAGATCAAATGTTTGTGTCCACTTGGTTGGATACTCGATAACGATTCCAGATCCTGTAACAGTAAGTTAGCAATGTTATTATTAATATCAGGGTGAATTTTGTAACTGGGACGGGTTTATTACCCTCCTCCGTTCCAAGAATCACCCTGAATTACGTACATCAATATTTTCTTCGTTTATAATATAATTATTCGTGTATATTTTCAGTGGCCAACGATTCAAATGTGTCTTATCAAAAGTTTATGATTTCGTTAATAGTTTCCAGTACTATTTTATTATTAGTTTTCACCGGAGTCGGTTGGATGCTTTGTAAGAAATTAGACATTTTTTTGATTTCATAAATTGTAATAAAAAATTATATAAGCTTTTATTTGTTCATTTTGCAGATAATCGTTATCAGAATCGTAAAGCTCTTTTACGACGTCGTCAAGTGATGTTTGGAAACGGTACCGAATTGACAGCATTGGGAACTGTCTCGGACTCTATGATGACAGAATTTAACCCTAATTACGAATTCGCTGGTAATTTATATAGTATTAAAGATTTATATCAGATACCACGTGAACATATCACTTTGGTTAAGTAAGTATTTGAATACTTATTATTTAAAATTTATTCGATTCAATGATAGTTTGAACATTAATTCATATTGATTTTGTGATATCTCGGAAATCAGACCACTTGGACAAGGTGCTTTTGGTGAAGTATTTCAAGGAGTATACAGATACAGACGTAACGAGGAACACCCAGTAGCTGTTAAAACTTTACCATCATTGACAACGTCACAAGCTGAAGCTGATTTCATGATGGAAGCCCTTATCATGAGTAAATTTAGTCATCCCAATATAGTACATTTTATTGGAGTATCTTTCGACAGGCATCCAAGATATATCGTATTAGAATTATTAGCTGGTGGTGATTTGAAAAATTTTCTTCGAGAAGAAAGACCGAGACCGGTTGGTTAATAATCATTGATTTATTTATTTATTTGTTTGTTTGTTTGTTTGTTTGTTTGTTTGTTTGATAAAATCAAAATCATGAAAAAATAACAAATCGATCTGTCATTAACAGGATCGTCCAACCACTTTAAATATGTACGATTTGATAATGTGTGGTTATAATGTTGCCAATGGTTGCAAATACATGGAAGAAGCACGTTTCATACATCGCGATATTGCTGCACGTAATTGTCTTCTCACGAGCAAAGGATCTGGTCGTATTGTCAAAATTGCAGACTTTGGTATGGCTAGAGATATATACAGAAGTGATTATTATAGGAAAGGTGGTAAAGCAATGTTACCTATTAAATGGATGCCACCAGAAAGTTTCCTCGATGGTATATTTACAACGAAAACCGACGTATGGTTAGTTTTACTTTTTCTTAAATGAAAAACAAAACGAACAAAATAACATTTAACTTTTTTTTAAATGATTTTAGCATCGTAAAATGATCATTGATTACAAAATAATCTTTAACTAATTGTTTCCCCATTTACTGATTTTCATTATTTAAAGGGCTTTCGGTGTTCTTTTATGGGAAATCATGTCGTTTGGATATATGCCATATACCGGTTGTGCCAATCGTGAGGTAATGACAATGGTAACGTCAGGTGGTCGTTTGGAAAAACCAGCTGGTTGTCCTGATCCAATTTATGGAATAATGACACGTTGTTGGCACCCAATACCGGAAGATAGGCCTAGTTTTGCTACCATCACTGAAAGAATCGATTATTGTTTACAGGTAATTTAGATCTGCATTTCAATCTGAACATCAATTATTGTCCTAATTGATATAACATAACAAAATGAAGTATCATGTTATATATATATATATTAAAAGAATCTTTTGTTTATTAGGATCCCGATGTGATAAATCATCCAACACCGAATTATGATATTTTACCAGCATGCGATCGTGAAATAACTATTATGAGACCGGATCCTGAAACGGAATGCATCAATGTACATTCTGACGTGAGTAATGTTTATTGTATAATCTAGGCGGGCGGTGTGGGGGGGGGGGAAAGAACTGTACAAAATCGTATCTACATTTATTTGCAGTCAGCGATAATGGATGGTTACATGCAACCAAGAGAAATGGATTTTCGTTCAGTTTCTTATCGCATTGAATCAGCTACAAATAACATGGCACATAATCATCAAATAAAATTCGATAGTGGAACTACGAACGATAATATAACACGAACGAGAGATACTCAACAACAACAACAACAACAACAACAACCAGGACAAAGTAATTCATATAAAGATAATTCAAAGAATATTGATAACGAGGATAATTTTGGAAATGCGATTCTTGACAACGATCGCAATAAAAGAACCGAGGTAAATATAAATATGAAGGAAAATAAAATAATATAAATGCACTTGCCTACCAAATTTTCTTCTTAAGGGATTAGAGTTAATATATTTAAGGATAAATAAATATTACAAATAATATTTCATTTTGTTGAAGGATGAACGTAACGAAAGCTTTAGGATGAAAGACGAGACGAAAGAAAATTCAGAACCTTCGGATAATGGAAACGATCCAGCCGATGATCAGGAAGATTTTTTTAGCGAAAACAGCGATGGAACTGATTTAGCTGCTGATAGAAAAAATGGTAATGAAAGTACTACAACGACTGATACTAATTCCGATTCGATGGCAGTTGTACCGGCTAATACGTCGACCGATACGACGAGTAATTCAACACCTAACACGCGTACTTGTTCTCCTAATCGGATCGTACTCAATGCTAACGTTAACAATGTCAATGGTATATTGAAGAAAAGTGCGTTAAAGGCTGCACTGAGTTTAGATCCAAGCGCTTTGTACCGTGGCACGATACATTACGAGAAGATACCATTTTCTGCACCACCAGAACGTTCCAGTACACCTGGAAGTATCGAATTAACCAAGGTAAACACAGATGATCCCTACATTTTGTCATTTTAAAATGTTCTCCAGATTTTTCTTTTAGTAACGCCAATTAACTTGAATCTTGTTAACCATTTTCTTAACATTCTACTTCAAAATGTATTAATGAAAAACAAACAAACAAACAAAAAATGATTTAAAGTTTATCATCACGGAGAAATAAGATTTGTTCCTTTAATCAGATGAAAATACCTTTTCCTATCTTCGATGTAATTTCTTCTCATCTTGACCATCTTGACCATCATTTTCTTTGTTGTTTTTTTTTTTCATTTATTTCTCATGTTCATATAGGATTCTCTTGGACACGAGTTACCTAGACAGGAGGAATGTTCTTGCTGAGAATTGTATGACGGGGGCTGACCGGATTCCCCCGCAAATGACCCTACAATGGCGGTAATTGCTAACAAAAATTGCAAACAATTGCAAAGATCAGCTACCATTTCCGCGATAACGTTTAAATTGACGCAATCATCGACCATACTTTGGACATCCGCTGACGAGATGTCTTCGCGATTTTATTCCCAGGAGACCCTACTATGAACAATCCTGCGACAACATTGTTCCAACATCTTTTATCTTTTTTACTTTTCTTATTTTTTTTTCCTCTCTTTTTTTTTTTTTTTTTATTTCTTTCCCATGTTCCTAGACACATGGTGGACCTAAAATTCTTGATAGCAATGAGAAATCAGGGAAATATTACAATTAGAGAACATAATTGTATATAAATATAAAATTGGAATAATTGATTTCTTAATAAATTGTAATTCAAAATTAATCTGATACAGTGTGCATCATCTGTTGATTGGCGTTACAAATTTGATTACAGACTTTTACTAATCTATTCTTTTGTAATTTGTTTATTATTAGAACGTTAACTATCAAATAACATGTGTGTGATGACATACTATTGAAAAGTACAAACATACTTCTCTTCTGTGTAAGAATCATCATTTATTTCATTTATAATAATGAAATCTGTAACACCAATTAATTATGCACACGTATTAGATTGACATTTTTTATTGCAATTTATGAAGAAACAAACGAGATTTCGTTATTCATTGATTTACATTTTTTCTTCATTTTGAACTTGATTATTTCTCAGATCTCACTTGTATCAAAAATTTTGATCCCACTTTATATACGTAAATGTATATATATATATGTATTACATGTACAAATATGAAACTGTATAGTAACAAATTATTACAATGACGAATGCAAAAAGATTTATAAGTGATTACATTATGAAAAGTACAAGAAGAAAAAAGAAAAGAAAAGAAAAGAAAAGAAAAGAGAATATTGCAGATATAATATATTCGTGCGTTTTGTTTTTGGTTGCACATTCCAATAATTATTTATTGTTTTGTTTTAAGATAAAAAAAAAAACAAATTGATTTGTGAAACGAATCAAGTGACTCGTTCTGTACAATAATTATTACGTTAAAATACTAAATCACAACGACTGTGACAATGGGAACGATTTGTAATGTTTACAATGATGGTAATTTATTAAATGATAATTATAGAAATAAAATAGTAATTATCGTGCAATGTTTAATAACATTATTTGTAGTTGTAGCAGTAGTAATAGTAATAGTAATAGTAGTAGTAGTAGTTGTAGTAATATTAATTAATGGTAATGATCGAAATAGCAACGACAACATTGGCAAACAACAATTGTAGTAAGAAACAAAAAAACAAAATGTATTTAAAATGAATCAATTTGTCATCGAATCAAGTATGTGTGTGTGTGTGTATGTGTGTGTGTGTGTGTGTGTGTGTGTGTGTGTGTGTGTGTGTATGTGCACCACTACCTTTCTCAAATACATAATACTATATACAATGATATTTCGATAATTCAACACAACCATCATAGAAAATACAAATAATGTGCCAGGGTATATATATAAAAAAAAAAAAAAAAACCACTAATTTAGCGAACAATTACAAAGACAAATATTCAATATTTTAAATATATTTGTCATTTGGGTAATAAACATGTATTAGGATAACGGTAATTGTAACTATAATCATGTGAGTAGGATCACAATGTCTATGGAAAGAATATTTAATAATGTTCTATTGAAGAATAACAGGAATAACATGAATAATAATAATAATAATAATAATAATAATAATAATAATAATAATAATAAAAATAATAATAATAAGTGGTTAAAGAGGACGAAACAATCTACTAATAATATTAATAATATTAATATTAATTAATTGTAAGAATAATAAGAAAGAGGAATGAATATACGAATAATAGTAATAGATATTATTATAATGTAATAATAATAAGTTAAAAAAAAAAGGATATTGAAATAAAAATGAAGATGATTCGTCCGTACTAGAACGAATTAACGCGATTCAGAGTTGGGTATTATTCGTGTGATTACATTTTTATTAATTTATTTGAATAAAATTGTATTCGTTATTAATATATTATTTGTATATACGTTTTGTTCATTGTACCTATTTAATCCACAAAATGAATATCCTTGTATAATAACGATATGAAAAATGAATAATTATTTTTAATTGTAAGAAAAAAAGCGATTCGCGAATGAAACATTTTTCATTGTGATAAATAAAATAAGAAAGATTTTTTTGTTTTGTTTTTTTTTTTTTTTTTTTTGTATCGTTCGTAACAATTATACCCAACTCTGATTACATATTACTAATAAGTAAATTTATTTGAATGTCTAATCGAAATTGAAATTCGAAGCGTTCCTATCGGTGCACATCATTTTTGTTCATATAAAGATTAATGTAAATCTCAATTATGTAAATCAATTGACGTCATTTTTTTTTTTTCGTAAAAAAAAAGAATCACGTAAGAATGTGTCGAAAGTAAAGGAACCTTCGCAAAAAATATTAAAAGAAAAAGAAAAAGAAATTGAAAGACAAAGAGAGAAAGAAAGAAAGAGAGAGAGAGAAATAAGAGACAATATTATAACGAAACGTGAATTTTGCCGGTCTAATTAAAAAAAAAATTCTATCTTAAAGAAGAAATCGCCATTATGTCCGCCATATTGAATACGCAAATCTACGTCACATATTTTTCGTATTTTCTTGAATTTTACTACGATGTAAAATTTCAAATATCGTTCGCAATAAACTATAATAACGGGGTTATTTAGTATATTATATATATTTGATGGTGAGAAAAAGAAGAGCACAAAAGCCCTTTTTTACTTTTCTTACAAGAAGGACAAGAACGACGATACAACGATGTAACTCGTGTAAGTGTGTTTAGCTTGTATGTACAACAACACCCTTTAAATATCGCACGCACCATCACCAATCCCTCATCGAAAATCACCCATGTTTTCTCATGTATGATAATAAAGAGACATGTTTATGGAAAAATCTTCAAAATTGATAATCAATCGTAAATTCAAATTCGTACTTTTTGATACGTTGATTTATTTTTATGCTATTAAGGAAACTTTTCATTTCTTCCTCTTCTTCTTTTTATTTTCTGTTTCTTCTGTAATACTTGTTAAATAATAATATGAAATAATTAAGAAGTAATTAATAACAGACCAAATCTGATTAATATCCCTGCAATCTTAAAAATTTGTGATTTTAATGATTCATTTTAAATTGGTCACCTATATAAGTTTTACAATTTTGATGATATGAAGAAATGTTTGATGTACAAGTTGTTTGATTTTTTATTAGATGGTAGTACGTAGAATATGCAATGGTCATGGTAATTTTTTAAAATGGAATCATGCATTTTTAAATACCTACAAATGTAGTTCTCTTTTATTATACCTTTTCAAAAATTAAAACCTTTATATTGGCTTTCGTCTAATATCTTATCCATTATTTTTCGTATGCATCAACGGTCTCAGTAATTGAAGCAGAATTATTATGTACAGTTAATATCCATTTGTGAAAATAACCTGTAACAATTATTCAATAATTTCATTACTTTAAAGTTTAAATTACTAAATTACTTTGTGTGTGATATATAATAGTAGTAATAATAATAATAATAATAATAATAATAATAATAATATATAGACCATATTGTACTTACAAATCCATTATTTGATTAAATATTATTTTTCATTATATAATTTTGATAATATTATTTCATTGATAGCAATATAATTAAATACCACATATAAATAAAAAAAATTAGTATAAATATAATAAATATCTATAAAAAATACTACATCTATAAATATATATATATATATATGTATATAAATCAAAAAATTAGTTAACACGTTGACTAACAACGTTGGTGGTCATCCTTGACCATCATCTGTTTCAATACTATTCATTTAATGGGATCACGTAAGTTATTCATAATCGACATTACTATATTATTTTATAATTTTTATATTAAAATCTGTACAATCAACGTGTTAAAATGAACAATAATATTCAAACAACTTACACAAAAGCAACAATCCTTTGATATCATTCACTTTTTGACTTTGATTAAAAATATTGCTTATACAATTGTATTTACTATACATAACCATACATATAGCAAATTTATCAAGTTCTCTTTTAATTGTTTTACCATGGCGATATTCTTTTGCTCTGCATCATCTGAAAAAGAAAAAAGAATATTAGAATATATAAAATAAAATATTCGATTACATTTCTTGTATATGTATATATATATATATATTAAAAAGATACACTCTTACGGTACCCGTGAAAACTACTGTCACAACGTAGGGTGAGTTTAGTTGATTTTCTACATCGTCCATAACCTCAAAACGTCTTGGCATTATGCATCATACATTTGCGTAACTTGGTGCTTGAAAGATAAAACACGCATATAAAAATAACAATAATAATAATAATAATAATAATAATAATAACAATAATAATAAAAATAAACACAAGTTATTTTTTACAAAAATATTCATAAACTAGCATTTTAAATAATTTGACATTGTTGTGATTATTAATTAATAATAATGAAAATATTATTACGTTCGGGTATTGCGAGAGCTTTCGGAGTCAGAGTAAGTTTACATTGTTATATTTCATTTCTTTTTTGTCCTTCTACCACTCATTTCCTTAACAATTCATTTTTTAATGTTCGTTCACTTTAATTCAATTGTTCTTTATTCTTTCTTTATTTATTTCATTTTAAATTTCTATCATCGTGTAGTCAAAAAAATGTTACAGTCAATCAATGATGGAAAACAAAGATCATATTTTCTTTTTTGTCTCTATTAGAAATAATAGTATTTTTTTTATACTATTATTCTATAATATTGTTGTTATTGTCTTTATTTATACACCATTATGTTATTAATTTTTTCCATTTTATATTCATGCAAGTAGAATGTCTTTTCTTTTTATGAGCTCTTCAGCTCTCTTTTGTTTTTCTATTATTGCATTATTATATCATTAAGCAGTGTTTTGTAACAATATTGTAATGTGATAAATGTCTCTAATAAAATACAGATAATATAGCACAAATAGAATTACTGACAATGACCTATTTAAGTTCTTTCAAGTTTTTTCATTCTATATTATCTCTTATTGTTAATAAAAATATGCATGGGTATTTTGGACTTTGATCATACAATGTTCTTTATATACACACACACTCACACACAAATTATATATACACAATATATGTATTTCGTCATTTGGTATAAAAATATACTTACCTATTTATCTGTATTAACAAGGTAGGTATATTTTTATAAGTGACATTGAAATGCATCTGTAAGATATATTATAACATAAAGTATGTGTCAAAAGCATAATGCAACATGCATTAATAATCTTCAAATATTTCTGAGATGTTATATAATAAAATGTATTCATTTATTGATATTTGTTGTTTTTTTTCAGAATATAAGCTCTAATCCCAAATTTGGTTTAATATTCGACATAGATGGTGTTATAGTAAGAGGAAAAAATGTATTACCACCAGTTGCGGAAGCGTTTAAAAAACTTAGAGGAGATGATAATAAATTTCGTGTACCAACTGTATTTGTAACGAATAGTGGAAATTCATTGCGCAGTCAAAAAGCAGCCGATTTGTCCAAATGGATTGGATTTGAAATATCAGAGTCACAAGTTATCTTAGCGCATTCTCCATTGCAAATGTTTCACAAGCTTCACGACAAGCAAGTTTTAATATCGGGACAAGGACCGGTCAGAGAAATAGCCAAAGAGTTGGGTTTTAAGAAGACTACTACGATTGATGAATTAGTTCAAAATTTTCCAAGTTTGGATTACATCAATGTATTGAAAAGAAATCCGCAGAGCGGACCCATAGATCCTAATTTTCCAAGAATAGAAGGTATCGTGTTATTCAGTGAACCAACATCTTGGGAAACTCCATTACAATTAATAGTGGATCTTTTAATGACCAATGGAATGCCCAGTAAACTGCCAACAGACATTCCATATCCACACATTCCAGTATTGGCATGTAATATGGATTTATTGTGGGTATCTGAAGCACCAATTCCTAGGTACGGCCATGGTGCTTTTCTATTGTGTCTCGAACAACTGTACAAAAAAGTAACGGGAAAAGAATTATTGTATACTGCATTAGTTGGTAAACCTAATGAAATAACATATTATCATGCGAGCAATATGTTGTTGGAACATGCTAAAAGCATTGGAATAGAACACAATGTTGATACTATTTATGCTATTGGGTAAGATTTATTATTTTTTATTATTAAAGTTTTATTTGATTAAACGATAACACACAAATATTTCTTTCATTCTGTTTATAGAGATAACATTAATACAGATATATTTGGTGCAAATCTTTACGACAAGTATTTGTCACGTTACGAAGCTGGCGGTGGCACTAAATCTCGTAGTTTAGAAAAATTGTTAGGTAAAAATATGAAAGGGCCTAGTGCAAAAGCGTGTATCAGTATTTTAGTTGAAACTGGTGTACATCAACGAAATTCTCAATTTATAAGTGAACACAGTCCTAGAGATTTTTTACCTATAGATGATGGTCTATGTAAACCAGCTTTCATTGTTGATCACGTTGGTAATGCGATTGATTTGGTATTTAAAGAAGAAAAATTCAATTGAAAGATCTGATGATACTGAATCGATACAGAATGTATTGGTGATCTAAGTAAAACATTAGTTAATAATTAGATAATACTACAAGCCCTTTTGAAAAAGGCAATGTTCCAAAGCAATGTAAACTTGTTAAGAGAAAAAGGCTAAAAGGGTACGTAGGTTCAACATTTTACTATGATTTTTTAAACGATTTTTAATATTTCTTTTGACTGTTGTACCCTATTTATTATAATCATGCAAAAAGAAAATAAGTAATAATAATAATTATTATTATTATTATATTCGGTCATTATAAAATCAACAACATTTATAAGAAAATTCATTTTTTTATATCATAAATGATATAATATTATTCAAAAAGGTACTAAATAAATAAATATTAGAGACACTATCATTTTTAGATAACGAATTTACTAATTCTATTCATTTAATATAATTCATAAGTATAGTAAGGAAGCACTTAATGAGTATGGCATGTAAATTTAAGAATGCAATTAACTGTACAAAAATATTTTTTTTGCGCACACTCAATTAAGTTACTATTATTGAATTAATTATTATTTTTTTTTTTTCAATTGTAAGTTCTCAATTGTTCATTTTAGTTTTTTAATAATATAATAATCAAAGTTGTTATATAAGAGATTTATTGAAATTGAAAATTTGCGAAAGTTACGTAGCTTTACGTAGTGTTTCATCGGTAGGTGAAAAAAAAAACAAAAAAAAAAAAAGAAAAAACAAAGAAAAGAAGCATGGATTTCACAATTCTATATATACTATAGTAGATATTTTTTAAGATAACATCACGCATCCAACCAATCTAGTCTTATCGAACAGCTATTACGTTGTTTTTTTTTTAACATTATTGTAAAATAATGGACATTCTAGTATTCATAATCTCAATGAAATACAGAAGATTTTAATATACGTTGAATCATTATTGAACGATTATAAAAAAAAAAAAAAAAAACTTGTTATAACATTGTTGCAAATAACTGTACCAATTGTTGCTATTAGAAAACGTTGTTTAGAAATAGGTGACAAATTTTTGTGTTTTCTTTATTTAATAATTTATCGTAAAACATATATTTTAGAGAGTTCCTAAAATTATAATCAAAATAACAATTTATAATGTTAAAGTTATGTTTTTTACAAAATTTAAATTAATTATTTTAATAGAATCAACAATATGTCTTGAAATAATTCATTCATTTTTCTACGTAACTAATTCTACGTATTAGTTATTTTATTATACCATTATGATCGATACTCATAAACAATTTCTTTTAAGAATCTAATTTGCATAATAATAATAATAGTAATAGTAATAATAATAATAATAATAAGAAGAAGAATACCATTAATCTTAATAGAAAATTTCACTAATAAATATATGCGAAAAACTAACGATCTGCGTCAAAATATTACGATTCGATAAAAAATTGTTTTTTTTTTTTGCTACATCTCTTGATTTATAAACAAATTTACTTCATTAAGAGAAGGGGGGAGAGAGAGAGAGAGAGAGAGAGAGAAAAGGGTGAGTCTACGTGACTTTTATCGAGTAAATTAGAATATATTTAAATAAATTGTATTTCTACTTGTTATATCTTTTTTTTTTGCCTTTTCATATAGAAATATTCTTAATGATTGTTGCAAAAGAAAAGAAATAAAACGAACGACCTAATTCAATGAATCATTCGTTAAAAATCTTGATTATAACCGTGATAAAATAAATATTATATTTTTGTAAGAGTATTGGTCAAAGAATAGTTCGAAATGAATAATCATTCTTGTTAGTCTGTTATAGTGAAGTCTGGATCTCATGACCCGTAAAGTCGAGCCGTCAATTGTTCGATTAAATAATTCTATTATGGGTAGATATATGCAGAGAGATTATTCAAGCTAGTAACCACTTGCACATGGATATGAAATTAAATTATAACTACTGTACTGCATATACAAGTAGCCCTACCCCCTTACCAATCGGTATTATGTTAACGATGATGATGATGATGATGATGAATCGAATGAATTTTTCTATTTTTTACGTGAAAGAGAATACGTGTTATATATTTTCTTGAAATTATTAATTGAACATAAACTTGTTCACTTAGGTAATGGTAATAATATTTAACCTACATTTAGATATTTCTTTGAAATAGTTCTTGAATATTAAATCTAGATTTCTGATCGTCGTAAATAGATTTGTTGTATTTTTTCAAACATCATTATTTTATATAAATTTCATAGATTGTAAGAGATAAATCAATAATACACCAAAGATACTTATTTATATATACATATATATAATATTCAAATAATTTATCTACCGATCATTTTGATCAAGATATTATTTATCATAATTCTTCATTTTTCATCATTACTTTCTAGGAAATGTTCTTTGGAGTTTATATTGCAGTTGTAATAGCGTATATACGTTCGTGAAAGTATTCGAGACGGTGGACCCGACAGTAAGAACAAGGTCAATTACATTAAGCCATCATAATAACGTAAATTGGGCGGCAACTCGTAAGATTAATTGGAAAAAGATAAGAAAGTTCATGATGGGATTAAATTTAGCGCCACTTTTATTCAAATCCATAATAGATCCTATTACTATGAGTTGATATAAACGAACGTTATAATAAATAATTAATAAGTAAATATATTAAAATACATACGTATATATATATTTATCACATAAATAAGCCTAAAATTAGACTTATAGTTATCTTATAATTATCCCTGATACGAGTTCCTAGTAATAAAGAAATTATTTTACTTAGTATCTCGTAAAAAAAGTAACAAACTAGGAAAATAATAATCTAATATCTATTTATATATTATAATTATGTAGGATCTAACAATGATTTGAAACCGTTAGAAAAATAATAGAGTAAATAGATAAGAGACTATTATGAGACTGATTGTCACTGGGTCTCGGTCAATGAACGGCTACTTTTACTTGACTTACTCGAAGTAGCGGCTTTTCAACACTCATCTGTCGTAACTTTACCAGTTTTTCTTCTCTTTCTTTCATAACATTCCATGGCTCGTTGCAAACGTTGAAGATATTCTTGAAAATGATCAACCTCTTGAAGATTTCTCGAATCGTATCTTCCGAAAGATCGTTTCTGTACAAGTGCCATAAGCATGGCAGTTATCATTGGCAATGTCATACCCAAAAGGAAACCGGGTGTCATGATATTTTTTAAACCGTGTTTAGTAAAGCCACGATAAAGCTCCGCCCAAATTCCTCCGTCTTCGTGTTCAGGATACTTGCCCAATTTGCCATAAAGATGAGGCTTGATTTTACCAGTTTTGGCTATGTAATTGTAGTAATTGGGATCGTAGGATTGAGCGTATAATTGAGAATAATATATATCCCCTGGTGGGGGTGGATTATTCGCATCAGGAAACCAAGCACTGGCGTCTTCACTGGGTGGTCCATGAGTTGGTGGACCACGATGATGATATCCAGGTGGTTTAGTGTAAATTAATTCTACTGGACCTTTACGTGGTGGTGGTGGAAACGGTGCTATGTTGGACATACATATGTTGGATAATATAAATTTTCATTATTTTCAAAGAAATGTTTCATCATCACTTTTTCGAATTACGATCTAATTTCATTTATCTTACCTATGACAGGACCTTTCGAAAAGACACTACCAATTCTAGGTTGTGCAAAGGGATATGGTTGACCACGAATCCATCTGTTACGTTGACGCCACATCACAGGAGAAACAATATCGTTTCTAGATTGAATCATTTCAAGAGGATCAGAAAATATAGACGATTGTTGCAATGCCGTTGGATTTGATATCATTGGACTCGTTTGAACACTCTGAGAAGGTTGCAATATCTGAGAATTGGACGTATAATGTGCAGTATAATCATAAGTTTGTTCAGGTATTTGTAATACATTTTGAGACTGATAAAACATTTGTTGTTTTTCTACAGGATTTGTTACTAATTGTTGTTGTTGTTGTTGTCGTTGATTCGTTAGTTGATTGTTTTGCGATACAAATTGTTTTCGATTATTGGACGTTGGCGATTGATTGTTTTGAGATTGACTGTTTTGTAAAAAATAATCCAAAGACAATCGTGACTCCTCGGGTGTTTTGGAATTGAGAAACGTGTTCAACGCTATTTCTGCAGGTGTCTTCACCGTGTTAGTTATTGGTTGAATTATCTGAGATTGTTGCATTTTGTTATAAACATTATCCGAAAGTTCACGAGCCGATGCAATATTAACCAACGATGATGTTTCAGCATGATCGAAATTAGTTAACGAAACATCTCCATTGGATTCGTTTTCTTCTAATTTCGTATCCTTCGAAATAACATCCTTGCTTTCGCGATATATCGGATATAATTTTTGTGCTTCGTTAATCGACGGTTTAACAATTTTCGATGAAAATTCCGATTCCTCGGCCGTGTATTCGGTATTTTCGGTCAACGGATTACCTTCGTAATTCAGCTGTGCTCGTGCAATTCCAATAACGAGGATAACTATAATGATCGTTATCCCTTTCATGATTGATCTAGAAAAACAACCAAAATAATTATACAAATTACATCGATATGTAATTTAATCGAAACAATTATGAAGAAAAATAGCGAACAATTATTTGAATCGATGATTTTAAATAGATTTTATAGAAGCCGATTAGAATGGCGTTTGACCGAACGTAAAGTTAAACGTTATTCTGTTCTGTACTGTTCCACTTACACCGTTTCATGCTTAATAATCCAGGAACAATAAAGCATTTGCGGATGTTACTGTATTACCATGCGTTCAAACTTTAATACAAAAATACATTATATAATTACTAGACGTAATAATTACTAAAATAATAAGTAAAAGATATGAGTTTTTTGTTTTATTTTATCACGGTTGGATTAGTTGGAACATGTTCGAATAATCAATGAAATCAAGATTTTCAAAACGGGAAAGAAAGTTGTCCTAATATCCAAGAGAGAGAGAGAAAGAGTGTTGACCACCGATTTCTTAGCCTAAGTTTAACCGCTTATGGTTATGGTTATGGTCACGGCAACAAGTGACCCAAGGTCAATTCACGTCAAGGAAGATTCTTACACGCCCAATCGAAAGTATGCTATCACGTTGACAAAATAAGAAGAAAACAAGAAATAAGACTACGGGTCCCGTGTAAACGTTATTATACTTTTTTCTACTACGTTACACAAAATAAATCTAGCATAGTATATTTTTTAAAAACATTAACATTCTGAAATTATTTTCAATTTACATTGAAGAAATGATAATACGTACGATATTATTCACATTGATTTTTCCTATTAGCTCAATTATCTTTTATCTTCTTCTTTTCATTCAGTTATTTCTACGAAATTAAATTACAAGATTAAATAATGCGATTAAAATAAAAGATATTAATAATAGATTAATCTCTTTTGAAACACTTGTACGCGTTTCATATTTCTTTATCGAATGTATAACGATGATTGTACTGTAAATTAATAACAAATAACGAATATATATTTTGTCTAATAATATAATAGTTTATCTCCTTCTATTCGATGATGCATTCTGACGTATTCGTTGCTGCATGGCTGTGATGGCTTTCTAAAAACCGTTAATTCATTACTAATTCAACGCTCGACCGAAATCGAAAAAGATTTATTAAATCCAATAGCAAAAACTTTCACGACTTTCGCGTCCTCCTTCCGGGATGAAATAGATTATATTATTATTATTTTGTTCTATTGTTAAATTACAAATTTGTTGTAAGTCTTTTTTTTTGTTGTTATTTGCTATTATTTGATAAAAGATATTAACTTACGTTGTTTCATGCAGAGTTCAAATCCTACGGTTTATCTTTTTCTCACGATTGAATAACAACTGACCGTGAAAACTCCTTAAATAGACACCATTTAAATGATGATTATATATTATTATTGTTGTTATTAAAATATTGAATAAACTTGATCTTAA
The DNA here is from genome assembly GCF_001465965.1 of Polistes dominula. Next base: position 192,331 of record NW_015149091.1, read on the forward strand.
CACCTTTCAACGTTATTTCAACGGTGGACCATGAACAGTGTGATCAAAATACGACATGAGTAGTATCATTCAATAGTAGTATTCATCCATCGGTTGGAAAGGGACCAGGAAAACTGAGAGGGCCCACAGATAATGAGAAAGGCATTCGCTTCGAAAGCCCCCTACTTTGCTTGCTAGACTTTGTCCCACCTCTTTACTTTTACATCACCTGTTCTATGCAATCTTAAAGTTTAATGTTACGTTAATCAAGTTCATTGCTTAAAGTACTTTACTTGCTATACGTACCCCTCTTTAATTTTACATCACCTGTTGTATAGTTTCAGGGGATGAGCGTCGTAAAGGAGATTGCCAACCCTCCTGTATTATTTGTACATGCTTAACACATTCGCGACCGATGACGTGATGAATTCACGTCATTTTACATTTTAAACATTTTATAAAAATAAATTTACATTATTTTATTATTATTATTAATTTTATTATTATTTTATTATTACTTTATTAGTATTTTATATATGTAAAAATTATTGTTTTTTCTCAAAATGTCATTATTTTTGCCGGTACTTGGTATAAGAAACGAAAAAAATATGCCGGCTGCGAATGTGTTAATAAATGAGAGGGGTGGTAGCCACGAAATAGTGACCACATCCCCTAGTATTACTTCTACATGATGAATAGAAGGGGTGGCAACGAAAAATAATTGTTATATATATATAATATGTTTATATTATATATTAAAATTAATAACACAAGTAATATGCATTAAAAATAGGAGTAAAAGATCAATAGTTCGCAAGATGAAAGAGTGAAAATAGTTGGTTTGACAATGCAGTAACCAGATAACGGTTATTTGTCGCGAAAGACCTACTTATTTCTCTTCGACAGGTATTACTGCAAATTCACTGTATATTTGATCTTTGATCAATGAATAAACGCGGATTTAGAGATTTGCTTAGCCTCCATAAATAATATAAATGAGGACAAATGTAAATAGGATTTACAGTGACCGATCCTCGATCTCATTTCTCATTGAAATATTATACTTAAAGATCGTAATGTGTCTATGCGTGCACAAATATTATATTTATATATATTACAGTCAATGTAACAACATTGTACAGATTGTCCGATGCATTCAGGCCATGTGGTCCGTATATGTCTCATACGTTTGACGATATTGCATTTTGGTTTTGTTTATGAAGTATGTATTTCTGAAATATTTAATAAACATCATTAATCAAAAGAAATGAAATAAATGAAAATGAAATAATACATAATAAATCTTACATCATTATAGAAGTATAGCTAATATTCTTGCGTTGAATCCTCTTCATGGGGGTACGGGAGAGGAGTCAGCAACCAACGTTCGTAGGAATGAAACGAGAGAAATAGAAGAAGAAAGAAAAAAGAAGATGAAAGAGAGGAGATACTAACGCGAGTTATATAATTGTAGTAGATTACTTCCATCATCATCGTCGTCGTCGTCGTTGTCCTCGTCGTTGTCCTCGTCGTCGTCGTCGCCGTCGTTGTCGTCATCATCGTCGTCTTCGTCGTCGTTGTTCGTCATCACATGTATGCCATCCATAGTGTGATTACTCTCGTGTGTTAAAACTCGTGTTACTCTTCAGTCAACATTTGGACACGAAAGAGTGACACCGAATAAGTAGTAGTAGAGTAGTAGCCATTGTTACGGGAATTGGATGCCAACATGGAAAATGATTCTAATAATAAGAGTTCGACAATTAATGTACTATGGAAACGTTTGAAAAAATCAATTATTGATATTCACCTAAATCCCGATCAAATATTTTATCGGTAAGTTAAAATGATTTTAATAATTAATCCTTTGTACTTGAGAACTCCTACGCTATGGAGATAATTAAAAAAAAAAAAAAAAAAAAAAAAAAAAACAAAGAAATAACTAAGGTAAATTGAATTTATGTTAGTCTGTGTAACATTATATCCCAATAATGACAATTTCTTTTAATGATAATTCATATTATCATATTCGAGTGCAAAGATGCATTAAATTCGTGTCCATTTATTTATCATAAATTTCAATGATAAAGATATTATTGTGTTATCAAGATTTTATACACAATTTAACATTATAAAGATATTATCGTGTTTGTTCTAGATATTATTCTTACTCACAATAATTCACAAAGTTGCTTTTTTTTATTTAATTTTAAATCATCAAATGAGTACTATATCTTTTTGATTTTGTTTAAGACAAGTTTCAAATAGCATACATTAACTTATAAATTATATTGTTAATCCATTACGATGTGTGATAGTAATAAATGATTGATAATACAATTGATGAATATTTCTTCATAACGTAATACTGTTCAAAAGAATTTGAATCTAACGATAAGAGACTGAACATAATGATACTTTAGATATACGAAGAACTTTAACAAGTAAATTGTCATGAATTTCAATTCCTTGACGGAACTTAGACTCTCACTTAGTTAGACGATGTAATGAATATTATTCTGAAAGATCGATGATATTTTCATGATCAAATTTACAAATTATAGTGATATAAAAAATATAATATTGAAACTTAAGGGCGTAGGTTCGTTCGTATCCAAGCATATTTTAATTAACCGAATTAAAGATAATTTGTGTCGTTCTATGAATCGTATTCTTAGAGCACATACACACACACATAATCTTTCATCTACACCCAATGCTTCAACGTGTCTCTGCGTATATGTGTGTACGTATGTTTAGACAATTTAACTTTTATTCGTTTGAAAAAGAAAAGATTCATTTGAAATAATAATACGAAAGATAACTTGGTCAGATAAATTTCATTTCAGTATTGGCCTAAGCATAGGAAATAAACCATGGGTTTGGTTAATCGTGTCCTTGATCATCAATTGCATATGTTGTCCTGGAATGATATTTTGGAAAGAAGAAGTAGACGATGTTGAACTTTGTTTGCCAATGAATTCGAATGTACGAGCAGATGCATTTTGGGTCCAACAAAATTTTAGGGATGATCTTAGATATGAAAGTATCATCGTAACTGCACCAAACGTTTTAGAACCAGAAGTGTTAAAATCGGTATACTATATAAAAGAAGATCTATAATATCATTTCGTTCTTTGAGATTGACGTATTATTCGTATGTGACATGTACACTTTAAAATCGTAGATCAGTGAAATCGAGAACGAAGTTAAAAGTATAATGGTGAAAAATCATACGTGGAAGGACGTATGCGCAAGGTGAGTGTGTGTGTGTGTGTGTGTGTGTGTGTGTCCTAATCTGAATATTTATCATTATTTTTAATTCACGATTTTGTGCATAATTATTTCGATCAAATGGTGTTTCAAATCAAATACAATTAATTATCGATTTTTTAATACGAAACATTGTCGTCACATTACTATTATTATTATTAGTTTTTTGACATGGTTCGAAGAGGATGAAAACTTGATATTCGAAGATATTCACAGTTTCGAATTTTCCGACGATATTATGAAGAATTTGAACAACACCATGCTAAAGGATGGATGTATATATCAATCAGTTTTAAAACTCTGGCAAGGAGACGATATATCTGCATTAACGACAAAAAAAGTATTGAGAGATGTGACGAAGGCAGTAAGAGACAAGTGAGTTTAATATATGCCCTATTTTGCATACATACTTTTTTTTTCTTCTTCTTTTTTGTCCAGATCTAAAAACCACATACTGCACAATGTCGTACCGTTGTTATCGGATATCGAATACGACGAAATGAATAACGTGAAATCCGCAAAAGCAACGATATTGAATTGGATGTTAAAAAAATCCAATCCTTATTCTCCCGAATGGGAATTGGAATTTATCGAGCGTGTACTCAATAGAAATCGTAGTCTACCTTTGGGCATGGAAATATATGCGGTTTCATCGAGAAGTTTTAAGGATGTCTTACATGAAGTTATGATGAATAACATGCCAATATTATGTTGCGGATTATCATTAATTACTATTTATGTATTGTTCATGATCGGCAAATGTAATGCTATCGAGCAAAGATTGTACCTTTCTCTAATGGGTGTTTCCGTTGTTGGTCAAGCGGTGATATCTTCTTACGGAGTATGCTATTATTTAGGGTACTTTTACGGGCCGTTACATCGTGTATTACCGTTTCTTTTACTTGGCATTGGCGTTGACGACATGTTCGTTATAATGCATAGTCTTGAGATGCAATCCGAAAGTGATAAAGCTCTAGAAATTCCATTGCGTATTGCAAAAGTTGTTCAACATGCAGGTATGTTACTGATGATGATGATGATGATGATGATGATGATGATAATAATAACAACGAAGCTACAATACTTCTAAATATTATACAATTTTGATTGCTTTAATTCTATACGAATATGTTTATATATTATATTTTTCTTTGTTAACAGGAATGTCCATCACTGTGACGTCTTTTACAAATTTAGTTGCTTTTGGAATTGGCATGACGACAATGATGCCATTTCTCAAATCATTTTGCATGTTTGCAACTATGGGAATATTGTTTCTATATATATTCGAATTAACTTTTTTTGTTAGTTGTTTGGTATACGATGAGAGACGATTAGAAAGTAAAAGAGACGGCTGCTGTTGTCGGCCAAGATCAGAGTGGAAACGAAATGAATGCAGTCAACGAAATCTCCAACAGATCATCTTCGAGAATTACATAGGACCGTTTCTAATGAAAACTCATGTTAAAGTTGTCGTAATAACGATCACGGTGTGTCTCGTATGTGTCAATATTTGGGCCATATTTCAGTTGGAGCAAGATTTCGATCCACTCTTGTACTTAAATCAAGATTCTTATCCAATACGTTTTAATGAAAAACTAAAGGAATATTTTCCTGCGTATGGTAAACACGGTGCCGTTTATATGACCGATGTAGACTATTACGAAGATCGTGATTCTTTATTTCGATTGGTCGATACTTTGAAAAACAATTCTTTTATTAACAATCGCATTTTGGATCCATGGTTTATAGCATTTGATAAATGGTTGAACAATACTAATAAAGGTATACGCGCTTCAATCAAACATTTTCATAAATGTATGTATATATATATACACATATATATATATATTACTTTTTCCTGTAGCACATGATATTGAAAGTAAAGATGAATATTATGGTTACCTTACGGAATATTTATTGCTAACTATGGAAGGTCAAGCATATATAAAAGATATTAAATTTGATAAATTACCTATTGGTGATTACAACATAACGGTATATATTTCTTTTTTCATTCTAATTATGTTCTTATCAAGATTAATATATACAGTATGCAGCATAACAAACAATACTGAAATTACAAAAATGTTCCGAACAATAAGATTATAAGAGGCAGGTCAATACAGCATGAGTTTTAAATGTGTAAGTGATGGAATCCTGATAAAACTCTTGCACATTCAGTATTGTTTGTTCTGCTATATACTGTATTTTATTGTATATTTAAACGTTTTTTTTTTTTTTTACGCTTCAGTCCTCTAGAATTCCAATACAACACGTTCTTGTTAATAGAACATCGGATCAAATAAAAGCAATGCAATCTATGGGTGAATTGATAGAGATTACTAATTTGTCTCATTCTCATGTAGTCATATATTCCCCGGAATATGTATCATGGTCAGCTAACAAGGTAAGTGAAATATGACCTTTCATAGTCAGCACTAACAAGATTAATAAAATATGACTTTTGAATTTTGATAATAACATTTTGAACTTACAGATAATTGGAGAAGAATTAATCAGAAACTTAAGTTTAGCAATAGTAGCTATTGGATTAGTAACAATACTTTTATTGAGAAATTTACTAGCATCATTTTGGGTCATTAGTTGTGTAATATTTACGCTGATAGATCTTTTAGGTTCTATGCACTTTTTAGGATTGATTGTTGAAATTTCATCTAGTATTCTTGTTCTACTTTGTATTGGATTAGCAGTAGATTATGCTTCACACGTAGGATTAGAATTTATAAGAAGAAAAGGTTCTAAAAATGGTATGTGTGATGCATATCTATTTGTAACGGAGAATCTTTTGTAAATGAACATATTTTTATTACAGAACGCGCGATCACAACATTGAAGATTATCGGGCCACCTGTTTTTAATGGAGGCTTTAGTACTTTCCTTGCATTTGTTTTACTAGCTTCTAGTAAAGCGTATCTCTTTAGTACCTTCTTCAAGGTACTCCAATATTGCATATGTGCCCATAATTATGAAAGTAGTCTAAGAGAAAATTTGAACAAAAATTACTTTATTAGTTATTTCATACCACATTATTTTCAACTGAATTAATTCAATGTGTTTTTTATTTCAATATTATATAGAATTCATTTAGGATTCAAATGTAATCCTTTAAATATCTCAAAACAAGAGATGTATGACTTAGACCACTCTTATAATTATGATATGTATATTATATCAAAAATATATTATTATATAAATTTGTACAAAAAAAAAAAAAAAAGAAAGACAAAAGATATAAAATTTGTATTATTTTAGTTGTTCACCGCTGTGGTAGCATTCGGATTGTTTCATGGACTGTTATTTTTACCTATTATTTTAAGCTTATTGGGACCAAACGAAAGAAAAGTAACAAATAATACTCCAAAAGAATGCGATATGAAAGAAGCTAATGGATATTATACTGTTCATTTACCAAACAAAGCAGAAGGTATTAATCAACAGTGATGGTCAAATATTAATAACAAGTTTTCCATAATAATTTCCAGCATTGTATTAACTTGCATTCATTTTGTTTACAGATGCAGGAGGTGGGCGAGAAAACTAACTATTCCAATGTTAACAAAGACTGAATAAATAAGAAATTGACTATGTGTTACTTCGATGCAAGAAAAATATTAAGAGTATAATAGTATAAATGTCTTTCTTTTTTTTTTTTTTTAATAAAAATTTATAATGCGTAATATCATTGAATCGTTAGAGTCTATTTCTTCTTCTCCCTAATGAAACTACTGTCCATTCTGAATCTTTTTCAATCTCCATACTTTCTTCATTCTCATCACTTTCAGAAGAATCACTGTCCATTTCAGCAACATTAGGTTGCTCAGCAACACTAGGTTTCATCAGAGTTCTTAAACGTAATTTATTTGGTAAAATCCATGGTTGTACCGGTGGTAATTTTTCCAACTCTGACTCAACCTCAGATACATTGCCCATATTGTATTTCGAATAAAATCTGTACAATTCATCGGCTACTTGTTTACCACTGAAATCTTGAAGCTCGGTATTAAATGCATCTTCCATGTAATCTTCTAGCAAATCTTGAATTTCACTCGTAAATAAATTCTCTAAAAAAAATGAACATTCATTAAAGATATTTTGATACGCAAATAATCGCATATTTGATATTTTACATATTACATTTAGAATGTATTATACATAGCAACATACTCGATTCACACAAAAAATCTGCCACGTGTCGACAAAACTCATAGGCCTCGTCTTTGCTTCCCATATCATTTTCAACAGCTAACTAAAATGACATTTTTTATATAGTTAATATTATTTTAACAAATTTAAGTATTATTTGTAAAGAGTTAACCTAAAAAACCTAAAGTTAACCTAAAACAACTGTTTAAATAAAAAATCATACAAATAAATACGTACTCTCAATGCTGTCCAATTACTAAAAACACGGACTGTCAGTGAAAAATAAAAATCCATTTTATCAATAACACTGCAACAATTAATAATAAATTAACACACAATAATTAATTCAATGCAAAAGTACAAGTATATTTTTCTCCGGCTTTGTAACTAGTCTTAAACATACTGAAATTCATAGATGTCGCTGTTTGATCTTTTATCGAAATTATTGTATATCGATATTTTACTAAAAGTTATCGATTAATGGTAACTCCAGCGCCTGTATGAATGCAACCCTTCAGACACGCTTTGAAAATCTGTAGCGGACGCGTATCAACAGTCACGCCTCTACAGACCACTCATACAACCACACTCAGACGGTAAAACAGACAAACAACACATAAAACAAAAGAGAACAATAGTAAATGGTAATAACACACGCTACACGCTACACAGCGCAACAACGCATCACATTCACCACGTGTTCCCTAACTTAAATATCGTAACTACTCATTGTACATATGTGATATAGTTTTATTAATAAAGTTCTCCGTTATACGTTAATCATTTTGTATATCTTTATCTCGTGGTATTGATAAGAAGAGATACCACAAATCTTGCTTGCGAGCGTCATCTATCGGGACGGAATTTTTTTCTGCCCGAAAGATAGGCAACCCGTCATACATACGTGTATAAACAGTTTTGACTGAAAAAAAATTCCGTCCCAGTAGATGGCGCTCGCAAGCAACATTTTCAAAGTGTGTCTAGAGGGTTGCATTCGTACAGGCGCGCATTTTTATAATTAAATAAATAATTAAATAAATAATTACAAATTAAAAGTACAAATAATATTATAATAATATTATATAATAAATTATCCTCGAAATTTGTTTATTCGAAGGTTTCACTTCTAACTTGTGTGCATAAGACCTTCGCCAATGAATATATAAAGATATTTTACAATATGCACATACCATTTAAAAAACGTGTAGGTATTACCCTACATGCGAAAAATTGATCAAATAAACTTCACACGTGACTGAGAAGTAATATCTTTTTATTGTCTTGCCAGCTCGACTTTCGTTGCCCGATTGATTTAAACATATCTTCAATAATTTCAGAAGGAAACTTTATTTATGACAATAGATTAGAAAAAATATATACGATATATATAATAAAATATATTACTTTGTACATTGATATAAAAAAACTTTCTCTTACTAAAGTCTTTCTTTGAAAAACAAAAACTTAATTGTAAATAATTGCAGTCCTTCGATGAACATCTTTTACATTTGAAATTTTCTTTGTTCTCTTAATAATATAATCAACAGTAGATGTTTATAACATACAACGCACGTTTTTATTGAATAAGTTCGTTGAAAAAACGAATGTTTCAATCGATTACACCATTGTGGGAGGTTGTAAAACAGCCGGAGCTCTTCTGACTTTTAATGCTTCTGGACTCATAGTTCGAGCTTGTTTTGCTATGTGATCGTAATCGTATAGAACTGCCAAATTTCCGTCCTGTGTCGATTTACTCGCAGAACTTTTATTCGTCGGCAAGGATTTTGTTGTTTTTTGACTATCCATCGAAGCATTATTACCATAAAGAGCATCAGCTGCTATACTACCTTCTTCGTCTTCGCATCTGTATCGTCTTTGTTTTATTCTCAACATTGAATAAATTCCTATCGATATCAAAAGGAGTAGGAGCAACAAACCAATGGCTGAAGCAGCAGCGATCACTTTCATTTCCGACGGATCACGAATGATCAATTTGATATTCGTCGAATCTCTACCTTTCTCACTTTCCACTAAAAGAGTATACATACGTGAATCTTCTTTATGTAAATTTTTGATCTCCAATTTAGCCCAATAACAATTCGTTACTATCTTATCTTCAAAAATCGGTTCCAACGGCAACGCTTCGTACTTTGGTTGTATACTTTCACCTAAAAAATAAAAAACAGAATGTTAATAAATGTACAAAAATTCATTTAATAACTCGTACGTAAACTAATTAGTATTAGTATTGAATTTATTCATATTATTGAACTTTTACACTATTGAAAATGTACATATTACCCGCTCTAACATGAGAACTCCCCCATTGCCAAGCAACAAGTCGAGGTGGTGGTCGAGAACAAAAGCGAGATTTTAATTGATGCACGGGTTCACCGGCCCATCCTATTGACTCATAAGTCCCATTACCGGAACTGGACGGTCTGGCTTGTATCTCTGGAGGTCCGGTAACGTGTAACATGTAACGTACATCGCTAGGTGTTTCCCTTCTCGTTCCACTTATCATGTTAAATGCTATACAACGATATTCCCCTTCGTCCGACCACATGACATTTTCCAGACGTAAACGTTTTCCAGAATCCTTAGCACGAGTTGGATTCTCAATAGTCTTTTCTGTTGTACCGCCACGCAAGTGTACCCACTTGTAGCGAGGTATTGGATTCCCTTCAAATTCTGGACATTCGAATGTTTCCACGCTTGAACCAAGTTGTGCTGTTTCTTCTATTTCCATCAAGGTTTCATTATCGTTAGAATCTTCCATACTTTTCGCTCGTGGTGCAACTGTTTGAACAATAATGTAATAACAAATTAAGGAAAAATTGTCATCGCTACGATATACTAATCGATTAAACTATCCCGAACAAATTTTCAATTTATTTTCATTTGCAATTGTACGTTTAATAATTAGAATTTGATCTTTTCTGTAATTAGGCTAATATAAGTTATGTAGAAATCTATCTTGGCGCCTAATTATTTCTACAAATAATAGATCAATGGACTATACGAATATATAGAGCTTTACAATTTATGCACATAATTACAATACTACGAAATAAATAATACAAATACAATTGAAGTTTTCCCATAGACTTTAAATTGAGACCAAACCTTTTGTTTGATGACCGTTCCGACAACTAATTGCAAACTATCTATAGACCTCTTTTTATTCTCTTCACATCTAATCTACATAACTCGCAACAATATCTGCGATATATTTCACATGCAATTATATGTTTGGTAGTTTATATACGAGTACTTGCATTAAATAAATGTATTTATAATGAATAAGATTAAATAGATGATAACGCGAAAATAAATTCTAAATAGAAATTGAATGATTTATTACGAAGATATCGTAAAAAAAAGTACTTGTAACTTGTACGAACATTGAACGTCGAGTGCATAATTGGCCTGTGGGCTTTCACCGATGATGTTAACAGCCTTGCATGAATAAAGACCAGCATCATCCCTCTTAACCGGTTCGAATCTCAATTCGGATATTGTTGAGGTGCTATTACTGTCGGTTCTGTTCTCTGTCAGTAATAAAATATTATCGTCACTTATAGGAGTCGAATCTTTGAACCACTTGATCATAGCAGTAGGATTAGCGTCCGCAACGCATTTTAAGTTCATAAAACTCGCCGAATCCTCCAACGAGCTTGTCAGCCAACGAGGACTCGTTTGAAATCTCACTTCTGGTGAATCTGTAACGTTTCAAAATAAACAAAAACAATCATTCATTTGGAATATTTTTAACAATAATAAGACAATTTAAATTTATATTTAAATAATTATAATATATAATAAATATATATTTAATATTATTATAATTAAAATATAATAATAAATTTATTTTGAATATATAAATTAATTAAATAATTCATTATTTTTTTACTCGGTACTCAGTATTAAAAAAGGAAAAAATATGCCGGCCGCGAATGTGTTAATATCAAGGCACCCAATTAATGTCTACACCTACATTATATGATGTACATTTGTAATAGGTATATTTAAGAATAAAAAAAATTGTAAACACACAATGGATATTCAGTAGAGATTCTGCAGTAGCAGGTACTGGACTAGATGGATGAATGGTGATGCATCGAATCATTCGACCATGATATTCTCGACGACCACGAATGCGTAAAAGACTGTGAGCTGCCCAAGTTTTAGGATTATCCACTTCGGTGGCGTTCATTTGTTCTCTCAGTGGTTCAACTTCCTCATCTCCTATAAACCTGCATCAACGAAAAATGATCATTGTTACCTTCTCCATCAATAAATAATTCATAAAGCTAAAGAACGAGAAGAAAATTATTCTCTACCGTACTAGAAAATCATCATTCTCGTCTTTCTTTGGTTTTATCGTCGCTAAATCGTTTTGCCATTTCGACCGAGCAACAACAACAGTACCGTGAAACGATGCCCATAATTTTTGTTCTTTTTCTCTAAGCACAAGGATAGTTTACATAATTATGGATGTACAAGGTGTTTCATACTAGATGTAGAAAATATTTATAGATTTATAGATTTTGAATTCTTTGACTTTAATTAAGGCATTGATATTAATACTAATCACGATACTGCACTACAATTGTTTTCATTGGCAGTCTTTTTAATCTTATATTTAATATTTTTCGCATATTATGAATCACCTTGTATACAAAATATATAATATATATATAAAAAAGAAATGAACGTCAATTTCTCTAGTACTACTATCTTCAAAGAACAATCAAATAAGATGCAACTAAATGCATTAGACCGTGAAACCAAAGAGACGAACTCTCTAGAATTGCTTTGTCCGGCATAAAGCAAAACGTTTCGTGGTTTTACTATAAATTATGGTCACATTTTTATCTGTGCAAATACAATCAATATATGTTGTTTCTTGTTGTTAGATGAAAAAATATAAAAATGTATTTTACTAATTTTACAAACGATTCCTCCCTGTGTTTCATCATAGAATTTCAAATAATATCAGCTTATTAGCACATTGAGTTTTATTTTTATTACAAAACTTTCTTTTCTTTTCTTTTCTTTTCTTTTCTTTTCTTTCCTTTATTTTCGATGTATTCGTCATAGGTAGAAAATGTATTTTTAAAAGCTTCTTAAGGGTCTCGCTAATGGCCTGAAAGAACGCTCGAAGAACACTTAAAAGATTAACTACCTCGAAAAGCATTAAGCTTGTAGATTATTCTGTAACATTTCAGTCACTGTCAAACCTCAAGATTAAAATATTACAAATAATAGTATAGTGTAAAAGAATGTTAAAAGTATCGTTTGAAAATATATTCTCTCAACATAATTATATATTATTCAATGAAATAACATAATATAAAATAATTCGATCAGTTTGTCAATTTTTCTATAAAAAGGAAATTTGTTTAAAATATGTTTAATATTTGATGAACACATACCTAAGCAAATAATTAGAATTGATAATATATTGGTAAGTATACGAGCATGTACTAAAGTTAATAAATGTAAAGTAAAATATTAAAACAAAGGTAAATATTATTCACTCACCACTTTATAAGGGCTACCGGATTTCCATATCTAGATACGCAGGAAATCGTCACTTCCTGTCCTTCCCTCAACGTTAGGGAGGTATTTAAAATCGTACCCCCGTACTCTAAGCTCGGTTTTCTTGGTTTCACTAAAACAATTATGTTTTTCTTATTTATTAGAAATGTGAATAAACTATGAATTATTACTATTATTATTATTATTATTATTATTATTAGTTGGCATTAAGAACTCGAAAGTTCATTGCCGCAAATACCAAAATCTCGCCATTGTATTTGCATTTTCCCATTTTGTTTGAATTATTACTATTATTATTATTATTATTATTATTATTAGTTGGCATTAAGAACTCGAAAGTTCATTGCCGCAAATACCAAATCCCGCCATTGTTTTCGTCCCTGAGTGCGATTCTTATAGAATTTAAAAAGTAGTATGTGGTAGTTAGATAAAACAATGATTTATCTTTCTTATTGAGATATTTGGGCTACTTTTTTAAAAAGTATTCATCAATTTCCGTATAACGGAAGTTTGTCTTTCGTAGTCTGAAAGATTTAAACGTTCACCGAACATGAATTTTCAATTACATGCGATTCTTTAAAAGATACGAGTAAAAGTAGAACGGAACCACGAACTTGTCCGTCTTGAACGAATTTAAAGTGTGAGGAGTTTACAAAACATTTATTTTATCGCTAATGTGTGTTACATGTGTAACACCTTTCGATTCAGGCGTAACATCTTTTTTTATGGATTTAAATTTCGCGCGCATTTAAGATTGTTTAACTTCACATTAGTAAGATTATTGTTAGATTTTATCAAACTCGAAGTAGACACTTTATTAATCGATATTTTGTTGGTTTTTTTTTTAATTATTATACAATTAAAAAGAAAAAATATAATATAAAACAATCTCTGTTATTTTATTGAAATATTCAAATTTTGATTGAAAATACACACACGTAACTCTTTGTAATTAAAAATAGGAACGAATGTAACTGAAAATATTTGATTAAATAGAATAACAATTTGTTAGTTGTTGAAAATGAAAAATAAAATAAAATACCTCGGACGAGTAGACGTGCCGGCAATGATGTTAATGCATCTTGTCGCATAAAATCGCCGGAAGTTACTTGACACTCCCAAAAACCATCGTCAAATTCGAGAGATGCTCTTTTAATTAAAAGAGTACAATCGTTACTACGTAAACTAAACCACTCATATTTGTCCGGATATATTCCGACAGGTTTACGATCCTTTTGCCAAATACACTGTCCCTTTTTATCTTGTACTTTACAAGGTAATTGCACATCGTGACCGGCCGATACTTCTTGATAAATAGCCGGTACTTCCTTGAATCTTTGCTGTGCTCTTACGACGATCGCAATTGCAAGGACGATCAATGAACGAAGAAGGATCGTCAAAGGAACGCGCGGGAATATCATCTTCATTTGAACGATGAAAAGCGCGCCACTTCGACTTCACCGTTTATTGTTCATCCTATTATCCATGTCATGTATATTTAAATATCACTTGAGACGATTAAAAAACTATTATTATAAAAGATAATACTCTTGTTTACATAGATATTAAAAATAACAAAAGTAAACGTATAATAAATAAATAAAAATATGAAATAACTTCGTAATTTGTATTTATGCACGAAACACGTGTGTATCGGTTGAATATTTAAACGAGTCTAACTCGATAATAAGCAAGTTCAAGTGACACTGGTTGGTTACACTAGCGCCGCCGTACGAATAATACACGAAACACTTATTTAAAGAACAAATTAAAAAAATATTTAATTTATGGCGCGAATTTTAAAATTGAATCGTTTTTTCTTTTGATTTGTTTGTTTTCGATTGAACAATTGTAAACAATAAAATATTAAACGTTGTTATGATGAGTGATTAAAACAAACAAAAAATGGTATTGTTAGAAATTCTAAACGTTGTCGGACGTGTTCTAGACGAGACTGAACTATATTCGTCGTGGTTAGAAGCATAACGTGTACCACCACCACACCATTATCACCCCACCATACTTGTTGGAATGGAAGCGGAAGACGGGCCCCAAACGGCGGAGGCACGCGTGCGTATCCAACCCTGTATCCTCTCCCGCTATCCTTATTATTCGAGCGTGTTATCATTATGCCACGGTACGCCAAGTTTGGCCGCCCATCTGTTCTATATTTTCCTTTATTTCGCGCTAGCCAAGCGTCTTCTCTAACATAAGACCTAAGCAACGCGCCTTTCCCAGGCGCCACGTTGCGACCATTCTAACGATTTATGTTTTTTTTTCCTTTTTTTTTTATTCTTTTCCGAAGGGGCCTCCTCTCTTACAAGGGTCCCTTTATATTATCTCTCTTTCTACATATGTATAAAATATCATATCTACTCATAAATGCCTGAACAAATAATTTAAACGAAGAAACATTTTCATGATTCTAAAATGAAATTTATATATATATGTATATATTAATTATATGTTAGATATAACAATTAATTCGATGCTTTTTTTTATACAAAATTAATATTTATTATTAGAATAATCGTATATTTGTTAATCCTTGAAATAGTTTTCTGGCAAGTGTCGAATAAAAAGTAGCGATTTTGATGCAATCTATTTAATATCAAGGCATCGAATTAATTTCTACATCTAATAAGTACTCGTAACATATTTTTTGTTTAAATTAATAACAGCATTGTTGCAGTTTCCATATTTATACAGTAAGAAATATTTGCAATTATAATCATATCTAATTTAAAATAATACTACAGATCGTTCAAGGAATAATCGATATTTCGAGTATTTTATAATAGTTCATATTCAACGCCAATTCAATTTGAGAAAACAATTGTCAGACCTTTATAATATTTTATAGTCATTAACTTCAAACATTAACTTTCATTATTAATCTTTCACAGGACATTACTTTTCTAATTTTCGAAACACTTACAATCCAATTTACTACTTTAATATCTTGAATATTTTAAAAGTAAACGATGCATATAGTAATTCCGATTTTTGATTAGATATGATTTTAATTTCAAATGACTTTATATACATTCTACAAAACTATGAACTATATTCGTTGGTTCGATTCAACAATTTATGTAGAAGACAAGCAAGGCAAACCTGTTGTTATAGAAAATGAAACAACGTTTTTTTTTTTTTTTCTAGAGTATGAGAAACATTGCGACGAAGAGAAAGATTTACATTCATAAAAATTCATTTTATAAGAAAATTGTCATGCGATTCTAGTCTTCCTTTCTTAAAGTGGTACCTCGTGCTCGTGAATGAAGTAGCGTAAAAAGCACCGGTGCATCGAACCATGCAACTACCGCATCGTCGTCGTCTTTATAGTTGTCCTTGTCGTTGTTGTTGTCGTCATCGTCGTCATCGTCGCATAGCGAAACGCGATAAGTGCTTCGTCGAAGTAATCTTTCGCTTAATGACACTACAATTCGGAGACGGTAAAGTCATTTATAAAATGCTTTTACCTTTTTTATCTTTCGAGCGAATCGATTTTGAAAGTACAATTATTAGTTATCAATTATCAGTGAAACAACGTTTATCAAAGTCGTATAAATTTTCTACAACTTTCTAATTGCAAGGTATATTCAATTTTTGATATAATATTAGAAACATTATTAAAACATTAAACGTTATTAAGATAATTGGTGTTTAATGTCCTAAGTAATTATAAATATATTATATATATATAATTAGTCATATTTATGTTAAATAAATTACGAGTGACGCTATTTCAACATAAGATTTGAATTTCAAATTAATTATACAAAGAAATAAGAATCATTTATTTCTTATAAATTTATTTCATTTCATTTCATTTCATTTCATTTTATATAGCATTTCTTATAAATTCTATTATAGATATATATATATATCAAACTAGAGCTTTTCAAATCTTAAGAAAAATTTCATTTGTTCGTATTAACAATATAGTTATTTAATATAATTATGTTAGAATGCATTTGTGTCAGTATATTTAAAAAACTAATAAAATTCAAATATGCAGAAGAAAATAATAATATCAATAAGTTCTCAGTTTCCTTATCCTTTGGCATTGAAAATATACGAACTTTTGTATTTGTATCAATCTGAGTTATTGCATTATCTGCATAAAAATAATGTTTTACTATATATGAATGTAAATACTTGTTGAAACTTCATAGGCAATTAATACTCATATAGATACTTTCATAACATCTAAGTATATATCTATGCCAATCTTTTCTATAATTTTATATAATATAAAAAATAATGATGAGGAATTATCTGCAAACCTTAAATATGTAAGGCACATAAATAACTGAGGAAAATGCATTAACGATAATAAGATGCAAAATTTTAAGAATATAATGTTTTCTCTATCCATTCTTCCATTGTGAATGTTGCTGAATTAGTTTGATCTGGATCTCTCTCTCTAAACATATCTGTAAAAAAGAAATACAAGATTTTATTCTATTTTATTTTTTTATATTATTTAACGTCACATATGTCAAAAATGGAATAATTACCAATCATTGTTTTCAATCTTACAGCACACATTATGTAATCATCAAACATTATTTTGCCATCTGAGGTTCCATATCGATGTACCAAAATATTTAAAATATGATTATTGAGTCTATATCCTGCACTATTCAAAGCTTGACGCAATTCAAACGCACTCAAATATCCAGATTCATCCTTATCGTACAATTTGAAAACAGCCTAAAAGAATAAAATAAGACAAATGTTTTATACAAAATGCACAACGAATGAAAGGATAGAATATTTCTTGAGTTAAAGCTATAAATTTACCCTCCACTTCCTAATATCATTCCATAAGGTTCTAAATTCTTCAAATCCAAGCTTTCCCGAATGATCTACATCTAACATAGCTACCATACTCCGACATACATCCTTAGAAAATCCTCTATCTTGTGTATCTGTAAATATAATTCCATGTTAAAAAAAAAAAACTAGTAACTTTATATAGACCTAATATAAAAACAATAAAATTAGTAATATTATGATAAAAAACGTTAATTGCATTGATGATGATGCGACTATACAATAGGCATTTACACAAACTGCTTTCTAATGTAAATATATTTAAGCAATTTGTTAATTACGCAGCGTATACTGCATTATGTTGAATAATTATTGTCTCATGCATTTCTTTCTTTTTTTTTTTTTTTTTTCTTATCGTAGCGTCGTAACCATATACATTTTATATTGGTATATATCTTATAGAAATAATTCTTACTTCAATGGATTTCAATTCTTCATAGAATTGACAATATTATACCATGTGTTTTGTTGTACGTGTTACACCACAATTGTATTTTATCAATAGTTATCCCCTTACCTACAGATTTATTGTATTGTTCATTATTACAAACAATGCCGCACAGCAGTGAGATGACAGTGTCGATAAAAGAATCATTTCCTTGTACTGATTCTGGTTCATGTGCCTCGCTACGACGCGTCGACTGTGGTAACTCTACCCGTAACATACAGCTATATGTTAACAATAATGTTTGCATATATACACTTGGGTCATAGAGGTATTCATTAGGTGAAACAGATTACTTGTAATAGTAATTATGACAATGGCCTATATTACAAAATTGTTAACATTCATTCTATAATTTATTTTATATTACACAATCACTCGTATTACCTAAATAAATCATCAAATAAATTAATACAATTTTTGTTAACTTAAGTTCATTGTCATAATTAATCAATCCCATTGTATTACAGATACCCACATCGTTGTTGTTTTAATAACTTTTATGCTGTTAAACTTGGTTCAATAAAAAAGAAGATTTTAGTTGGACAATTTTGTAAAAATTCAAATGTATTACCACATATTGGACGATAAGGTGCATTTTTTTGAAATGTAATAATAAATTAATATCTTTTGTAATTGCGTTGCGAACTTAAAAATAGTAACAAGCTTGAATTTTGTTGTTGCTTATAGTGACCCAATTGTATTTATGTGTAGCAGATATGATTAACATGAAAACAATTCAAGAAACACAGCCGTGCACATTAAAGAAAACAAATTCATGTTGTATAATACATGTATATTCTTGGTGCAATTAATTTAATTTAAAAAAAATAATGAAACTAATTAAGTATCGTGAGTCAAGAGGGAAAACAACACTAGAAAATAAAAGCATCTAATGAAATCATCAATGATCTTACTGTTTGTTATATAAGAAGACTGTGTGGAAAAACGAATGGCAATAAGTATAGCTAGATATGAATATTATTAGATTCAGTAATTAAACAAGTCATCAAAAAAACACCAAAGCATACAAGTTACAGAGGAGGAGGGGGGGAAGCAGTGAGATAACAAGCACGTAAAAAGAAAACAATACGATGAAATGAAACTTCATATAAAAAAAATTATCAAGAATTTATAAATTAACGGTTGAATTTTTCCAGAAAATCAAATTATTATTAATATATTAATATTACTTTAGACTTATTTGTTCTTTTATTTAAAAGATAATTTTTCTATTGATTTTTACCTTTCCTCATTGCAAAATCCAAGATTTCTTTAAGTTCCATCCAATCTACTTCCATATCATCGCCAGCGAGTTTTTTAAAGAATTCTCGTACTTTTTCAACATTTCGATCTGGTTCAGGTTCATCACGAACCTATTATGTATTAAAATAGAATTTTATAAAATACATTCTACTGCATTAAATAATTAATGATAGCACATAATTCAATTAAATTACAAATAAAATCTACACGTGTTAAGATATTTTTTAATCAAAGGTTAATAATATTAATTTAGTGTCAGGCAGTACACAATATGCGTGCATTTCACTTACTTTTTCATCATCCCCGTCCGTATTAGTGCCTTTAGGATTAATCACCTAAAAGCCAAGCAACGTGATCATGCATGTTCGACTTCACAAGCATTCCTCGTGAGTCAGATATAACGTTATATATAATTGAAGTCTTTTTTTTTTCTTTTTTTTTTTTTTTAAACGAGACATGAGTCATTAAGGATACCCAATAGTCATGGATAAAGTTTTTAGTAGATAATGATCATTTCAAAAAAGTCTAGACAAATATTAATGTGCACATGTATATACTTTTTTTTTTTAAATTAAATTGGTCAATTAGAATATGTTAAGTTAAATGCAATAATAAAAAACAAAAAGGTGATATATATTATGATTTGTGTATAAGCAAAATAATTATCCTTAAGTGATGCATATTTAATATACAGCATATAAACTCACACACATGAAATTATATAATCTGATAAAATAAGCCTCCGTATATTCTTACCCTATCGTCAACTTCTCCAATTCCAACTTCTTCATCATTTTCCCTAAAAAAAGAAAAAAAATATTCCTAAGTATACGTTACATAGATATTTGAGATCATTTGAATATCAATACTTACTCCATATAATTTTTGTTTTCTGAGAATATCCTTAGTAAAAATTCACCTTCCTCGTTAGGATCGAAAGTACTCGGAACAATACAATACACACCCGGTGGTAATTTGAATCGGCAGGTAACTTCGCGTAAATTAATGAAAGCTGGTGACCGTGCTACGGATGCATTATACTTGAAAAAATTCATGTCCAATGGTTTTGGTAATCTCTCGGGTTGTTCCAACTGTTAAAAAAGGTTTCTCATTAAAAATTGTAACGAATTGATGATATCAATTAAAATACAAAAATCCAACACTGTATACACACATAGTATATAGCAAATCCAATAGTAAGACAATCCGCACCCATTCGTCGTTGGGCTCGTCTATTTTTTTGCATCAATGCAACAATAACGGTACATTTGTCATCATCATCATCAGGATGCTCCAATGTTATTCGATATTGAGGATTATGATAAAAAGTTTCTAAAAATATAAATAATAAAAATATAGGATAAGTTCATTCATGACTTGATTAATTATTTTTAGATGTTTACCTAAAAAGTTTCTGCAACCACCAGCTGTAACTCCACGTACCCATTCCCCTTCAAAAACGCTCATTTCCCATCGTTTTTTTCCAGCATTGATATCATCTTCAGTTAAGGAATCTGGATTCAAGTTACATATCTCAAGTTGCGTGAAGTAAGTTTTAAAATCTTGAAGGGAAATCCAAAATTCGCCATCTACGTCGAATGTCAATCCTAATTCTTCCTTCTCATGATCAGGAATAAATCTCCATTCCGGTGACCTATCATTCAATAGTTTTACATTAATAAAAAAGGAAAAAGAAAACAGAAAAAAGAAAAAAGAAAAAATACAATTTATGGCAATATAAAATAAATACGAAAATAACGGAAATATTAATTCTTAGAACGCATTTGCATAGTAGGAAGATTAATTGATTCTTCGAATTAGAGATTAAAAACTATTTTTATAATGACTAACATAATAATTAATTACTTATCGCTCCAAGGACCGTTCCATTCCGCTTCATTACCCCATGGATTTCGTAATCTGAGTAATGGTATTCTACCATATTGATTTGGTGTTTGAATTTCTACATACTTGACACGTGTAATACTGTAAGCATGGCCTCTTATAAGTCCTTGAGGCGTTTCTGCTTCCAATACGTTTGGATCGGGCTAAAATAAGAAAATGATTTACGATCGCATAAATACTCGACTACTTTTGAGATCATTCGAAATGTCGAAGGTAAACGTAAACGTTGTATTTATATACCTCTATAGAACAACCCATAAGTGAATTTCTTTCAAATGCTTTTAAAAGAACATTGAATAAATTTGGCGGAGCTTCGTCCATTTGATACATCTCGGTAACACCTCCTGTAAAATCTTCCATAGCTTCGCATGTCGTACCTCCTTTCAAAGCTTCGTAAGAACCATGAAGTTTAGCATATGCTTTTTCTAAAAGAGCACTCCAAAATTCGTTGCTTTCAGCGGAATGCATGTATATCAGTTCACCGTTATACGTAGGTAAACGATCATCGATAACAACGTCCACCCATCTACCGTATTGCCAAAACCTACACCACAGATATACATTTCGTACATATATTTCGAAATCATTAATTATTCAATTGAATATATTATCTATAAAAAAAGTAATGCATTAACCTGAAGTGAAAAATTCCAGCATAATTTTCTTGAAAGCTTTGATCCTCCGGTACAACTTGGAAAAACAAATTCGAATCCATGGTGAGATTTGCAACAGCTGCGAGTAACCAACAATCACCTAGCTCTCCTTGTTGAACGTCGAATCTTGAAAAACCTTCGACGAAGAGTTGTGGGTCGTCCGCGATTTCCTAAAAAGTTTAACAGCAGGTAATTCGAATTTTTCTTTTCTTCTTTTCTTTTTTAAATTCTTACCATTGGTCTCCTCCATTCTATATATCTATCCGGTCTTTTGGAAAAGTACAGAGACGAATCGACAGCAGGAAATTCTGGATCCTCAAAAAGTCGTCCGGTTTGAAGACATTCTAATCTCAATGCATTAAAATCTTGAATCTCACCGCGTACTCTGACACCTGAGCCTTTTTCTCCAAGCTAGAATAAAAAAGAACAATAGTTATAGTTGTTTCATTAAATTCAATTGAAATAATTAATATTAATAGAAGAACCATTTAAAAGAAAAATAGAAACCTTACGTTGTAACATTTATTTCTAATAAAATTTGTCACACTTTTAACGCATCCGTCATTGTAATGAATTAAATTAGGTTTAGACGAATCTACCATCTTTGAAGAATTCGATGGTGGTATAACGATTTCATTACGAAAAAAATTTTTCTTTTGTTGTTGGTATGGGGATTGCAATTTCGAATAAATGTCGGGCTTAGTTCGCGAAATGTTAATTAACGTTTTAGACGATTGCAACGAATTCCTATTATTTTTAACATTCTCCTTTAATGCTGGCGAAAGTTTTAACAATGCAACACCTTCCTCCAGGTATGTCGAATAACGATAATTTGAGTATGAAGGTGGTAAAGTTCGTCTTCTATTCACTTCGGACATTTTATTTGATTTTTTCTTTATACTCTTTTAATTAATTAATTTCTCTTGTAATAATTAAACACGCGAAACTATTCGCTAACGCGTATAAATGCATACTATTATATTATAAAAATAATTCTATGGGGAAAGGTTTTATCATATTTCAAAATCATAGCATGATATCTATTAGCCGGATAACAATTAACCACTTTTAAAAGAGTATCGTTAAGTTAAAACAAACCGCAAGATAAATTCGCATCAAACTTCCTGTTTATTTATTTTTATATAGATAATATGTACTGTATCGTTGTGAAATAAATTGAAGATTATAGTTTTAAAAAATTTCATTAATTTAGTTACTAATTAGTTTATATAGGTGTGATATTATTTAATTTTTACTATAATAAATCAAGGAAATTACGATTTGCAACTAATGTTATTCCAACAATTATGTTTTCGATAATTGTAGAAACAGTAATTGTAAGTAAATGAATAGTCTGATAATTATTATGTTAATAACATTTTAATTGTAGATGACGAAATGATACTTTAAAGACAACGTAAGTCAATTCAAATACTATATATCATTTGTTTTATTTTTTTTAGTGAAGAATATATTTGAGATTTCTATTCTTGAATAATCAAATAAAGTGTAAATTTGTATTTCATGCACTTACTGTTATTACATAATAAATTTACGTTTTTGAAAAGTTAACTACTCACTTAAAAAGGTTAATGGATGTTGTACATCGTGTCATCATGAGCATTAATCATTTTAAAGTTTGATCAAAAGCTTCACGAACAATTATGCAATTGTCAACATTATATTAATAGTTCTTCCAATTATCAAAAAAAAAAAAAAAAAAACAATAAAAAATAAAAAGTATTAGGCTTAATTATTAAAGAAAATATATTTTCAATATAATAGTTTAAATATTGAGCAAGCACTTTGTTAATAAACTTTGAAAATTAAAGTTTATCGTTTTAACTTGTGAATTATTAAATTAATTATGTATTGAGAATATTTGTAAAAGTAGGTGCATTAATTATGATCTAGAATGATCTAGAATAACTATCTATAGAAACTGGTAGATCAATGGCGTATTTTTAAAAAGAAAAATAAGACAAGTGTTTATTATTGTATTTAAAAATTACTGTCACGTTTAGTCAAACAAATGTTGCATTCAAATATACTTACTTCAATTATATCTTATTATCATATTAAGCTGCAATTGCGCATCATTCCTAGCTAACGATATTATTAATTTTCTACCATGTGATTCGACATTTTGAAACAAATTGTTTTAATATAATAATCTAACGTGTTTGAAAAAATAAATCAAAATAAGATAATACGATCTATTAATAAACGATACGCAAGTCCATCGACATATAATGATTATTACATATTTTTACATTTCATGAAGTGTATGGCATTCTTAGAAAAAGAAAAAATTAGAATCTCATTGTATCATAGTAATCGTATAATCGTGAAACAAACGTCACTAAAATAATTATTTTAATTCATCTTTTATGACACACATAGCATTCCAAAGAGACTGACATACATGATTGACTCACGTAGTACTTCAACACACCTATATTCTTTGTAACCGTTATAGGCGGCAAATTTGATGAAATTCAAATTAAAAAAATGATAATTTTTTTTTTTTTTGAATTATGAACAATAGTTGCATTCAATACCAATTTTTTCTTTTATATTTTGTCTCTCTCTATTTATAACATCATACATAAAGAAAAATGCCTACCACTTTAATATTAAACAGGGACGGTAATATCCTCTTCACTTCAACGGCCGTTTTAACAAAAACGTCATCGAGCACGTTTCTGGTACTTCCACTATAGTAATCCATTGTTGGTTAGTTTGCCGGCTTTTTTCTTGCTTTTTTAAATTATTTCTTCTTAAATCTTTTTACTTATTCGCGAAAAAAGGCACCTTTTCTACGATACGAACGTTTTAATGAGAATAAAACGTTGAACGCGTTTCGTTACGATCACGCACGAATGATGATGATGATGTTAGGTACAATCAATTTAACCTTGCTTTCGAAATACAACACGAGTTGCATCGAAATAATATTAGAAGGCCGTACGGGAAACATTAAATTTGTTACAAATACGCGAACTCGAAAGTTAACCAACAAAATATTACGCGAAACGAGAACCGCGTTTTCTCTTTTTCTCAACTTGCTTTAACACATTCTACGCTCTTTTCTTCCGGCATTAACGCACCAGACCTTGTTTTTCTATAGTCCTCGCCCATATTTCGTCACTCCCCGACGATGACGCTATTTCGATGCGCCGTAAAATACATCAGATCTTCACAGATTTCTTAGTTCAATAAACATCGTGTATTTTTTTTTGACGTTGACGTCTATGACGTTTCTTCGATTGCACGCGACTTGACATTTACTATAATAAAAACATCAAACAAAGCTTTATCACGAATTTTCCCTATTGCTATACTTAGGAATGCGTGTTTACTCCATAAGGCCGCGTGGCAACTTACCGGCTTAGCTAGGAATGTAACATGATCAATAAGTACCTTGTCTTCTTCAATTTCCTTTATTTTCTTTTATTTAATATTCTATTTTTTATTAATGTAATTTTAAATAAAAATAGTTTTCTTCTTCGGATTAATGTATTATCGTTTCTTTGTAATGTTAGTAAGAAGATTATCGATTATGTTAAAAAAAATTATACGACGTTGGAATTTCATTTGTAAAAGCGCGGGCCCGAAAACGAGTCAATCGATACCTGGCATCAGTACTCGGTTAAGTTCGACTAGTTCCGACTATCTTCGCCGAGTTCGATTCGAGAGAACTTCGGGTTTCGATATAAATCTTTTCGCGCGAAATATTTGAAATACATTGAGTGGCCTTGCAATAAAATCACTTTTCTAATCTTATATTATTTATGAATTTAGATTGTTATTAGCAAATAAATGTTGAATAACGTAATAAAATTCAATTGAAAGTAATAATGGACTATCATTACTTCGAATCACTTCGAATCAATTCAAATAAATGCAATGATAATTTCATATTAATTTGAATGCCATTCATTTTCGTTCTATTGCAATTTAATATTTAAAATTATAGAACATTTAGATATATTATAAAAGTATACCTGAATTGCTATAATAAATATTGAATTGATTTGATAAATCTGTGACAAGTTGAATGAAAATTTTCGAAAGAGAAAATATTTAAATACCTGTTTCCAAATCACATGGTTTCTATACTCACTTGAATTTCTTTTGTTTGTTTTCGTACGAATTCTGGTTCCGTTATTTCCGGTTTCCATCCGTAACTAAGAGAACTTTTTTCGTAATTATTATACATGACTGTCAGATTTTATCTTATCACACCCTTGAATTATAATAATCGATAAAGGATCTTCTACACTTGGTCAACGAGGCACGTGTCACGTTTTCTTCGCGAGCTCTTCTCAAATCTCGAAAAGAAGATTCTCCAAGTTGATTGTCGGCTTTTCCGTTGTCTATTAAAACGTTGCACAATAACAAATGTATTAGGTTTACAAAGTTCTCTCTCTCTTTTTCTCTCCCTCTCTCTCTCTCTCTTTCAATGCCAATTGACAGCAAATTCAATGCCAATGTGACATAATGCGCCACCTAGCGATTTTTATCTCAAATAATACTGGAGTAAGGTCGACACACTTTTTTTTTTTTATATAAGCATTAATGTAGTATAAACCAAATGCACATCACACACGTACACAAAAATATTTCAATAATGTTTTAAAAATTATATAATATCGCTGTAATTTTGTTTTAATTACAATTTAGATGATTTTTGAAAAGATCGTACTGTAAGTAAAATTTCAGTGCACTCTTTTTGATAATCCTTTTCCCAGAAGGATAATCTCATTGACTTCACTTATCGTTAAAAACGCTAATAAATAGATCTTTTATCTATCTTTTGAATCATTCTCAAATGACTCGACTAACGTACTCACGTGTGTTCGACTTTTTTCTCTTATCGCTTGCACAATATTTTTACAATTTTATCCAATGCACTATACTATCAACGTTTATGCGATTCTTTATATTATAATATATCTTTTGTAAAACGAATGTTTAATTTTTTTCAATTTTCGTTATTGTTTTACCCCAATTCAAAAATTGCACTAAACACTTGTTTTTTTTACGCCAATAAACATAAGACTATTTTTAAAAGATCGTAAAGTAAGGAAAACTCAATGTACTCGTCCGTTGTTTTTCCTCTTCCCAGAATAATACTCTAATTAACTTCACGCTTATAGTTAAAAATGCTAATGTATTTCTTTTTCTATATATTCGCGTACTTTTGAATCATTCTTATAAGTGACTCGACACTAATTTACTCAAGCAAGTTCTTCTTATCGTTTGCACCAATCCTTTTATAGCGTTTTACAAAGTACTTATCAACGTTTATGGATATTTTTTATATTACCAATTTTTTTCTCTTTTATGAATTACCACCAATAATTTTCAATGTCGTCCTTCTTTCATTCGAAACTTTCACTCAATACCAGTATATGCACTTGTTATACGTACAATGTTTTATGCACGTGAATATGTGTATCTCGAAATTGAGGTCTCGGTCTCGATAGGTTCGTTCTCGCTCAAAAACCAGCGGTTCAATGGTCCCCCACGTGATAAATATACTCGTAGGCGTTGTCAAAAAAAAAAAAAAAGAAAAAAAAAAGAAAATAACTGTATACGTTCCTTCTGTTTCCTTCGACTTCGTTAAAGTTAAAACTACCATGAAAGAGAGAAAGAGATAGAGAGAGAATCTTCTACGAAAGTTAGCTGCGTAAGAATACTATTTCGGGAACATGAAAGAAAGCTTAAAAATGTATATATATATATTTTTCTATAGGGTGTCGAGTTACTACCGGTTGATGTACATAACGAAAATATGTACTGTAGAAAAAAGAAAAAAAATGAGAAAAAAATACTTTTGAAAAATGAATCTATTCGTTGAAAAGAATTTGGGACAAAGTATTATCTGAGGAACACACCGTAGATATTCGAATCTTACGAACAACTATGATATTTCCTCGTCCATTTGAATCTTTTAAAGGTTTTGGTAAAACGAGATTCCAATGTAAATACGTATTAAGTTTTTATTATTCGAGGAAAAATCATTGGCACTTTTATTTCAAACGAATTCGTAAAATAGACGAGTATTTTCTATTAGACTCTAAGAAGATCTGAATTGATGTTTTAATTCGTATTGGGATAATCCCAATGATCGAATTATTTAGTCAGAATTTGATATATCAAAGGAGGATTTTCCTCGATTACGTTGTACTATTTACGTTTTGTAGTTTACAGTTATTTTACGAGATAACATCTTGTCTGCCATTCGTTTTTGGCAAGAGTTCGTTTTGGCAAAATTGTATTAACTTCTCTCGCAATGTTTTTCAAACCATGATTTTCATTATGTCACGTTTTCTTTAAACCTAACGGTAATTAAATCGTAGTTTATAATAAGAATTTAACGTTTTGTCCTTCGTGATTTATTTTTAACTTTGAAAATTGACGACGAAAGATCATCGATCAAATTCTAAATAATGTTTTACAATAGCTTTTCGGAGGAATAAAAGTAAGGAAATATTATGCGATAGAAAAAAGAAATATAAAATAAATATAAAGAAATTAAAAAGAAGAAAAGAATGATCACCATGAGAGATAACAAAACTTCTAATGAACACACACGCAAATATATCCATATATACAAAGTGTATGGTAGTTATAATATTTTCTATCAAACCTTTTTTTTTTGTTTTTACCTCTGTTATTTAATGCATATAATTTATGTATGCATTTAGGTATACATACGTGTATATGTATGCATACATATATGGTTACTTGGTTTAATATGATACACCTGATTTTGAAAAACTAGCCAAACATGCGTTGAAGTACGAACAACTTAATATATATTTTCTTTTTATATATTAATAATTTAACACACACCGTAAAGCTCTAATAATCTGCAAATAATGGTAAATATTTAATACGAAAAATTTCGTTAAAATAATATAATGAAATCTCTAAAGAGTTTATTTTAACCATGAGATATTCCGCGCAACTTTGCATATGAATGCATAAATTCATAAGAAAAACATTAAATAAAGATAGCAAATAGTGTATTATTATTTGCAAGGAATGAAGACAATTTGTTTTTAGTGAAAACAACTTAATTCAAGCCAGGCCCCCTTTTCTTCGATGAATTCGATACTAGGAAAAATCGATGATGGCGGACCTTGAAAATAACATTGGCAGGATGATAAACGTCTCCAGAACCGGAAAGTCCTCCTCTAAGTAATCTCGAACGAAGGCCGTATCTTCCGATAGTCGACCAGACATCTTTAGGTGTCTCATGTAGTTTGGTGTTTCTACAAAGGATTTAGGTGTTTTTTGCCGATACACACACACATAGATAAAAAGCTTAATTTGTTTTTTCTTTTTTTTCAAATATAATTTAATCGTAATGATATTTTTGTATTCTTCGTCATTTTTATGATGTGTCCTTCTAGGAGTATCAAGCTTACCCCTTCATAAATTTATAAGTTTTTGCATTATCGCTATCTTCACCGATCGTCTTCACGTAATAATACGAATAATTCACCATGATCTTTGATTATTGAGAAAATATTTGAATTGGATACGAATAGAAAAGGTTACTATTACAAACACGAAAATACACGAAAATACACGACATACGCGTATCGCAGTTGAAGCAAAACTGTACCACGAATTTTATTGTCGTCTGAGTCGTCTGCTATCCGTTTTAGCTATAATGCTCGAACTTGTATGCGTATATTCATAGGCTTATATATATAGTTACCGCCCCATTGCTAAAGCGTCAGAGTTGCTACCAGAGGAAAGCAAAATAAAAAATAAATAAACGAATATTAAATGGAAGAAATGTGAGAAAAGCTTTCTCGATACGCGTAATCATATGTTAATGGGAGAAAGAAAAGATGTTCTTAAGTTGTTCGATCTTTCGATTGACACGTCCACAAGTAATTATCGTAGAACTAATAAAAAGAAAAAAAAAAAAAGAAAAAGGAAAAAGTGTAAGAGAAATAAATACAATATGAGAAAAAAAACTTGTAATATAATTATACTTGTGCGAGATAAAAGAAAAAGAAAAAACAAAGGAAAAATTCGTACAAATTAGTAAGATAAACGAAAATGCGAAAAATGTTATGAAAATATTTTGAAAATGTTTGTTTTAATAATACGGGGAATTTTTATAATAACACAATATTTTTCTTACACTCACATATACACGTATCAGATTTAATTACCTTGACATATTTACGAGGCCACCTCAGGAGTGAGAGAGAAAGAGAGAGAAAAAGGCTTTTGCTTGCTTGCGTGCGCATAATACACGCATACACACGCTTCGATAAAAATGCTGAAGGAAAACAAATTTTGTTCTCTACGATATGCACACGCATGCATACTACACGCATGCATACACCCAAGTGCGTATAATAATAATAAAGAAAAACCTTTCTTTTTATTTTTATTAGATTTATTATTTTTTGATAATATCTCACCGAAAGAGATATAATTTCAAAGTAAATATATTTAGAAATGATAGTAGAACGAAAAAGGGATTAAGGGACCCGTAATATATAGAATATACCTTTCACATCTCGGATAATGAGGTAATAATAACAACGATATTGAAATCTCTGATGAAAAAGGAAGTTACGGTGGAAAAAAAAAAAGGAAAGAAGAATGGTTAGAAAAATTCAGTAGAGTTAGGTGGGATTCGAGGAGAATAAGTATAATAGGAATATTATAGTCTTCTTACTACTTGGAAAAATGCATTGTCGCTGTAGGCCCAATCATCTCTTCTTACTTTTCATTGTTCGCGTATTACATTGTACGTCTAACCCATTCACTATATATTCTTTCTTTCAAGTATGTAACTTGTCAATTTATTGATAATCCTACTATCATCAAAAAATAATTCGATTTTTAGAACTTACAAATGAATCTCGATTTTAATCACCTACGTGACAAAAACGTTCAGTTTTACCATCTTTCAATTCTCCTTTAATACTATTAATAATTTATTATCATCTTCGTTAAAGATTCTAAGTAATTATTATAGATTTTAATTTGTTTAGGATTTTTTGATATTACGCCTGTGTAAAGATTACACGCCATACAAAATGTCTAGAGTATAAGACCATAGAATATCTTTGGATATTATCAATATTTTTAAAGCAATGTACATCTTATGCATCTCTAAAATTATTTACATTGTAAGGATTCTTTATCGATATAGATTTTGAGAATTTATTCTTTCATTTGCTGCATTTCATAATATGCATCATGATTTAAAAAATATATATGAGAAGTAATAATTAAGATTAAAAGATAATACTAACCGTTGATTTATCCAGACGAAGCCCCAGATTCGTTGATAAAGATGATCCAGAAGAAATGAAGATTTTAATTCACACTTTCGACCATGACAATATTTTTATCGAAAACGCAAATCCTCTTCTACCGAATTGGCCTGATTTGTATGATTTCCATGGAACGATAAACGTCTTTCTGAAATCATAAAAAGAAATGCATATTAGTATATTAACACACACATACCAAGTATGTAATGTTAGTAAAAATATTCATGAAAAATCTTTAAAGTTGTTTAAATAAAACAGTAATTGTATCAGAGCAAACTCAATAAAGAGTAACATAAAACATAAACCAGGTTTTATACTATTCTATGCAATGAAAAACTTTTTAAACTATTAAAATCAAAACGATAACGTTAGAAATAAAATTATTAAATAATTTAATACGTTCCTTTTTCGTT